>OZ030391.1:11408612-12008612 GCA_964023965.1 Melinopterus prodromus
CAATAATCTGTTTTTATCAAAAGAAATTGATTCTTCAAAAATCGTAATTTGGTGTATTGGTTTACTAATTCTGTGAATAAATAGGTGTGAAAACTTCAGAATATTTACGTGTTTACGTGTAAATACTAACTTCATCATAAAAATCGAAAATTGAGAAATTCTTGTAAAGAAATAACATGATTTGACATGAATTCTCTAGGTAGGATAAAATGAAAGATTGAACCTTGAATTTCAAAAACTTTGAAGAATCTAGAAATAAATAACTCTAACTAATTGAGCAGTAGTACTACAGTATAAACGCAGGTTAAAATTGCCTTTTGTTATAATCAAGTCCTACACCACTTCATAAGACGTGAATTTTCCCTACTATGTTAATCTACAAATTCTATGACGTATTATTTTTTAGGTATCAAAAAGTGCAATAGATGGGATTTATTGCCAATTTGGGTCTATTTTGAAAAAGAATTTACATGGTGGATAGTTTTGGTTACTAGCTCTGTAATCAAGGCAGAAAATCAAAATCGCTTATTATTTTTACTTTATCATACATAGTATGACAAAAGTACTGTAATCGTGCCGAAAAAAAATTGATCTGGCCAGGCACATTACTTTATCATAGTATATAACAAATTAATAGTTTAGCTGCATGAGATTCTATTTTTTCGAGATAGGTCGTGTCTGCATTAAAATAAAACTAGTTAGCCAGGAGATGACAGATACTTTGATTCTATTGACAGTAGGTATTGTCAAAACATCACTATGACTAGAATTTGCTTATGCAGATTGACACTAAACTATTAAATTTACCAAAAAATTTCAATAAATTATACAAAATTTCCCCTGCTTTAATTTATTGTTTAACTGTTTTGACGAAATTACAGAAATGGTGGCTCATTTGCAAAATACTTGAAAAATCAAAAATGAAAATTTTGTAGCATTTATGTCTATGCCGTTTTTGGTGAAATTAACAGTTTAGCTGCATGAGAAAATTCTATTTGTTCGAGATCGGTGGGGTCTGCATTAATATAAAGCTAGTTAGTCAGGATTTGACAGATATTTTCATTCTAATGACAGTAGGTAGTGTCAAACGCTGATTTTTTGATAATATCGACTGTCAATAGAATCAAAAACACGTTCGATCTTGATCAAATAGAATATCATATTGTTCAGTTTAATAAGACATTCCCATTAAATTTTTTAAAGCAAGTCACCAAAATTGTTCTAAAATTATTATTGTATAAATGCAGATGGATTTCATAAATGGAGAAATGAGAAACTTATTTACTAAGATTCTGGGATGTATTGCCCAGAAAAGGGGTAATTTGTGCGATATTTCAGAAACTAGGTTGGTTTTGAGTGAAACTAGAATAAGAAATCTATTTCGCAAGGCCAAAATGTAGTACAGTAGAGAGACATTTTCAATTTCAATCATCAATTTTATTTATAGATTGCTGGCAACTCTATCGACCACTTGTCACTATTTCAACAAATTATAAAGAGACCAATTCGGAAGCATTCATACACACACCAAATAAGCAAACAAGTACCACAAATAACCCTTAACTACAGCTGAAATATCTAGGTTTAAAGTCTATATCCACCTGGTTTTGGTTTTTGTTTCTCTGATGCGTTGTAGTGTCCTTGTTTCTCATAAGTCCTTTATTCAAACCCAAGCCATTATATTTTTTTAATCTTTGACCGGAGGGTTGGTTATTTTTGTGTCTGCAATCACGATTAGCACATACATAAATTCACTATACGCTTTACCACATTTATAGCAATGAAAAAGAAAACAGAACTCATCTCTGTTTGTTTCTTTTTGTACCAAAATGTGTCATTAAATCTTTTAATAAAATAATGGAAAATATTACATAAAATTCCACATGCGTAAAAATTATGAAACAACCAATTTTTAATCTGTCTCGGTTCTCAGAAATGGAAATACATCTGCGGCCAGGCAACACTTCAAACTAAATATTGTGCAATATTGTCGACATCCTCAAGCCAAATCGTGTTGAAACGGACCGTCGTCAGGCTTATTTCCGTGCCCATCAAAATCAATCCTTTCTTGTCAGTGCCTGGTCTAGGTTCGCCGTGTCATTTCATCGCGCCTGTTGCAAAACACGACAGAACCATATTTCAGCGTTACCGCAAGATTATGAATTTAATAGGCGGCCGTTCTTTTTAACGGTACGGGACCGTAAACTGCTTAGTATTTGTAATAGGTCACGTCTTAAGATAAAGAAATATAGAAAATCATTACGTACGACGACGACGGCGACTTAAATGCTTGTTTATTATCTTGAGACCGTTAGTGCATTTAAGGCTAACGCCGGCGACCGACGACGCACGCCACCTCTTGGCCCAAAACGGTCAATTTATAATGACACTACGTCGTTCGTGTTCTACTCGAGCTCTAAGGCCGTTAAAGTTTATTACCTTAACTGGATTCGATGTTACTAGGCTTTAATTTGAAACGAGAACGATATAATGTCATGTTTTGGAGCCGTTTTGCATAACGCATCGTTAAATCTTTGTCATATATTTTGGTTTTGTTTCATCATTATAATAACGATGAAAAAGAGGTAACATGTGAACAATTAATTTCATTGTTGTTTGAGTACAATATACCGGGTGACCCACACCATAGGTATGTTTTTTTTTTTTTTTTTTATTTTATTGAAGACGCAAACGAATAAAACTTTGAGTGCAATTTATTGGTATACTCTTCGTGTATACTCTTGTGACTTCCGGTTTTTCCGGAAATGACGTCATCTCGAAATTTTAAATGACAGAACTGTCAAACTCAGATGTTAGCATTCATCCGTAGTTCACTAAGCTGACTCATCATTAATGTTCTGTTTCCCTTCCTTAAATGGCATTTCCACGCTACGATATTCAATAAAATAACATTTGATGTCATTGCAATCGTAAAATATTTTCTATTGAATAATCAGGATATACCCATAAAGTATATGGGTCGAGTTAGAGTATTCGATTGAAGATTGTAGTCCATTTTCACCAATTCGTAACCACCTAGATTAATAAACAAAGTTATTTTATCGTTGCCTAAACGTTATCCTCAATGAAAATACCACAAAAATAATATGGGGTGGAATTTCTTTCATCAATATAAAAATAAACGGACATATCTATTACGTGGATGACCCGGTATGCTACCATTTTACTGACAGTTACAATTAATTACAATTTGGAAAATTAAAAATGATTTTGCGTTTCTTGCAAAGGTTTACGTATAATTAAAATGATCCCATTTCCCAACTTTTATCATTCTGTCCGAAAATTGCATTTAGTTTACAGTATTTTTAGAGAAGTACAAAAGAAATAAATAAACGATGAACAATAAACGATAAACGACGATGTCGCCACTGTGCATCAAAAATGATTTTAGTGATTTTTTACAAAAGAAAAACTCTATCGCACTATAGGTAATTTGAATACCTACAGAATTTAGTAGATTTGTTGTAATCTCGCATTTTATAGTTCTATAGCGTATAGGCTTTGATAAGAAACCACTATAAAACTCTATAACCACCTATAACTCTCTTATAGAAGTGCAATTATGTGCACATCCCTTACCGATTTAGAATGGCGGATAGCTGAATCAGCTGATCGGATTTACCAAGCGTCGCCCCGTTTGAGTTCAGCAGTTGACTAGTTTAGGATTTGTATCTGTGCGACAAAATAGATGAAACGGGTACGCCAAAATATTTTGTATCTTCAATGACATATTTTGAAATTAACAACTTAGAATGTAGAAAACAGAAATAAATAAACGATGATCAACAAACAATGAACGATGATGTCGTCACTGTGTATGAAAATTGATTTTAGTGATTTTTTACAAAGAAAAACGTAGATTACTCTTTTTCAGATAACATAAATACCACTATTTAGTAGATTTGTCGTAATCACACATGTTTTCAAAACTCCAAAAGACTTTTTTAATTATTTGATCCACAAAAAAAATCCCGCTCTATTAACGATTTTCTCGTGACCAGTTTTTGAAAAGTGAGGGTTGCCAATTTCTACAGTCATTGCACTGTACAACATGGCACGCCTTTTGTTCTCCTTTCTTTCTTGATTACAAATCTGGCACAAATAGTGAAAAAGAGAATCGAAGTGGCAAAGAATCATTTTGTTTCCACTTTTCAATGATGTAACAAAATATAATAATAAAAGACAAAATTCTCCTGAAGTATAATAATGAAAGCTTAAACCATAAGGAGTTAAACAATGAAGAGAATATAAAATAAATAAAAACCAAGAACTGTTGTTGAAAACTGTGGGGAGCGGTGTGTAGGATAGAATTTTTGGGCAGTTTTGGTCTTGATTTTGTGATGTATTAAGTGTAACATTACAGAGGTGTCACTTGCTTTTCTCTTCGAAGGTTAGAAGTTTAGGGTTCAAGCGTTTATATCTGTCTACTTGGTTAGGGTGTTAACTATGGCGTGTTTCTTCAGACATTTTATGACAACTAAATATTTAAAAAATGTGACGTTATAGGGCATTTTTCAGATTTCACTTTAACCTACTAAACAATGCAAACTCGTCACATTGCAAAATATTAAAGACAGTTTTTGGTCCTTAAAAACTGAACACGATTTGACTAATTCTATGACGTCGTGTTCAAATCTACTGGTTGAGATTTTGAGTCAATTTAAAAAAAAAAGTGATGCTATAGAGGCCTCTGGTTGCCAGCTTTGTAATCTATGAAGAACATCAAAAAACCTATCTTTTCTTTTCAGTAAATAATACATCGTGAAGTACTGTTCAGTTTAATTTGACGACAGTTAAGATCCAGTTCTACCTCTCTTAAAACGCGTTTTCAAATAAAAACGTTATTTACTGTTAAAACTATATGTTTTCAGTGTAACTTCTTAGACAAATAACGATTTGGGCTGGATGAAAAACATTTTTTGGAAAGATTATTTGGGAAATTAATTTCAATTCTACATCTTTAGCTTTTCTCAAATATAAAACATACATGATACAAAAATAGATATTTTATTTAAGTAGAATTTGAACGCAAACGTTATAATTGTGATAATAAAGCGTAATTGCCAGAAATGTATTTATTTGCCCATATTACGACTGCCAGGTGTAGACAGCAGACGTCTGGAGCTTTAAACACCTTTAAACGCCTATAACTGCTGATTACGGATGGACGTTGGTAGAGGACAGGCTGACCAGCAAGAAAAACATCGCAACGAAATATTTCGTTTCGTATTTCCGATGTTTTCAGAACGCAGCCTTAACAATTTCAAATCAAGTCACCAAAATTTCAGATCCTGACCCAAATCTTAAGAACATGGTTCCAAAATAAATTCATTATGGTGCAAATTACTATCATAAATACAGAAAAATCACAAAGAATTAAATTAACTTGTTAAAAATGGAAGTTAGCTTAAGTAAAGATCTGACAAGCCTTTTCCAAGACGGTACCATTATCGCAGTTTATTTCCATCATCAAAAACCTCACAATTGGTAATGAAGGCAACCCTCCTCAGAACAACCCATCCTCCTTGCAAAGAAGTTGATTGGATCCTCAGATCCAAAGGCACACGCATATTAATTTTCTCGTTAAAACCCGCAACTTTTGTCCCGTCCCATGCTGCCTGCCGTCAACTTTTTCCTTCCATCCTTTCTACCTTCGAACCCATTGTAAAACCCGCACATAATGCACAATCTATAACGACGTTAATTATGGTTGCCTTTTATGCCATCACAGACCCGCTGGAGGAACTGTCGCACACCGGTGTGACGCGATCCGATAAGTTGACGCGCCCCGGTGGTCCACGTTAACCAACCTGACGCGAATAAAACTCCCCGCGATGCGCAACTTTTATAACAAGCTTATTATGTAGATCCCGCGACCGAACGGTGGCTATACCATTCAATATATCTATAAAAGGTGCAGTCTACCTTATACTTTATTAACAGCGGTCGCCATTTCCCTTACATAGAAACAGCGGAGAGAGGATAGCCTCTGTATATCGTTAAGTATGCATAATGACAACATATTTTACGTTCAGAAGGAATCGGAACCGTTTTCCTGTATATACAAGAGAGTAATTAATTAAACGTTTTTATGGCGGTGCTGTATATAGGCATTTTCGAAGTGGATATTACTCTATTTAGATATCGCATGCTGTTTTAGGGTGTACCGTTATGCGTTTCATGCATTGTGTGTGTACAGTCGCGGAAAATATTATGTTTATGATGTTTACATCATAATTTTTTGGTTTCCATGTATATCAGTAACTACTCTAAGAAAAAATTCGATGTGACTTTAGAGTAGGAATAGTAGGTTTCTTGCCGTGCAACAATCAGTGTAATCTCAATTGCATTTTTACATTATCATTGTGGATTTATACTGTGATTTTACAAGAATTTGGCCGTAATATTACACCGCTTTTAATGTAATTTTAAATGATATATGGGGCAATGCGTTATAATTGAACATTAATTTTAATATTAATATTATCAAATAAAAAAATCTGATGTGGCCAGGCACATGACTTTATCATACAATATATAAAATTAATAGTTTAGCTGCATGAGAATCTATTATATTAAGATAAATCGTAGGTATTGTCAAAGCATCAGCATTTGACACTACCTACACCACATCATTAGAATAATAGTTATTTATGTCACAAATGCCGAAAGTACGGAATAGCGCGACGAGCGGTGATGCGGCGCGTCACCGAAGGCGGAGTGTCGCCGTCGCATGTGAGCGAGTCGCGCTATCTAGTTTTTGGCAGGAGCGACATCAACGTTTATTGTGTTGCTTTTTAAGAAATACGTTAAAAAAATAAATGATTTCTGTATAGTAAATGCGTTCCGATTGGTAGGTAATGGTAGCTAATGGCGGTGGTAGAATACGAAATTATAGTATTTCTTACATATCGTGATAATGACACATATTAGTTTGCATGTACATAAACATGAGTCACTAGCAATTTTCTATTGGAAATACTATAACGGCGTCTGCTACCACTGCCATTATCACTAATGAAAACGCACCTTAAAAAGGTAATTCAAATTCTGACAGATTTATATTTGTTCATGACACATCCCTACCAACATACTAAAATAAAACTACACTCATCGCGATACTTTATTTATAATTTTCGCAATTTATCGTTTTTAGAATTAGATATAAAGACGGGTTGATATTTCTTATCAACAAACAATCAAATTGGTGATTTTATTTTATTTGAAATTTGTATTTTATAATTTGCCGCACTACAGCGGCAACGTTCCATAGTGGTTCTCCAACCTCTGATGAGATCAGCTGTTTTCGAATGTGACAATACAAAAAAGTATTTGTCAAAATCCTGGCTACTATGTAATTTCATATCAATGCAGATGCGACCGATCTCGATCAAATAGAATTTGCTCTTGAAGCTAAACTATTAATTTTACCAAAAAATGTCATAGGCATAAATTATTCAAAATTTCCTCTACTTTAATTTATTAATTAACTATCTTGTCGAAATTACAGAAATGGCGGCTCATTTGCAAAATCCTTCAAAACGGCTTAGAATAAACTACCAGTTCCTTTGGACCCCTTTCAACCAAAAGCTTTTCAGCTCTAAGTTTGGTAACAAAACTTCTAAATATGAACTTTCGTTCCGATACCTTTAGTAGTTTCTCCGGAATCGTCGCCACAAAAATCGTTTACACACAGACATACACACACACACACACACAGACATTTTTTTGTACCTTGGTCAAAAATGTTCAGGGGACCCAAAAAGACCTATTTCCGCTAAAATCTCATTTTTTTTTCGGCATGATTACAATACTTTATCTTACTGCGTATGATAAAGTAAAAACAGAAACATCATGTAAACAGTCATACGTTACAATAGTACAAACGGCCAAACAAATATGGTATAGATAATATTATAATTGTAAAAGAATAAATATGTAAACTTATAGATATGTAGAAGTATACAACAGTTTGAGGTTCATAAAATACATTAAAACCAGAGAGAAGCAATTAATAAACACGCAAACATAGAAAACACACCGATAAACATATAAATGCACTTCTGTCAATCATGATCTCACATAGGCACTCGTCCACTCTGTTTGTGACAAACACACTTGGTGCAAGATGTTCCGCATTTGTATCTGTAATAAAACAAGGAAACATATTAGACATACACAAAAAAGTTAACTTAAACAGAAGATTTCGCAATTAGGCTTGTTTTCCAAATTTGGTATTGTAGATAGTTTGCACAGTATCTTTCTGTGGTCATAAAGTACTTCAATCTCAAAGCAAAATAAAAAGGTGGAAGACTCTGTATTTACAGCTTTCTGCCAGGTCTGGCGTAAAGAGACTCTAGTAGCTGATTCTTGTCGTTGGTGATCTACAAAGACAAGACAATATTTCTATATTGTAGACTTCCGCGGTCTGAGTCAATGATATATTGATTTCCGGGTGGAAACCGCGTTGAGGACTTTGAAGCAGTCGACGTTTCGCACTCTGTTGCAAGAGGCATCTTCAGGACTAAGTTATCAAACCAAGTGCTAAGAAGATGATCTTCTTAGCACTTGGTTTGAAAACTTAGTCCTGTGCTAAGAAGAAGAAACCAAGTGCTAAGAAGATGATCTTCTTAGCACTTGGTTTGATAACTTATTCCTGAAGATGCCTCTTGCAACAGAGCGCGATACGTCGACTGCTTCAAAGTCCTCAACGCGGTTTTCACCCGGAAACCGTGGATTTTTACTAAAAGATCATGGTGATCAAAATAAACAGTACAAAGACTATTACACCAATTTTTAGATTACCCACGCGTCTATTGTAATTTTCACAATGATTTATACGTAATTTTACAGCCATTTTTCTTAGTATATGCAACGAATTGTTATCGGACATTTACCGATAAATTCTTTGTATTTTAGGTAATATTCAAGGAAAAGAAGTTCAAAATTTATATGATACTTCTTGAGTTATAGCACCGTAATAAATGCAGAACGTATGAATCATATTTTCCGCGAGTGTACACTTTGTGGTGTGTGTATGACCTGGGCAATCTCTGGTGCAGTTGATTCGTGTATCTCATAAATTAATATGAGGTCGATTAGGTAACTGTATTGCGGCGACGACAACACACGTTATGGACTTTAGTTAATTATTACCGAAGTTTCTATATTGCGGTTGGTAATCGTTGAACGATGGATACAATAGATCAATTAAATTATGGTTTATGTTTTAAATATAATCGAGATGAAACCAAAGAAATCTCCTTTATATAACTAATTTACACCTCACTACACACACACCTGGAGCTACCGCTCACAGGTGTTCTCACAGGTTATTTTCTAAATTACTGTAATTTCTAATATTGATTTATACATATGTTCAGTGTACTGAACATATATTTGAATCATTGACAATATATCGGCTTCTGTTAGTGTAAATACCATTGAACCATACTTTGCAAATCTCTTTTTAATGCCGATGGTCATGAAACAGATGGGGATATCAAGTAGTGTCTATCCACGTGTTTAATACGACGATCATTTTCAATAATAGTTTTGATGATTACTGTTTTTTAAATCATTTTTAATACTAGTTATAAGTTACTCTGTAGCTGAATTCATAGAGATACAACATATTTTTACATTAAAAATATTAATTCATGAATTGATCAGATTGTTAGAACATCAGAGTTTTTATAATTTACTCAACTACCAAATTTTTGTATTGAATTTTTGTCACGGTGCATTTATTCTTGACGACAATGGAAAACAATAGAAAACACGAATATGTTTAGATAAGTGGTATATAATAATAATAATAATAATAATATGTCTTTATTAATTCATACAATATAATAATTTTAAATGTAGAAGAAATAATAAAAATATATTTGTCTTGTGTTTTATGTCTGTAATTCCGAACCTGTTCATTCTATAAAATAAAATAGCGAATTCAATATGGCGCCTAAAAGAATCGAATATTTGCGGTTGCTTAAGTCCTAAAATATTTGAAGAGCATAGCTAGATTCAAAATCCGTAGTGCGATTTAAAAAATTCAATATGTGGGATCCAGTATTGTGACCAAAATATAAAAATTGTTGCATTTGCATGCAACTTACTTCCCGTGATATTTGTTCAAGATTTTTCATTCCAAATATCACGTCAGCTTCTTAAAGTCCACAATAACGCTTTAAATATGGCGAGCAATACAGTAATGGAGAAAAATGTTGGTTATTATGAAACTTATATACAGTGACATGAAACACCTAAATTCAAATTTTTTTGTTATTTGAACAAAGTCAAAGAAACAGGATTTAAAAACTTACATTGCCATGACACATATTTCGCGTTATATTACATAATCTGAACTTGCAATATCATGAAACAAGATCGCTAAATTCGAATAAATCTTACTTAATAAATTTTTTAAATGAAATAAATCTTATACTTGAGGCTCCCGGAATCTAAACCAGATGTCCTGTGTTATTTGAAACTGATCCATAAAGTCACATTATCAGACTCATAATGGCCATGGTCAAAATTATATAAACATTTAAAAACATCTCAATACATTAATTAAATAAGTATTTATCCAATGGTAAAGATAAAGCTAATGCAATCATCATTTCGTCATCGATATTGTGAGCATTTGTATCATAAATCTTAACCACCACCAGTAATTTAAGACACGTTTTTTCCTGCATTTAGTGTTTATCAGTTACAAAAGTTACAGTTAATTAATATTGATTTTAACATTATTACCTAATAGCTAACTCTGCATGATAATGATTAACAAAACGTCAGAGCGCGTAATATTTACAATGCTATTCTTCTTCCGTATGGCAAGTCGAGTGCAGAGCGCCAGCCAGTTTTCCCTCTCCCAGCCAATCGACTATCATTTATCAACAGCAAGCTCGCTGGTGAAAATAACATAATGGGCATCTATCATATAATTAGGTGCAATTTGAATTACATGGTTTTTGGCCGCACCTGTGTGAGAGGCAAGGTGTGTTCCTATGCCGATGGAGGAGAACCACATCGACCCGACCAAGGTTACGCTTACTACAAACTCCATCTCCACTCATATCGGCGAAGTGGGAGTAGCCCAGTTGATCATTATTTTTTTATTATTAATCGTTCGATTTTGAACCGATTACTGGATTTTTTGCGGTCTCTCTCGTTCTCTATCAATTGTGAAACGGCGATAAATGCCATAGGTATTATTTACATAAACCAGTGATTCTTAACCGGTGCTCCGCAAAATTATGACAGGCCAAATTTAATGTTGGGTCATCTTAATGTATGTGATTTGAGTTGCACAAATAGTGGCTAGATGGCAGCACATTTGCAAAATGATGGAGACCGAACTTCAACAAAACTAACAGTACAAATATTAGAATTTTCAAACAGTAATAAATATGAATAGACTACACAAAGAGTTGTGAGCACAATAAAATTAAAACAAAAGTGCATGAGCATAATAAATATGATATTTTGATATCTAGTATATATTTTAACCCTCATCTACATATCATCCACATTTTTTGTGTGCATTTATTAAGTTTTATTATAGTATTAAGCTGTATCAAAAATGAGCACATCAAAACTACTTGAGTAGGTACATAATGAATATAAAATATAAACAATCCAGCCAAATTAATTTAAATTACCGGGAACAACTATAATATCAGATGATTTGACGAGTATCATAATACATATACCAAATAGATGGTAACATTTATAATCACCAGCTGATAGTTCACGAACAAAATTTTGTGTACCCATAAATTCAAAACATAAACACACACAAAATGTTAACAATATGTGGATGAGGGCAAAAAGAAAACTTCGGAAACAATTCGGTACATCTGGAGGGTTTTTCCCTCAAACATATTTTCAAGAATTCATTTGGTGAAATAAATTCCAAAATTCTTTATTTTAGGACATCCGGATTGTTGATTTGAGATTACACTTATCAACCCACAATCGTTTCTTATTCTACCAATGTTCTAACGGTCAGATAATAACCGAAAAGTTTGACTGATCTTGATAATTATTTAAATAATTATCCTAAAACTTGATTTTTTCCTTATGAGGTAACTGTAATTCGACTTCTTTTTGCATCGCTACAGGATAACTAATTAAGAAAATTATAATAATATCTATTTAGGCTGACTGAAAATGCTTTATATTTTCATATTAATACGGTGTACTACTCTTTCAACCACTATTATTTACAAATTTAGGGGTGTCGGAATTTGGTACATGTAATTCAGCAAAAAAATCAGAAATGTCTGTCGGAATTGTGTACATGGTTAGAAGTAATACGTATGGCTCTATTGTTATCTTTACACAAGAAAATAACATATTTTACATCGTTTACAATTAATTCCATGCATTTTGTTCCGACACGATTGTCGAAATTACGGACATCAAAAATCCCTAATTATTACACTAGCAGCAAAGAATAGCGATTTAGGCATTAATACACCACGTTTGGACATAATAGTTGAACTTATGCCATCATAATAAAAAAATCATTATTCTGTCCTGACACACACAAACAAAGTAAAAAGAAATTGTTCTTCTGTAACATTATTACCTAATACTCGGAGAGAATATTTATTACTACAAAAAATGAAAGCACAAAAGAAAATCAATCTATAGAAAAAAGATAGGAAGCGAAAAAGAAACAGAATAAAAAGCTGCGCCAAGAACACACTAAAACTTCTAGATGCAAGAAACATTCAAATACAGATAAGGGAGAGAGGGTAGACTGGAGAAGAGTAAAGATTTATTTTATACTGTGTTTCATTAAAAATGGTAAAACATAAATGTTTAACATTGAAACGACTCGACTTCTTAAGGAATTGACAGTTTATTTATAGTTCCTGTATTGATTAAATTTATTTTTATTATTTTTAATATTATTACTTAATAATGGGTAATGGGTATTTATTGTAGTGTTTTTCGTTTTCGATAAGATGTATATTTTATATTTTTCTTTGTTTTCTAACATTTCACACGGCTGAACCTGCTTAAGGAATCTAAAAACAAACAACTCCATATAAAACTATCTACTCAAAATGATATTTGATTTATAAAAATTAATTTTGGAGGAAGAAGGTGGAATACCCTGTATATATTTATACATTTTTATAATTAATGTTATTTTTACTTATGTAAGAAAAAAAAAGGTTAAGAATCACTGATATAAACCAAGCAGGACTAAAAGTCACTGAGTGAGCAAGGCATAAACCAAAGGAACGGGCTGCGCGAAGGTTAAAGTGTTTTAGATTAAGGAGATCGTTTTTCGTCGACAAAAACAATGTATCAATTATTTGTCTAAATTGAGAATTAATAGCGGACAGGAAAGGTCCAATTACATTACCTTGGGGGACACGAATTATATTATTTTTAATAACGAAATAACTCGCGTATCTTGATTATGACCATTACGTCAATTTTAGTTCTTATGGGATTTGGCGCTGTAATATGTTGATTGCCCGGACGGTAAAAATGCTATGTCAACATCCTTCTTCATGTAAAATTTAAATTTGCACGGTGTTTTATACCCATGTAAATTAACAATTATTTTCCGTGAACCGCGTGTAACTCGCGGGCCTTGAACTTGTAGCCGTTGTTGCGAAAAATTTCGATCAATCCAGTTTGACGAGCTATTTGGAAAAGTTCCATCCTGGTTTAAATCCCATGTTTTGTTAATAGTTTCCTGTTTGAAAGCAGTCAAAAACTATAATATCCACTTATAGTAATATGTAGTAATAAATTATTAAGATAGTAAATGTAAAACATTCGAATATTTCAATTTGACTTGATTTTTGTATTGAGGGGTCCAGCGTTTCTCAACCTCTTTAGCCTTGTGGACACCCTAAAATTGGGTTATAATCTGGAGGAACTGCAACCAAAAAAGATAATTAAGCACAAGGTGTCCTTTTTTATTTTCCACATTTTTATTTTCTTTTAGAAAGTGAGTGTCAATCAGGTTCGCTGTGTGTCCAATAGCAAAAATAATTTCTACTATTAAATTTCATTTAAAATTACTGTGATGATTACTGAAATGCTGTCATTTCACAGGGATATTTCAACATCATGGCGAATTGTAAAAATGACTTGTATCAAATTACTCGCGATGTCACACTAGAAATAAAAATGCAGAATGAACTGAATACTGTCCAGTTGAAAAAAAAATCTGATGTGGCCAGGCACATGACTTTATCATACAATATATAAAATTAATAGTTTAGCTGCATGATAATCTATTTTATTGAGATAAATCGTAGGTATTGTCAAAGCATCAGCATTTGAGACTACCTACACTACGACATTAGAATAATAGTTATTTATGTCACAAGTGCCGAAAGTATGGAATAGCGCTCATTTGCAAAATCCTTGAAAAAGGCTTAAAATAAACTACCAATTCCTTTGTACCCTTTTGAACCAAAAGCTTTTCAGCTCTAAGTTAGGTCATGAAACTTCTAAATATGAACTTTTGTCCCGATACCTTCAGTAGTTTCTCCGGAATCGTCGCCACAAAAATCGTTTAAACACGGACATACACACACACACACACACAGACATTTTTTTGTACCTTGGTCAAAAATGTTCAGGGGACCCAAAAAGACCTATTTCCGCTAAAATCTCATTTTTTTTTCGGCATGATTACA
Organism: Melinopterus prodromus; assembly: GCA_964023965.1. Taxonomy (NCBI): domain Eukaryota; kingdom Metazoa; phylum Arthropoda; class Insecta; order Coleoptera; family Scarabaeidae; genus Melinopterus; species Melinopterus prodromus. The sequence goes on from OZ030391.1 coordinate 11,423,318, forward strand.
ATACTTTAGCATACTGCGTATGATAAAGTAAAAAATCTGATGTGGCCAGGCACATGACTTTATCATACAAAATATAAAATTAACAGTTTAGCTGCACGAGAATCTATTTGACTGAGATAAATCGTGTCTGCATTAAAATTATACTAGTTAGCCAGGATTTGACAGATATTTTGGTAGTCAATAGTATCAATAGAAGGTATTGTCAAAGCATCAGCTACTGTCATCAGAATAATAGTTGTTTATCTCACAAGTGCCGAAAGTACGGAATAGCGCGACGCGTCACCGATGGCGGAGCGTCGCCGTCGCATGTGAGCGGGTCAAGCTATGTAGTTTTTGGCAGGCGTGACATCAACGTTTTTTGTGTTGCTTTTTGAGAAATACGTATTTAGAAAAAAATCAAAAATGGTTATTTTCTGAATAGGAAATGTTAGGTTTATACCACTACTACGAAACGTCAAGTTTAAAAAGTTAATTCAAATTCTGACAGATATATTCATTCATGACACTGTAGATGCCACATCCGTACCAACATACTAAAATATAACTACACTCATCGCTATACATTATTTACTTTCTCAATTTATCGTTTTTACAATTAGATATAACAACGAGTTGATATATCTTATCAACAAACAATCAAACTGGTGATCTTATTTTATTTGAATTTTGTATTTTGTGCTTTGCCGCACTAGAGCGGCAACGTTCCATAGCGGTTCTCCAACCTCTGATGAAATCAGCTGTTTTCGAGTGTGACAGCCATAGACATTTCTGTGGTGACAGCACAAAAAAGTATTTGTCAAAATTCTGACTACTATGTATTTTCATATTAGTGCAGATGCGACCGATCTCGATCGAATAGAATTTGCTCTTGCAGGTAAACTATTAATTTTACCAAAAAATGTTATAGGCATAAATTATTCAAAATTTCCTCTACTTTCATTTATTATTTAACTATTTTGACGAAATTACAGAAATGGCGGCTCATTTGCAAAATCCTTAAGAAAGGCTTAGAATAAACTACCAGTTCCTTTGGACCCTTTTGAACCAAAAGCTTTTCAGCTCTAAGTTAGGTCATGAAACTTATAAATAGGAACTTTCGTCCCGATACCTTTAGTAGTTTCTCCGGAATCGTCGCCACAAAAATCGTTTACACACACACGCACACACAGACACACACACACACACACAGACATTTTTTTGTACCTTGGTCAAAAATGTTCAGGGGACCCAAAAAGACCTATTTCCGCTAAAAACTCAATATTTTTTTTTGGCATGATTACAATACTTTATTATACTGCGTATGATAAAGTAAAAAGAATCGTTTCATTTTAGTGGTGCGAAGTTGAGTTTAACCGAGACTAAAATAGCCACACACATAGAGGTGAAACTGTAAAGTTGAACTGAACAGTTGAAACTTTCAGTTGAAACTGAACGTGTGTGGCCGGCCTAACACAGGGAATTATACACAGTTTCATATATCAAGAAAAGGAAGGAAAAAGACAATACATATTAAGCAATGCAAAACCGACGAACACAAACAGTACCATTTACGATAATAAAATTAAATTAATTAATAAGCTTAAAAAATATCAATAATAAAAATAAAATGTGTACAAAAATTAAGAAACATTAATTCTGAGGAAAAATTTTTATATGGACTTATTAACTTTTCAATTTCTTAAAAAGCGTTGAAATATTAGCATAACTGTAATGCTAATATTTCAAGGGCAATATATAAAAGTAAATAAGCCAACATTTTACTTTGACTAGTTCTAATAAAAGAAAAAAAGCGGGAAAGACTATGTCAAACATTTGCTGTAATGTAAATAATAATTTAAAGTTTTTCGTAGGTTATTTTTACTTACAGTTCTAGTGTGATTAGCCTGGAGTTTAAATCACTCTGTATATTTATTGATTTCCTAAGATTGGCAGAACAGAGTTTCCTTTGAGAACCGCTGCTCTAGGCATACATTGAGTGAATCGTTGGCTCTGAAGAAGCGAACAACATGGTTTGCGAAACTGGGACGGCATAACAAGTAAAGAATTTATTTTCGCAATGATTTCGCAGTGAAAACCTACGTACAGTACTTTTGCACTTTAAATGTTGTAAATAATATTGGAAACAGTTAAAAGATAAAAGATCGAATAAAATTCGTCATGAAAACGGGTGTCTAATTTCAGAAATGAAAATATATATATATATTTATAATACCACTCACTTTTTAATTTACTTGGTATCGGTGTTGAGACTTTGCCACATCATCAATAATTTAAAATAATAACAAAATAATCCAACACATATCATGGAATTTTATGAAATCATCACAAATAACCTCGTTTTTACAAGAGCTTTTTAGTCAGAGAAACAAGAATCATTAACCAGCTCCAATTCAACTGTTTGGCTACCGTTCGCCTCACTTCTCGTTTGTTCCGTTTATACTATCTGAAACAGACGTCCTTGGCCTTGATTTCGGTCTTCCCAGTTCCCATAGTCATCATCATCATAATCTCGGCGAAGAACTAGGTACCCAGATGAGTGCGGGTAGCAACTGACAGCGCATTGTGTCGACGACGACGGCCACGGTCTCCGACCTGGGAATGTAAACGCACGACTAACAATTCATTATTTCCTGAATGGGCGCACTATTAGTTCTGTCAGAATCGCCATTAGATACACATTTACGTTATCACGCACACCTGGCCCGTATTTAACATTCAATTTCGACCGGAGATTTCTCGCTCATGACGCGTGAAAGGATCGAATAATGCGCGACGGAGGCAGAAATAAGTTGCTCGAGATGGACCGGAATGACTAACGTCACGATTGTTATAGGAGAAGAGTTCAGAATAGAAAGAGGGTGTGCTATTTGAGATAAACGTAATACGAGTTCCTCTGCTAGATGCAAAAGTAGGTATTTATAAAAGTGAAAGTAAAGGGACTCGTGGCTAACTTAACCGCTGTGGAGAAGAAAGTGATTGTGACTATAAAAGCACAATATGGTTACCCTCAGGTGGAAAAAGAATTGCTGAAGACGAGTACAGCTAATTTTCGTTATATTGGTACTAGTCAAAGCTAATGAAACGATTTTTTGTTGATTTTTATTATTATGATGGTCATTATTTTCAGGAGAGTGCCCTAGACTGAATTGTATGGTTAGAACTTGTTTCTGAGACACTTAGGGTTGCCAGGTGTCCTGGATTTCGCAGGATATTTTGAATTCAGGTTTAAATTTCAAATTAGACTCACATAATGTTCTGGAATTTTATAAAGATCGCTTAGCACCAGATGCTTACTGATTTTGATAGCTAGTATTCAAATTTCATTCGGAAAAGTCTATGATGCAAAGGTCGCAAATTGAATAACGTAGTAAGTAAAACGCCTCTCAACTTTGCAGACTTCATATATTAATTTACTTTTTGTACTAGTTTCGGCAATGCTGCCTTCGTCAGCCAAAAATCTACAGAAAATGAGAAAAGGGAATAAGCAAACAATCAAGTGTATATATAGGGAAAAAGCAGAACTCAGTGCCAGATATTAAAACTTCGATAGCTGCAGGGAAATCATCAAAATTTAGTTGATCGTTCAAAAGAATGTATTGCCTCTGTTGCCAATGTTTTCTAATTTCGTATTGTTCTAATAAATCTAATTTATAACCCGTTTGACACGTGTGAAGTCGTCAATTTTATGTCCGGTCTCAATCTTATGTCTATAAATATTAGATGTAGTTTGACTGCGTTACAGTTTGAACATGGTACACAATAAACACCACTCTCCTGAAGATGTGATTTATTATCTTCAAGCCGAGAAGAGAGAACATTGACAAGTTTTGAGTTAGTCCTGAAGGCGGGGGTAATGTGATACGATTTTTGGATTTTACGGAGTCTTGAACTGCAAAGACAATAAGTGAAAGGTTTAAAAAGAGTGGGTGTGGGTTGGGAGTCTCGAGTATATAAAGGGTCCATGGTGATTTGAGATTTAGACAACAATCTCCGGATCAAATGCTCGGGAAATTTGTTGTCCAAAGCAGGATTTCTAATGTAAGTAAGCTCTCGTGTTTTGTCTGAAGGAGTAAGTGTTAATGGAATGGCTCTGCGGAAAAAGTAATGAAGTGAAGGTAGTTTATGGGTGAGGGGTGGAAGGAATCGTAAGGTATTATTGTGGGGACTGAAGTGGGTTTTCTAAATATGTCAAAAGTAAAATTGTTGTCATGTCGGAAAACGGCCACACCAAGAAAATTCAAACGACCAGCAGATTCAAGCTCGAGAGTTAATTTAAGTTTTGGATGACTATTATTAATATGTAAAAGCATATTGTTAAGGTCGTCTAGGTTACCCTTCCAAACACAAAGCACTTCATCAACGTAACGAAACCACTTTTCATGTCCTTACATAGGAACATTTGCTAGAAAAATACTTAAAATTAATGACATATTGATGAAACTGATAATATTTAATAATTGAATAACATCTTGAAATAAACAGAAGTAATCAACTTTTTAGTTCAACTTCTCCGGGGAAATTCACTTTTTGGACCTATCAACCCTGGATACACGATTTCGTCATCTTTAGAGGCTATAGATAGCCATTTAAGAACTAATATTTCTTGTAGTTCTGTATCACTTTTTATCAAACACAGCAGAAAAAACTATTGACAGTAATATTTTGTGAAGAAAACTATTTCGAATAACGAAACCAATAATCGATAACAACCGAGGATGGATATCTGCTAATAATTTCCTAACCAGTATCTAATGACATCACATGAAACGAGCGATAATTATCAAGTCCGCGAAGCACTTGCATTTAGGAGACCGTTAGCGGTGGCTTCTCATCAGAAATTTGTAACTTAGGCTATACATAGCCCGCAATATTGATGTTCCAACTTTACACACGCAATTTTAGCTCATTACACGGTACCTAACCTACTAACAGTTTAGTCCACGTATGTCGAGCATGTTATTGCCGTAAATTAGCAGAATACAACCTCAATTATCAACAGTGCAAACACAGCTGCATATACATTATTTAGACCGGTTTTACCATTGTTTCCCGGGCAATGAATACACAACTCGCAAAGGGCAATATTCTAACAAAAAGTAGTACAGTTGTTAAAAAAAATTGCTTCCATGATAACAGTATATTATTTGACGAGCACATAATTAGGGAAGCGAGCACATTGACGAGCACATAATCGCGAGCATGAAGTTTATACACGAGCCGTAGGCGAGCGTGTAATCACGCGAGCGATTTATATCAGTTATGTGTTAGTCAAATACGACGTTTTTTCTACGACTCATAAATTTCATTTTATGTAATAGTTATTTAACCAACAAGTATATTAAAAAGAGCGATTAATGATCGAGACTGTTTAACGCACCAGCGATTAGCCAGTGCTTTAATTGTCGATATCATCAATCGCCGTTTATTATTCGAGTTGGTTACAAAATTTGTTCGTCGATCGTATTCTTCTAGCGTCGTCTACAAAATTTTCTTCGCCTATGTCTTTTTAGGTTATATGACAATTTATGTAATTTGACACTGACAGTTCTAGAGGGCGGTGTTTTAATTGGAATGTGTCGTTTCACATATGTTCGATTGGCCAATCAAACGACATTATTACGTCGTGTGATTGGCTATAACAAATCATGAATTAATAGAATCGTGCATTAATAGAGTTGTTTAGTAAACGATTTCCTATTCACTAAACTGACACATAAATGAACGATCGACGGAAATAGTATATTATTCTATGAGCAAGTAATGTAAGTAATTTCTCTCGAGAACGATGTTTGCAGCACGAGCCGTAGGCGAGTGCTGCAAAACGTTCGAGTGAGAAATTGCCATTACTTGCGAATGGAATACTATACTTTTTCTACGACAATGCCACGAAATTTTATAAATTAATTTTTGTGCATATTGGGACAGCTGTATGTCACTATGACGGGTTACAGGATTTTGACAGATTAAAATTGTTTGGTGCGCCTTGTCACTTAGCGACGTTGTCAATGCCTTGACAATGTCGCTAAGCAGTGTATCAACAATTTGGAAATGAAAAATCCAGAGCTGTGATTGGTTCTAAAGCCGTGAGGAATGAAATATTTCTCACTACTGGCGGGGTATGAGAAGCCAGGAATGAAATATTTGTCATGTGTGTGGGGAATGGTTAGTATTACTTGTCATAAATTGCCATGATAATGAATGCATTCCTCAATAGGAGTAGAAAATAGTATATTATTCTATGAGCAAGTAATGTAAGCAATTTCTCATGAGAACGAAGTTTGCAGCACGAGCCGTAGGCGAGTGCTGCAAAGCGTTCGAGTGAGAAATTGCCATTACTTGCGAATGGAATACTATACTTTTTCTACGACCATACAACGAAATTTTATAAATTAATTTTTGTGCATATAGGGACAGCTGTATGTCACTATGACGGTTTACTGGATTTTGACAGATTAAAATTGTTTGGTGCGCCTTGTCACTTAGCGACGTTGTCAATGCCTTGACAATGTCGCTAAGCAGTGTATCAACAATTTGGAAATGAAAAATCCAGAGCTGTGATTGGTTCTAAAGCCGTGAGGAATGAAATATTTCTCACTACTGGCTGGGTATGAGGACCCAGGAATGAAATATTTGTCATGTGTGTGGGGAATGGTTAGTATTACTTATCATAAATTGCCATGATAATGAATGCATTCCTCAATAGGAGTAGAAAAAATATATTTGTCAATGATGGCGAGGCGAACTGTCAAATACTTGTCATCTACGTAGCTTTTGACAGACTTTGACACTAGCCTTGTATAATGATGACATTCAAATAATGATTATTATACAACGCTAGTTCTACGACTTTCTAGAAGACGTGATAGTTTTCAAGATGATGTATGTTGTGGTAGTGTAACTTCAAACATTTCTGTGGAGAAATTAAGCATTATTTATATTATTTATTATTTATAATAAGCATTTAGTTTCCAAGTTGCTGCTGTTACAAAGCAGTGTCAATCATATAATCATACCTATTATATAAAAAAAGTTGCTATCTAACCACCAGGAAACGTGGTTAAGTTTGTTAGCACCAAACGACGCTTCCAAATGGTTCGTTGTCACGTTTTTACAGAATCGGTCTGAATGTTTGTAAAAGATACAGCTTTATTAAATTATATTAAGTAAATTTTAAAAACTTTTGTAAACCATGACTGATTCTGGCTATTTTCACAGCACAACTGATCTAGAGTATCTTATGATACAGGGAGAACCTAAATTATTGTCATGTGGTGCAAGTTTGAGACAATCTATGAAGAAATTTCCCCACATTTTGTCTCTGTATACATCAGAATACATGAATGCCTGCGAAGATGCACAGTTTAGGTAAAAATTACAGGTTTAGATGTCTTTCGGCTTAAAAAAAATATTTTTGTGCTTGTTATGGTTTGAAATAGACGATTCCTGGGTTGTCCAACTTCGCCTATCATTTTAGTCACGATCATTCTTTGGCAATATTTTAACAAATTTAAATTTTTCTTTAACTGACCAGCTAGACAAAATGCAGGATATTGTGCCAATTAAAAAAGTAAATGACTTGCCCTTGCACAAAGTTCCTGAGAGCCGCGCCAAAATCTTCAATTGCTCTACAGGATGTCTCAAAGTTGGATTACCAGAAGGTCATTTTTGTATTCCCGGTATAATAAAATTAATAGAATTAAAAGTTTTTCTTCAAACTTGCAAAGAAAATGGCAAAATTTTTAAATTGAAAGTAAATCAAAATCGGTTAAAACACAACAGTTAATTTTGGTGATCTTGATAAAAATAATTATAAAATGTTGAAAGAATCATGAAACTGCAAAGTTTTATCTACGTGTACGGTTTTGTTGTGCTTCAGAGTGCAGATAACACATCATTTTGGTTCTCAGCGGTATAATTAGGTGAAACATTTGTTTAAAAATTACATATTATGGTACATGAGATAATCTTGAAAATCATTAACCAAATAGCTAATAATTATCTATTTCACTTTAACTGTGCTAAATTAAAAGAATATGTCCGTACGAATGAATATATTTGTTTAAACAATTACAAATTAATTAGTTAATAAATGCCAAAAAAATGCCAATATTCTAATTATAATGTATGCAAAAAATATAGAAAATTATGTCCGTTACAATGTGTATATTTGTGTAAACAAATGGTATTTGTTTAAACAATTGCAAATTAGTTAATAAATAACAAAAATGTTACTAGTAATTTCTGCAAAATTAGAAAAATATGTACAAAAATACGTATATTTTTGTTTAAACAATTGGTAATTGTATAAACAATTTTAAATTAGTTAATAAATAACAAAAAACATGTCAATAATCCAATAATAAGATTTTTTTCCGGAAAAGGGACAGAATGGGGTAGAATATTCTGATGGTAATTTGAAGAGTTGGCATCCCTACATGAGGCATGGTCAGAGAAAGAACACCATAGTTTTAGAAAATAGTTGATTAAACCGCCGAAAATAATTAATTAATACAGGACTTTTATAAATGCACTATTTCATATTTTCTGGTTTCACAGGTTTCAGTAGATTGCTTGTATCTCCGCCATTTTAAAATATTTCGAAGTTATATTTTCAGGAATAGTATCTTTCAGGACAAGTGAACAAACCACGTGTATGACGGATTTCCGCATGATGCGCAGTCGAGGGTGGAAAGACGTACAAGTACGAAGACGATTTTGTATATTGTAGTACTTGGTTTGATTTGACTAGTTGGTTGCATGTAATTTATTCATAATTTATTAAATTGTTAGAATAACGAACAATAAGAAAGTTAACAACAGACCAATTAAGAGTTAATCGTAAGCAATAGAAAATATCGAAGACATTTACTACTAACGTAATCCCAATTAATCAATCGTGACCCGAGAGAGAGAGAGCAATTCTCGCGTAGGTGAAACTTTTACTTGTCTATCCACTTGTGCCCATCTGTAAAGCGTAGAAAACAATGCATAATACCTTTCGTACGACAATAAATTATTAGATTACTTAATCGTTGCGTCGAACATGAAAACAATCGGCCAATTTAAGTGCTATAAAACGTCGTTCGGTCGGCCAGAGCGTCTTTCTCTTTCCAGTTCGCCCATCGCTAGCGCATCGCATCGCATCGGCGTGCCTAATGACCTCTCACTAAAGAGTAAATAACAATCCCCGCCGTTGACTTTTACCGGTGTTCAAATTATCGAGCCGCGATCGTAAATTAAGCCGAAGAGTAAACGTAAATTGCCCAGGTTTTGTCGAAATATTGATAAATGGACTTTGCCAGTTTAGTAACTCTTAGAGGTATGGCCATTCTACCTTTTACTTTTGCCTGTTTCATTCAACAAGCTAACCCAATCGACGTCAGTATTTTCTTTTTATTATTATATGAATACATTATAATTTAATTATAATTTACCCATTTGAAAGTAATTTTACTAAAACAATTTAAACCGGAAAGAATAATAATTATTTGAGTTTTTCTAATGGACTTTGAAATGTTCTGACTTAAGTCTGTTTAATTTATATGTTTTACACATAGTTTTATGTAAACATACACTGGGCCTGACTTAATTCTGTTTAATTTATATCTTTTACACGTAGTTTTATGTAAACATACAGTGGGCTTGCGTCTTATTTTATAAAAATTCGTCTTTTTCTACTGCTTTAATATGTTATATGTCCTGAGAAAGACTTAAGTATTTTCTGGAACAAGACTTAAATGTTGCTACCTGCTGTCTAAGTTAAGAGAAATGTATTAAATATTAGTTTGTATTAGAAAGAAATCAATAAAAATCAAATTTTATTTTCCTTAACTACCATAAATTAGTTTAATAAAAATACACCTTAAACTTTTAAGTGTTGACATCAGAATATTGCATAGATTTCTAATTAATTACTTCATTTGTCAAAAATACAATAATTCAAGCAAAATCATTATCCTGGCAAACATTTGAGAAAATCGGACAAGTTAGAACTGATTCTGGTGTAGGTATTTTAGTTAGTTGAATCTGAATAAAAATTGAGAATTGAGTGAATTAGCAATTAAAGCTAGTGAATTAGCATCAAAGCAATTAAAACAAGAGAAAAGCAGAAAAAAAGCAACTTAATAAATTAAATTGCCTGAAAAATACCTGATTATATGTTTGCATTTATTTGTTTCTAGCCTATTGAGGCAACGGATCATCTTCAATAATTTTCTTTCAAGATTGAAACGTGTAAACGTTAAGTCGGAATGTACTACCTTATCATACGGTTTTACCAAAGTTTTGCATATCTCTGCAAAGGTTGAAGTTTCAGTTTCAATATTTTATATATGATTTAGTTCGGTTATACGGTTACGGGTTTGACATCATAAAAAAGCGGTTGCGGTATGGTTTTGGTTAATATTTACTATTGCCCACATTTACCGGAAAACTCCCGCAAAAACCCAATTGGACCCAGTGGTTTAGTTGTTTTAAAAACGGGGTTTTCAAACTATGCAAAAAATCCTTTGATTACAAAACTCAACATTTGTTTACACCCCACACTGTTGTAGGGTATATTGAGTATGTAACACTCTTCAGGAAGCGTGGCAGGTATAGATTTGTATGTATATTTTTGATCCGCATTGAAAATTGAATCGATTTAGCTATGTCCGTCTGTCTGTCCGTCTGCGTACAGTGTACACGATGACTGCCGTAATTTTGCCGTAATTTATCTGAAATTTGGTATACAAGCTTATCTCTTAAAAAGTAAGGACAACTTCGTGAATGGGCGAAATCGGTTCACTCATTTTTTGTTTGTATTTTATATTTTACGGGGGGGGGGGGTATTTTAACTTCAGCCCCGTTGAAGATAATTTTCTTCCGAGTTTCATTTGTTTTATGGTATCAGCTAACATGAAGTTCTGAAAATATATTTAGAAAATATGTATACAAGCTTATCTCTTAAAAAGTAAGGACAACTTTGTGAATGGGGAAAATCGGTTCACTCATTTTTTACTTTATCATACGCAGTATGTAAAGTATTGTAATCATGCCGAAAAAAATAAAGTAAAATCTGATGTGGCCAGGCACATGACTTTATCATACAAAATATAAAAGTAATACTTTAGTTGCACCTGCATGAGAATCTATTTGATTGAGATACATCGTGTCTGCATTAAAATTAAACCAGTTAGCCAGGATTTGACAGATATTTTGATAGTCAATAGTATCAACAGTAGGTATTGTCAAAGCATCAGCATTGGACACTACCTACTGTCATCAGAATAATAGTTATTTATCTCACAAGTGCCGAAAGTACGGAATAGCGCGAGAGCGGTGATGCGGCGCGTCACCGATGGCGGAGCGATGCCGTCGCATGTGAGCGAGTCGCGCTATGTAGTTTTCGGCAGGAGTGACATCAACGTTTTTTGTGTTGCTTTTTGAGAAATACGTATTTAAAAAAAAATTAAAATGGTGTTATTTCTGTATAGGAAATGTCAAGTTGATACCACTTCTACGAAACGTCAAGTTTAAAAAGCTAATTCAAATTCTGGCAGATATCTGCCAGATATATATTCGTTCATGATAGTGTAGATGTCACATCCGTACCAACTACTAAAACATAACTATACTCATCGCTATACTTTATTTACAATTTTCTCAATTTATCGTTTTTACAATCAGATATAACAACGGGTTGACATTTCTTATCAACAAACAATCAAATTGGTTTATTTTATTTGAATTTTGTATTTGTACTTTGCCGCACTAGAGCGACAACGTTCCATAGCGGTTCTCCAACCTCTGATGAAATCAGCTGTTTTCGAGTGTGACAGCCATAGACATTTCTGTGGTGACAGCATAAAAAATATTTGTCAAATCCAGGCTACTATGTACGTTCATATCAATGCACATGCGACCGATCTCGATCAAATAGAATTTGCTCCTACCACTAAACTATTAATTTTACCAAAAAATGTTATATGCATAAATTATACAAAATGTCCTCTACTTTAATTTATTATTTATCTATTTTGACGAAATTACAGAAATGACGTGTCATTTGCAAAATCGTTGAAAAATGCTAAGAGTAAATAGCAAGTTCCTTTGGACCGTTTTGAACCAAAAGCTTTTCAGCTCTCAGTTTGGTCATGAAACTTCTAAATCTGAACTTTCGTCCCGATACCTTTAGTAGTTTCTCCGGAATCATCGTCACAAAAATCTGGTACACACATACACACATACACACACACACACACACACACACACACACACACAGACATTTTTTTGGACCTTGGTCAAAAATGTTCAGGGGACCCAAAAAGACCTATTTCCGCTAAAATCCCAATTTTTTTTTTCGGCACGATTACAATACTTTACCATACTGCGTATGATAAAGTAAAAATTGAGATTTTGGCGGAAATAGGTCTTTATGGGTCCCCTGAACATTTTTGACCAAGGTACAAAAAAATGTCTGTGTGTGTGTGTGTGTGCGTGTGTAAACGATTTTTGTGACGACGATTCCGGAGAAACTACTAAAGGTATCGGGACGAAAGTGCGTATTTAGTAGTTTTATGACCAAACTTAGAGCTGAAAAGCTTTTGGTTCAAAATGGTCCAAAGCAACTGGCTATTTACTCTTAGTATTTTTCAACGATTTTCGTCATTTCTGTAATTTCGTCAAAATAGATAAATAATAAATTAAAGTAGACGAAATTTTGAATAATTTATGCCTATGATATTTTTTGGTAAAATGAATAGTTTAGCTTTTAGAGCAAATTCTATTTGATCGAGATCGGTCGCATCTGCATTGATATGAAAGTACATAGTAGCCTGGATTTGACAAATATTTATTTGTGCTGTCACCACAGAAATGTCTATGGCTGTCACACTCGAAAACAGCTGATTTCATCAGAGGTTGGAGAACCGCTATGGAAGGTAGCCGCTCTAGTGCGGCAAAGTACAAAATACTTTTGTGGCAATGATGCCGGAGAAACTACTAGAGGTATCGGGACGAAAGTTCATATTTAGAAGTTTTATGACCAAACTTAGAGCTGAAAAGCTTTTGGTTCAAAAGGGTCCAAAGGAACTGGTAGTTTATTCTAAGCCATTTTCAAGGATTTTGCAAATGAGCCGGAATTTCTGTAATTTCGTCAAAATAGTTAAACAATAAATTAAAGTAAGTAAATTTTGAATAATTTATGCCTATGACATTTTTTGGTAAAATTAATAGTTTAGCTGCAAGAGCAAATTCTATTTGATCGAGATCGGTCTCATCTGCATTGATATGAAACTACATAGTAGCCAGGATTTTGACAAATATTTTTTTTGTGCTGTCACACTCGAAAACAGCTGATTTCATCAGAGGCATATCAGAGGTTGTATAACCGCTATGGAACGTTACCGCTGTAGTGCGGCAAATTACAAAATACAAATTTCAAATGAAATGAGATCACCAATTTGATTGTTTGTTGATAAGAAATATCAACCCGTCTTTATATCTAATTCTAAAAACGATAAATTGAGTAGAAAAGTATAGCGATGACTGTAGTTTTATTTTAGTATGTTGGTACGGATGTGACATCTACAGTGTCATGAACAAATATAAATCTGTCAGAATTTGAATTAGCTTTTTAAACTTGACGTTTCGTCAAAGTGGTACCAACCTAACATTTCCTACAGAAATATAACCATTTTTATTTATTTTATTTTAAATACATGTTTCTCAAAAAGCAACACAATAAACGTTGATGTCTCTCCTGCCAAAAACTAGATAGCGTGACGCGCTCACGTGCTACGGCGACGCGCCGCATCACCGCTCGTCGCGCTATTCCGTACTTTCGGTACTTGTGACATAAATAACTATTATTCTAATGACGTAGTGTAGGTAGTGTCAAATGCTGATGCTTTGACAATACCTACGATTTATCTCAATAAAATCGATTCTCAAGCAGCTAAACTATTAATTTTATATATTGTATGATAAAGTCATGTGCCTGGCCACATCAGATTTTTTTGTTTTTACTTTATCATACGCAGTATGATGAAGTATTGTAATCGTGCCGAAAAAAAAATTTGAGATTTTAGCGGAAATAGGTCTTTATGGGTCCCCTGAACATTTTTGACCAAGGTACAAAAAAATGTCTGTGTGTGTGTATGTGTGTATGTGTGTGTGTAAACGATTTTTGTGGCGACGATTCCGGAGAAACTACTAAAGGTATCGGGATGAAAGTTCATATTTAGAAGTTTTATGACCAAACTTAGAGCTGAAAAGCTTTTGGTTCAAAACGGTCCAAACGAACTGGTAGTTTATTCTAAGCCTTTTTCAAGGATTTTGCAAATGAGCTGCCATTTCTGTAATTTCGACAAAAAGGTTAAATAATAAATTAAAGTAGAGGAAATTTTGAATAATTTATGCCTATTATATTTTTTGGTAAAATTAATAGTTTAGCTTCAAGAGCAAATTCTATTTGATCGAGATGGGTCGCATCTGCATTGATATGAAACTACATAGTAGCCTGGATTTGAAAAATATTTTTTTGTGCTGTCACCACACAAATGTCTATGGCTGTCACACTCGAAAACAGCTGATTTCATCAGAGGTTGGAGAACGTTGCCGCTCTAGTGCGGCAAAGTACAAAATACAAAATTCAAATAAAATAAGATTACCAGTTTGATTTTTTGTTAATAAGAAATATCAACCCGTTGTTATATCTAATTGTAAAAACGAAAAATTGAGAATAGTAAAGTATAGCGATGAGTGTAGTTATATTGTAGTATGTTGGTACGGATGTGACATCTACGGTATCATGAACGAATATAAATCTGTCAGAATTTGAATTAGCTTTTTAAACTTGACGTTTCGTAGAAGTGGTATCAACCTAACATTTCCTATACAGACATATAACCATTTTAGAATTTTTTAAAAATACGTATTACTCAAAAACTAACACAAAAAACGTTGATGTCACTCCTACCGAAAACTACATAGCGCGACTCGCTCACATGCGACGGGGATGCTCCGCCATCGGTGACGCGCCGTATCACCGCTCGTTGCGCTCTTCCGTACTTTCGGCACTTGTGAGATAAATAACTATTATTCTGATGACAGTAGGTAGTGTCAAATGCTGATGCTTTGACAATACCTACTATTGATATTATTGACTATCACAATATCTGTAAAATCCTGGCTAACTAGTTTAATTTTAATGCAGACAGGATTTATCTCAATCAAATAGATTATCATGCAGCTAAACTATTAATTTTATATTTTGTATGATAAAGTCATGCGCCTGGCCACATCAGATTTTTTTTTAAATATTTTACGGTAGGGGTATTTTAACTTCAGCCCAGCTGAAGATAATTTTCTTCCTAGTTTCATTTGTTATATGGTATTAGCTAACACGAAATTTTGAAAATATATTTAGAAAATATGGTCGGCGTCTTTTGTTTAAGAACATCAAAATCTATTTTTATAGTGTTTTTGTGATTATCTTGCGAATTGACAGCTCTATTACACTTTCCTTTTTTTTCATTTTGTCAGTTTGTCATGAATTAGTTTACGTGCAATATCTTTATAGTTTCTTTTGCACACTAATTGCTGCCTACTGAGCCCTTTCTAAACTAACTGACACATTGACGCTAAAAGTTGTAATGAACTTTTTTGTGGACAATGTTATGATAAACAAAATGAAAAGAAGTGTGATAAAGCAAGTCATTCCCAAGATAAAAACGTAAACAACGTTAAAACAGAATTTAATTTGCTTAAACAAAAGATAAAACATACATTTCCTGAATTATATGCTTACTAATCACAAAAGAAGAAAAAGGTTGATGATCCGAACCAGTTCTGCCAAGAACCCTCTGATGCCTGGACTAATCCTTAAACTACAACCTAATCTCTATCGACATAATAAACGACATAACCTCTATTTGCTTAACTGATGCACACGTCAAACAATTCGCAAGTTGTTCAACACATCCGACGCCTAACAATTCAATACATTATCACCGTACAAAAGAAGACGTCCCATCTGCAGAATGTAGTTCTCAACGCGCCATCTCAACAAACAAATAATAGGACGCGTAGAGAGATGGTTTAAAATCGATACCAGCCAATACTATTACCTGTAAATTATCGCATTCAATTTATCACCGCTGTTCGGATGTTTTATTGCCTTTCGCTAACATTAATCATCGGTTGCTTGCATAGACGTACGTTCGCCGTACACGCCGGCGTATTGTAGCTTCGGAGCGATGGTGTGTGTGTATCTACACTGATACTAATATGAACTTAGTTGGCTAATGATTATGTAGATCCGGCTGTCAGCCATCCTAACCGTCAATAGGCATTCAAAGTGAAATTTAGACATTAGATCAATGAGCATGGCAAACAATACAGACAGTCGCATAAATTTGTGGCGCGGATAAATCAATTTTTATCGCTGGACGCTTGTGTGCATGCAGCGTCACCCATGTGTGTGTGTAGCTATTTATAAGGATTTGTCTGCATTGTGTCCCCGGCTGAAAAGTTTAATAAAGGTCGTAGGTGAGTTGTCTGTCATTTGTTTTATCCGACTGAATATTTAGGAGAAATGAATGAGAAAGAATGATGAATGAGAAACCTGAAAGAAAATAAAAAAAATAATAAAACAACAATTAAAAATTACTGACACAGCCCTGAGTCGAACCGCGGTCTCCTTCCTTGCCGGGCTATTACTCTACCGCGGCGTTCGGGCGGGATCGACAGTCGTTTCATGATGGTTTGCGTTTGGGGTTCGGAATGATGATGTATATGTATGTATGTATTTTTTACGTGAACTGCTTTTAATTTTGCAGCAGTATTTTTCGTATTGTGTTGGTTTTGAATGACTTTTTTTTTTTTTTTGTTTATTGTATAGTTGATTTATTTATTGTATCGGCATTTGTGTGCTCAATTGTATTATTTTTCTTTTTTTGCTTATTATGGCGTGATGGAAGAACGGTTGTACCGAATCGCGTCATACGGTTGATCTGTTGTATATGTGTGTGTTATTATTGCTTAAAATAAAATATGTAGTGTAATGTATACAACTTGGATCAATAAATAATATGAATATGAAGTGCATTTGACAGAGAATATATTTTCGCCAATTTCAAAGAATAGTAAACAAAATGTTTTAGGTCAGACTTATTAGGTTTTAAAAGTTCAACCTAAT
Organism: Melinopterus prodromus; assembly: GCA_964023965.1. NCBI lineage: Eukaryota > Metazoa > Arthropoda > Insecta > Coleoptera > Scarabaeidae > Melinopterus > Melinopterus prodromus. The sequence goes on from OZ030391.1 coordinate 11,440,497, forward strand.
GATATATCTATTTTTTTTTCTTGAAATTTGAAATATATTGTTATTTTCTTTTGATTTGTTTACACTCAACTGCAACAAAATAACCTACAAACTAAAAAACATCTCACAGTTCACGTTCTGTTTCAAACTATTGCCATGGTAAGCCTTTCTAATCTCAAACAATTTTTCAAATAAGATTTACTTCTCACAACATTTTGATTAGTTTTTATATTTTTTACGATAAAAGAGTTTTGGGCCCTTCTGAATAACTATCTCAGGGTGACGTTTACTTACAGAGAAACAAATGTCTGAAGAGTTTCATATGTATTTTGTTTCTTTCTTCATTCGTTTATTTAATCTACGTTGAATATTTTGAAGTTTTTACTTAAATGTATTTATTGTTATTATTGTTATGAGCATTGATTGTGTTATTTCTTTGATTTCAAATTGTTTGATATGTCTTTTATTGTTCATTTTCCTTTATTTTGTGAATATTTCAAGCGGCTTTAATCCTAGTATTTGAAAAACAATTAAGTCCATATGAAATGTTTCGTCAGAATCACATATAATTTTTAAAAATAGTTTTTGCAAGAGCACAGGTGGACTGGACAGTCTGTGTATTCGGAAGAATCTGGACATAATATTTAAGCAAATTTAGACAATTTTAGAGGCAAGAAAATGTTAGTTAAATTTGTTAAAGAAAGGTTGTTATTTTGTGATTAAAATATCTGATGTAGCCAGGCACATGACTTTATCCTACTATATATAAAATTAGTAGTTCGCTGCATGAGATTCTATTTGTCTGAGATCGATCGCAAACACGATCGGTCTCGGGCAAATTAACAAATTAGAATAAAACTAATAAGAAAATTATCTTTAGCCGTGCCGAACATGTTACCCCAAACCAAATGTTTTATCAAGCTCAATATACCCTCACCACATTAAATGTGGGGGTATCACTAGTTAGCCAGGATTTGACAGATATTTTGATTCTATTGATTTTATGATATTTTGATTCTATTATTCAGTAGGTATGGAATATACATCATCGTTTGACACTACATACTATCAAGAGAATGAAAATATCCGTCAAATCCTGGCTAACTAGTTTTATATTATTGCAGACACGATCGATCTCGATCAAGTAGAAGTTGCTCCCGCAGCAACAAAAGTCAGACATAAATTATACAAAATTGCCTCTACTTTAATTTATTATTTAACTGTTTTGATGAAATTACAGAAATGGCGGCTCATTTGCAAAGTCATTGATAAATGCTTCGAGTAAACATCCAGTTCTTGTGGAACCTTTTGAACAAAAACCTTTTCAGCTCCAAGTTTTGTCTGGAAACTTCCAAATATGAAGTTTCATCCCGATACCTATAAATAGTAGCTACTCCGGAATCGTCGCCACAAAAAAAGGGTACACACAGACATTTTTTAAATCAAAAATGTTCAGGGGGCCCAAAAGGACATATTTATATTAAAATCTAATTTTTTTCGGCACGGTCACAATACTTTATCATACTACATACGTATGATAAAGTAAAAAGTATAGACTTTTTGTGGAAATGTGCAAAATATGACCAGATTCCAGAAGCATACTTCGTATAGGCTAACTGGAACCTTACTTGTAACAGAAGGTTTTCTTTGCTCATTCTGTTCTTTGGTTGTTCCATTGTAGTGTACCAACCAATAGTCAATATTTTAATTACTTTTTGCAGTAAAAAAATCTGATGTGGCCAGGCACATGACTTTATCATACAATATATAAAATTAATAGTTTAGCTGCATGAGAATCTATTCTATAGAGATAAATCGTAGGTATTGTCAAAGCATCAGCATTTGACACTACCTACACTACGTCATTAGAATAATAGTTATTTATGTCACAAATGCCGAAAGTACGGAATAGCGCGACGAGCGGTGATACGGCGCGTCACCGAAGGCGGAGTGTCGCCGTCGCATATGAGCGAGTCGCGCTATCTAGTTTTTTGCAGGAGCGACATCAACGTTTATTGTGTTGCTTTTTAAGAAATAGGTATCTAAAAAAAAATAAATGATTTCTGTATAGTAAATGCTAGGTTGGTACCACTTTGACGAAATGTGCGTTCCGATTGGTATGTAATGGTAGCTAATGGCGGTGGTAGAATACGAAATTATAGTATTTCTTACATATCGTGATAATGACACATATTAGTTTGCATGTACATAAACATGAGTCACTAGCAATTTTCTATTGGAAATACTATAACGGCGTCTGCTACCACTGCCATTATCACTAATGAAAACGCACCTTAAAAAGGTAATTCAAATTCTGACAGATTTATATTTGTTCATGACACATCATCATTTTTATCATTTTTAGAATTAGATATAAAGACGGGTTGATATTTCTTATCAACAAACAATCAAATTGGTGATCTTATTTTATTTGAAATTTGTATTTTATAATTTTGCGCACTACAGCGGTCGTTCCATAGTGGTTCTCCAACCTCTGATGAGATCAGATGTTTTCAAATGTGACAACACAAAAAAATATTTGTCAAAATCCTGGCTACTATGTAATTTCATATCAATGCAGATGCGACCGATCTCGATCAAATAGAATTTGCTCTTGAAGGTAAACTATTAATTTTACCAAAAAATGTTATAGGCATAAATTATTCAAAATTTCCTCTACTTTAATTTATTAATTAACTATTTTGTCGAAATACAGAAATGGCGGCTCATTTCCAAAATCCTTGAAAAAGGCTTAGAATAAACTAAAAAGCTAAACTATTAATTTTACCAAAAAATGTCATAGGCTTAAATTATTCAAAATTTCCTCTGCTTTAATTTATTATTTAACTATTTTGACGAAATTACAGAAATGGCGGCTCATTTGCAAAATTGTTGAAAACTGCTAAGAGTAAATAGCCAGTTCCTTTGGACCCTTTCGAACCAAAAGCTTTTCAGCTCTAAGTTTAGTCATGAAACTTCTAAATATGAACTTTCGTCCCGATACCTTTAGTAGTTTCTCCGGAAACGTCTCCACAAAAAACGGGTACACACACACGCACACACACACACACACACACAGACATTTTTTTGTACCTTGGTCAAAAATGTTCAGGGGACCCATAAAGACCTATTTCCGCTAAAATCTCAATTTTTTTTTTCGGCATGATTACAATGCTTTACATACTGCGTATGATAAAGTAAACACAACATCAAAGAAAATATTTTGGATCAAAAGCAAAGTTTACTTACTTTTTTCGCCACCAGAAAATTGACAGTCGAAGCCTCGGTCGAAACAAAACACAATCGTTCCTTCATACCAGGTCACCTATGGGTAACGTTTGCCAAATATTATCAATTTCAATAATGCCAATATATTTAAATAAACATATTTCTTTATTTGATGCTTCTTGCTTCAAATCATTTACCTCATTTGTCAACCAAATTGTTGCTTGACCTTTCTTACCGCTAAACTTACCCCAGTCCAATGCCACAACGGTTAACGTTACGGAAAACTTCCTTACACAATATGAATAAATTACTCTTCGGTTAAAATACAACAGTTCTTTGTTTCATTACCTCCTGAGAATGCATCCTATTTTTTCGTTACATTGCAACACCGCAAACTTTGGACTAAGATGTCCAAAGACACCAAAGTTCCGCGCACGCCCGCCGTTTTAAACTTTATGTAAATCTATATACCGCGTCAGCCAGCATTGGGACAGCGCAGCATAATGGTGTCGACGAGATATGACTTTCCATAGAATTCCGAGACAAAGTCGAGTGGAATGCGCGCTAATTGCTTTCAGTTCTCGGATTCCATAAAAGCAAATTCTTAATCCATTATAGTTATTTCATAATATTTTGGAGAGAGAAATAGCCTGCAGGCGCTCACCAAACCCATTAGCTCGCTCGCTTAATCCGCCGCAGCTCGTTTTTTTACATCCTCTAATCGGCTGACACGTATTGTATTAAAGTTTGGGAGCGCAATACCTATTTACAGGTTCAAATTCATCTTAATCAGATTCCAGGACGTCGGTGCAGACTGAAATTAAGCGTTGCAACAACACCCCAACCTCCGACCAGCTGCCGGAGTAACGTCAGTGCACCATACGATTCAGGACCGGCTTAAACGTCGTTTCTCCGGCCCCAAACCGAAGTCTGCTATCAGATCTCTCTATATGATTACCAAGACAATTTTCTGTTGACAAGATTACCTTTTCTTATTATGTTATCGTTAGATGTAGCATCATTTTGTATGATTTTAATGCCCCTCGGTTTGAAATGGGTAAATTTGAACTTGCGAAAGCAGTTGCTTTGCTTTAAGATGGATATGATATGCAGTAGATGACAAACCAGTAAATACATAGTAAAAATGTCATCGGTGGGATAATTTCTGTTCAGATTGTTAGAAAATGACCTAAATAAGTGAAACTAATAGTTGGCATGTCTGTGCGAGCTACTCACTTGAGAACGGATAAAAAATTTACTGTCTCTACTGAACGCACAAGGACATATAGAGTGTGAACTACGATAGTAGTGTATACTCGCTGGTTCTGAACCCTCCGCACGCGCTCCCTACTTGCAGCGCCATCTGCAGTGGGTCGGTGGCGATGTGCGGAAGTATAACTGGGTGTGTGTGGCGCTAAAATTTTAGTTTAATTACTTTAATTACTTTAATTTAATTGACTGGCCATAATCAAGTCAGTCGATTCTAATGATATTTATGTTTTTCTTAAATGGCAAAATCCGTATTTTATTGTTGATGCGGATAAATGTTTTAATTGTCTCGAAAGGAGCATTGATAGCTCAGTTTTTTTAGCGAAATTTCCACGAAAAAAGATTCTTAATGACCATTAAAATACGGCATAGTACTTATTTTATCAAAAATGTTACGCAGAAAGTGTTTATTTCAAATATTTCAAACGTACATTTTTTCACTTTTTTGTTTAACAAGCATATAATTTAGCTGTACTAAGACATCTTATTTTTGAACTCCATTAAAAAATTAAGCTTGATAACTGTTGGGGTTACATATGAATTTAAGCAAACATTTTTACTTTATCATACGCAGTATGCTAAAGTATTGTAATCATGCCGAAAAAAAAAATTGAGATTTTAGCGGAAATAGGTCTTTTTGGGTCCCCTGAACATTTTTGACCAAGGTACAAAAAAATGTCTGTGTGTGTGTGCGTGCGTGCGTGTGTGTGTAAACGATTTTTGTGGCGATGATTCCGGAAAAACTACTAAAGGTATCGGGACGAAAGTTCATAATTAGAAGTTTCATGACCTAACTTAGAGCTGAAAAGCTTTTGGTTAAAAAGGGTCCAAAGGAACTGGTAGTTTATTCTAAGCCTTTTTCAAGGATTTTGCAAATGAGCCGCTATTTCTCTAATTTCGTCAAAATAGTTAAATAATAAATTAAAGTAAAGGAAATTCTGAATAATTTATGCCTATGTAATATTTTGGTAAAATTAATAGTTTAGCTTTTAGGTTATTCTAAGCCTTTTTGAAGGATTTTGGAAATGAGCCGCCATTTCTGTAATTTCGACAAAATAGTTCATTAATAAATTAAAGTAGAGGAAATTTCGAATAATTTATGCCTATGAAATTTTTTGGTAAAATTAATAGTTTAGCTTCAAGAGCAAATTCTATTTGATCGAGATCGGTCGCATCTGCATTGATATGAAATTACATAGTAGCCAGGATTTTGACAAATATTTTTTTGTGTTGTCACATTCGAAAACAGCTGATCTCATCAGAGGCATCAGAGCATCATCAGAGGTTGGAGAACCACTATGGAACGTTGCCGCTGTAGTGCGGCAAATTTTAAAATACAAATTTCAAATAAAGTAAGATCACCAATTTGATTATTTTTTGATAAGAAATATCAACCCGTCTTTATATCTAATTACAAAAACGATACATTGAGAAAATTATAAATAAAGTATAGCGATGAGTGTAGTTTTATTTTAGTATTTTGGTAGGGATGTGTCATGAACAAATATAAATCTGTCAGAATTTTAATTACCTTTTTAAGGTGCGTTTTCATTAGTGATAATGGCAGTGGTAGCAGACGCCGTTATAGTATTTCCAATAGAAAATAGATAGTGACTCATGTTTATGCACATGCAAACTAATATGTGTCATTATCACGATATGTAAGAAATACTATAATTTCGTATTCTACCACCGCCATTAGCTACCATTACCTACCAATCGGAACGCACCTTTAATCTTGACGTTTCGTCAAAGTGGTACCAACCTAGCATTTACTATACAGAAATCATTAATTTTTTTTTTTAAATACGTATTTCTTAAAAAGCAACACAATAAACGTTGATGTCGCTCCTGCCAAAAACTAGATAGCCGACTCGCTCATATGCGACGGCGACACTCCGCCTTCGGTGACGCGCCGCATCACCGCTCGTCGCGCTATTCCGTACTTTCGGCATTTGTGACATAAATAACTATTATTCTAATGACGTAGTGTAGGTAGTGTCAAATGCTGATGATTTGACAATACGTACGATTTATCTCAATAGAATAGATTCTCATGCAGCTAAACTATTAATTTTATATATTGTATGATAAAGTCATGTGCCTGGCCACATCAGATTTTTTATTGTATAATCTCAAATATTTTAAAGTAATTTTTTGATACTACGTCACACTTAATTTAAAAAATATCAGATCTCTGTCATTGCAGTTACTACTTACTTAGTCGCTTTAGCGCCCACTCCAACTCGTTGTTATCATTCTGTTAAGCTGCAAAAGGAACTAAGATGAAACCTAGCAACCTATTGTTCTCGGCTGATATCGTGAAAATATTCACGCGTGGTAAGCTTAGCAAGCTAACAGAGAGATGACAGAGGGTTGCTATGAGCGGGCCTTAATTTTATTTTATTTACACATAAAAATACAAGACTGAATTTTAAATAAAAAGGTTTTATAACAAGTTACATTTATTCCGAATATCACCACCGACCGATCAAAGATGGCGCTGCAACTAAGGCACATATGGAGGACAGTATTAGAGAATTGATCCAAAACACACCATTATTCATTACTGACTACTTCAATACTACTATACATGACTAAAAACTGCTTTTACTTCTGAATCGCAGTTTCGTTGAGCAAATTTATGTTAAGACCATTCTTCAATAGCTTCATCTTACAAAATGACAATATTGCAGAAGTCATGTACCGTCGTGAACATTTAAAGTTACGTCAAAGTCAAGAAATCTATTAATCACTACTCACTACTTCACTACTACTACACATGACTACAAAGTCTTCTACTTCGACTAGCAGTTTTGTTGAGCACATTTATGTTAAGACCATTCTTCAATAGCTTCATCTTACAAAATGACAATATTGCAAAATTCATGTACCACCATGAACATTCAAAGTTTCTTAAAAATCAAGAAATCTATCATTCACTACTTACTACTTCACTACTACTACACATGACTACAAACTCTTTTACTTCTGAGTCGCAGGTTTGTGGAGCAAATTTATTTTAAAACCATTCTTCAATAGCTTCATCTTACAAAGTGACAATATTGCAAAATCATGTACCACCATGAACATTCAAAGTTTCTTAAAAATCAAGAAATCTATCATTCACTACTTACTACTTCACTACTACTACACATGACTACAAACTCTTTTACTTCTGAGTCGCAGGTTTGTGGAGCAAATTTATTTTAAAACCATTCTTCAATAGCTTCATCTTACAAAGTGACAATATTGCAAAATCATGTACCACCATGAACATTCAAAGTTTCTTCAAAGTCAAGAAAAATGTATTATTCACTACTCACTACTTGACTACTACTACACATGACTTCAAACTCTTTTACTTCTGAGTCGCAGTTTTGTGGAGCAAATTAATGTTAAGACCATTCTTCAATAGCTTCATCTTACAAAATGACAATGGTGCAGAATTCATGAACCACCATGAACATTCAAAGTTTCTTTAAAGTCATGAAATTTATTATTCACTACTCACTACTTCACTACTACTACACATGACTACAAACTGTTTTACTTCTGAGTAGCAGTTTTGTTGAGCAAATTTATGTTATGTACAATATTGCAGAATTCATGTACCACCATGAACATTCAAAGTTTCGTCAAAGTGTAGAAATCTAATGAACGGACTTGTGTCCGTTTCTTCTATTGCCTCGCCCAGAATTAATGATATGGTACCAGTTATTTATTTCCAGTAGAATTTCGAAGTTTCCTCTCCACCCAAGCATATTTTTATATTTCTTATGAAGTCAACTTAATGTGCCACGATGCCCATACAAGCGGGCTAATGGTTTACGATACCTAGCGGGCTAAATAGGGTTGGGCTGAGTTCGAGCTAGTTTGCAACAAGGTTTTTCGGAGTCAGAGGAAACCAAAGGCTACCATTTGCAAGAAAGCGATGTAGAAAATTTGTAACTCGGCATGGATTCTAAAGGACAACTGCATCCTCCCAGTGGTTAGATAATGGCGTGGACATTAAAAAAGGTCCTTTGCGCAACATGTCATCAGGCCTCAATATGAATGTGGGTAAGCTTCTTCTTCAAATGGTCTTGGGCTGTGATCTTAGAGGCTCTCAACTAAAAAAGAGATGCACAAGAGGTCGAGAGTTAGAAAATGCCCATGTCCACAGATGGATGACGAATTACCACTTAAGAAGAAGACGTATTGTCAATAATTTGGTGTCACCTGCATAAAGGTGACATTGAGGATATTTCTAAGTTGTATGTTGTTAAATAATGTATTGTAACATTTTTCTCAAAAAGAGAACATTCCTAGTTATTTATTAGTGGGAAAATTAGCAGCCGGTCCTGGTATCGCCATCCTCCCACCTTGCTCTTTCAACCCCATCCATCCATCGGTCGCGCGCGCATAAAATAAATGTAGCAAATTACCATTGAGCCAGTAGTCGGGGTTTGATGAATTGCCCGTCTCCGCGAAATTTACTACGATCAACTGCAGAATGCAGCCCAGTTGCTAACCTTTTGACACTAAGTGACAGTATTCAAATGCTGCTCGTAAATCCGGCACCGCAAATGCATCGCCGCCGCCGACGGTTTTGTGCGGAGGCGGACGAGAGAGGTGCGGGAGCCACCGTTAGTAATGTACCGATTTCGGAATTAGCTTGAGCGGTATTAGACCACGACTGCCATGATAAATGTCCTTCCATGAAAGTTTGAACACTATAAAGATAGATTAACCATGTACTACCACCTCAATGTTCGGTACTGAGCATTTGTTATTGTTGATAATAATCCTCTGTGACGTAAACTGAACACAAAACAATTTGGACATTTGCAAATCTACTGAGTCTACGAAATTTATTATGGTTGCCTAACATTAATTCGTTTAAGTATTTAGTAAAGTTAAAGAAAATTTCAATTAAAAAAATGCATATTTAAATCAACAGAGCTAATTTTAATGGAAACCAAATTTGAACGTTTCCAGGCGCAAATGTAAGAAAAATATCCCCGAATCTCTGGACATGCTGTCCAATTTGGCGGATGATGTGAACAACTGAAAATTATAATGGTATATTATACCCTTTTAAGTGATGTCAAATGATAATACGAGCTAAAAAGCTGGTGTGATCAACAGAAAAATCTGTATGAGATTACAGTGAGTACAGTTTCCAAAAAGTAAAGACTGTGATCCTGGATAAGCGCTTTTTCTTTTTACATAGAGACACATAGAAGTCCTGCTTACAAGCAATTAATTATAGATAGAAAACGTCCAGAGCAATACCGGGTGACCCATGCCATAGGTACTCCCGTTTATTTTTGTTGTCTATAAAGCTGGACGAATGAAATTTGGGAATGTGTTAATAGACAAAAAATGCCATTCCTTGGGATACTCTCGAGGTTAATATGACTTCCGGTTTTTCCGGAAATGACGTCATCATTGAAATTTTAAATGGCACCCTATATTCTATGTGTGATATTTTCAATCAGGATGACATTCTGAACACAAAAACATATCGATCGTTAATTTTTATCAACAAGGCAACGCAAAAATATTGTTTTGTGTATCAATCTAGGTGGATAGGAATTGGTGAAAATAGTCGAAAATTGTCAAATAAACACTAACTCGATTTTGGCCGACATTGTATCACTGGTGCCCTCTAGCGTGATTTAATTGGTTTTTGGCCAATGAGTAATTTTTTTCCACGGGTATACAATGGCCACACCCTGATTATTCGATAGAAAACATCGTTCCGATTAGAATGATGCCAAATACTTGATAATTTATTGAAATTCTTAACGTAAAAATGTTGTTAAAAGCAAGGAAATCGAAAAAAAATATTGACCTTATGATGAAGGTCAGCGTACAAGTCAAAGTCACTCAATGGACTACTCGAAGGAAGTACCCTTAAACGTCATTTGACGCTACGTTTATCAGCAAAATATCAAGAATTTGGTATCATTGTGTCGGAAAGATTTCCTTAGACAATCGTTTCTGTTTTAGAATATCATCCCGATTGAACATATCGCATGCACAGTATAGAGTGAAGTTTAAATTGATAACGATTACATCATTTCCGGAAAAACCGGAAGTAAAAATTGACAATCGATGTGTTTCGGTTTTAGAATATCATCGCTATTGAAATTACTGCATGAAAAGTATAGTGTGCAGATGGCAACTTCAAAGGTAACGTCCATTCCGGTAAAAAGACGACGTAAGAAGACAGATTAACATAAAAAAAAATTAATTTTTAGTCTATTGTAGCTATCCAAATTTCGCTCGTCTGGTTCCACAAATAACAGCATGGATCACCCGGTATAATAGTACCTACACTTCAATACCGTTAATCGAAATCAGTTTGGCCTAGTCCATACCAGGTTGACCTAAAGTATGCGTTTACAAACCAGGTTAAACCAGTTTGGCCTAGGATAAACTAGTTCGACCTAACGCGCTTTGGCAGAACTAGTTTAACCTAGATTAAACTGGTTCTGCCTGAAAACGGGTTTTGCCGGTAACATATATATTACACTGTGTTACAGTGAAAATATACTTTTCACTAGACAGACTAATTTTCCAAACCCCCAAAAATCTCGATTTTTTTCAAAAAAACTGTTTTTGAGTACCTACTTGCATGCGTATAAAAATGCAGCACTCCGTCATTTTCCATTCGATTTCCGAAATAAAAAGTGCAATTAAAAGAGGGAACACAGACCACTATAAGGATGTACTGCTGGGTCAGATCCAATAAAAAGGTTAAAAGTTATGGAGGTTCAAATTCAGAAGTTTTCCATTATTTTCGGATTTTCTGAACTTTAACAACAGTTTGATTCGGGCCTGTTTCAATCCATAATATTTTATTACTATTTTTTTATTGAAAGACTATTTAAATTTGCGTTTATTACGAGTTTGTTTGTCTGTCGTGCTAAGCAAGAAGAGCGTATCTGACAATTTGTCAGCATTTTACTTTTTCGATCAAATCAAAAGATGGAATGATTTATTGTTGATCTATTCAGGGTTAATTATAGACGAACATACCAAAGAATTAAAAAAGCATATTAGAACGTTCTATCTGCAAAGCAAAAGTACAACACCCGCTTAAACTCGACATTTTGCAACTTTTCACGATGTAGATACACCCTTTCAGCTTAACACGGCAGTTAGCGGCGCGACCGTAATAAATCCGCACTGTTGATGACGATTTCATCTGGAAATAGAAGCTATTGAAAAAAGTTTTCGAAGAAAAACGACATCAACATGATCGCAGACTACTGCTGGTCACTTGAACGCAAAACATATGATGTATTGTATAAACGACGGAGATCGAGTAAACATTATTAAGTTTTGTTGAATTTCTTGTTTTTTTTTTTCATTATTCATAAATCACGATAGTAGGACTGAGCTAAGATTCTTATTAAACTTGAAAAAATCTGAAAATAATTGGAAACTAGAGAACTTGAACGTACATAATTCTTCGATTTTCTCTTGGATCTGACCGAGCAGTACATCTTCATAATGGTCTATGCTTCCGCTTTCATTTGCATTTTTTATTTTGGAAATTGAATAGAAAATGGCGGACTTATGAATTTTTATACATGTGCAAGTACCCAAAGGCGTTTTTTTTTTAAATCGAGATTTTAGTGGTGATTCGATAATTTCAGCTATGGCATTATATTCAGCTCTATCAGGTCAATAACTTCTGCTATGTCTCGTGAAAAGTATATTTCGTTTTTTACTATTGGAGAGTACCTATCATATCTCGCATTTTCCCATACATTTTACATTCTAAAGGCTTCAGCTATTCAACGATTCAGCTATTAAAAACATAACAATAAGAAATATTTTTAATATCATCCTCAAATTTCAGATTTATGCACCTACCAGCAACTATAGCTATTCTACAGATCCGAGACGCGCAAAATGGACATTTTTCACAACGTCACGACGCGTCGCAATAGGAGGCCGGCGTTATTGAAATTCGTCGAAATTTCACAAGTAGAATTTTCGATAGCGGAGGAAATTGCCATCGCAAAGGAAAGCAAACAGGACCCGACCGGGCGGCGGTTGACGGCCGGCGCGGCGGGCGTCAGCAAAAGGAGCAAACCGACGTAAAGAAATCATACCACAAATCATTTCGACACCCGGCCATTACTGGCACGTCGCGTTGCACAACGATGAGCCTTGCATAATTTAGGAGTGTCTACATAATCTAATCTGCACATCGTCAGTGTCAGCACGTTTTCAAGATCGAAAGTCGACCGGTTCTCGCCTCGCCTCGCTCGAGTCGCTATGGTCCGCTGCACAGTGGGGCTCCGCTGTATGGACGAAAATGGTTTGCACCAACTATTTCCAACAATGTAGAAATTATTTTTATAATAAAGTAGATAGATTGAAGTTTGATTTGCCCAAACGTCAAAGTTGAACTTTTCGGTTACTCGCGAAAAATTACTGCGTGCGTATCTCACACAAGTAGTGATTTACAATTAAATTTACAGGTAGGTAAAACATAGCTTTTTTCTAACGTATTATACATCAGTGGAAAGAGAATTTCTTCTAGATTTCAAAAAAGCTTTGCCTAATTTCTAATACGAATTAATTTTTGTAAAAAAATATGTTCCAGAACATGTAATTATAAAGAAAACTTTGACTAAACAATTGATCTTTGCCTCCGTTTGCCTCTTGCGTCTAGGTTTGTTCTACATTTGGTTGTACAACTACGCTAAAATTGAAAAATTCTAATTAATTTATTACTATAATTTTCATCGTATGTTTATACATAAGTATTTGGAAAACTCGATATTTCGACATTTGCTCGGAAAACTTTTAATATTTTGAAAATGTCACCTTTTAGTATTATTATAATAAAACACTGCTTTTTCCTCTTAATCCTTCTATAATTATTAATAAATATTTGCATAGGGGACGTTTCGATATCTTCAATCATTCTCAATCCTAGATCCCATTATATGGATATGTGGAACCGGAGCTTTTACATGTAATAATTTAAACCACACATTTCACAGAAGTTTAACAAAATTCAATATTATTCCTGCATATAAGAATAAAAACCAAATTTCAACAATCTTGACAAAGTATAGATATGAGGAAGGGGAAGACGTTGATCAGACTGGTATTTACTCGGTTGGTTGTTCTAATTGCAAATCTATTTACGTTGGACAGACCGGTATAAAATTGAAGAAGCGCTTCATTGAGCATAACAATAGAAATTTATCTACATTATACCAACATTCTCTAGAAACCGGCGATAAAATAGATTATGAAAATGTTAAATTGTTGCATGGATGCGGGAAGGGATTCAAAATGGATTTATTGGAGCAACTAGAAATACATAAACAAGAAATAACCTGACATCAATTTATTAAACGACAAGTTGGATTTACATATCAAGCCACTTTTCACAAACATTAAAATGTATAAGAAGAAAGTAAAAATCTGAACTAGATAATTCATAAGAAATGGATTTGAATGTATTCAATTAAAAGTAAATAATTTTACTCTTCATCCCATTCTCTTAGAACTTTTCGCTTAACCTGTATACAGCGTTTACCTTCGCTTATATCTTTGTGCATCGCGTTGATGAAGAATCTATCAATTATGAAATTTTAAATCATTGAACAGGAAATGGTCTACATATGCCTGATTTTGGGATCTTTATAAATCTGACAATACGTTTTAGTGTATTTCAACGTGTAATTTAAGGGTTATGCCATGTGACCGTATTGTGATTTATTTTGTTGTATTTGTTATAGATTTAGGATATAGAATGATTGAAGAATTCGAAACATGGCTCCTATTTAAATAAATTAATAATTATACAAGGGTTAAGAAGAAAAAACAGTGTTTTATTACAATAATACATAACCTTGTACCATGGAACACCAAATGAGTTATTTATTAAATTTCCACGCTTTCCACCGAAACTGTACTCCTCGTCTATATTTATGGAGTTCGCTTTTCACGTATCCTATTATCTATTATTCCAAAATGGTCTGCGATTACAGAACAAAACAAGCACGACTAAGCATCTAAGACAAAACTAGTGCAGGAACGTTTCCATCAAGATATTGGTTTGATAATAGACAAACATCGTCGAGTTGGCAAAAGTAGAAATGACGGTAATAGTGCAAATACGTTTTCTTTCAGTTCCACTTTTACCATTGAAATAACCGAAATAACTTCATAAGAAGATTTCATATCACACTTCAGAGTATGTAGTTCGTATGGCATGCTCCCTTCAGTTCACAAGTTCGCAAGTTCTAGTTCACAGAGAGAATATAATTAGACACCATTCTATTCTGCCTCTTGCACAGCAAGAGATCAGCAAGAGATCAGCGACAAATTAAGATGTTTTTCATCATTTGCTCTGCACATCATCTATTTATAAGGAGCATTAGAAACTAATGTAATAATCATCAAAAAAATTACAAAATTACAGATTTTTTCCTCGGAAGGTCATTTTTGCTCACTGTGCTTCGTTCGAGTCGGTATGATCCACTGTATACACCTCGGTCGCTACATCCAAGTTGATTTTATGACCCTCTCTCTCTCATTCTGGTGTGCTTTTCTATACTGCTTCGTCGGCTGTAACAGAACTTGAGGATTATTACTACCTATTGGCACCGGACGGCATTCGAACTATAATAATTCATTACCGTCGCCTGGTCGTAAACCATTATACATGGGTTCTACACTCTCACTGTAATTAACAGCAGTGCACGCGCGGTAATATTACGTGGAATTGGACGGGATAAATCGTTAGCGTTAAAATGTTGCAGGACGACACGCATCTAATGAGCAAGTTGCATTTTTAATTGCGTTTATTGTAGAGTTGTAAACACGCACCATCTCCAGGCATTACATTGTAGCGTTACATTATGTCTGTTCCAACACAGAAAATACCATACAATGTTCGAGACAATGTCTTAAACCAGATTTGTCAGCGCTACACACAACGAAAAGGTGTCTCAATTCAAATCAACCTTTGTTAATCCAAAAGAACGGTTGTTTTATATATACCAAAGAATAAATATCGTTATTTGACCTAAGAATTTAATATTTTAAATGAAAAGGTTTATTCTGCTCACATTCTTGGATTAAATATTCACCTATCTTTTTTAAATATGAAATTGTTATTATTAAAGCAATAATATTTTACATGGTATGCAATTAACGCATCCAAAAGGAATATTGTTATTGCTATTTTCCACTGCTGCTGTATAGACAATGATGTATATGTATATTATATACCGTCTAGGAGACCTCTGTTACGACAAGAAACTAAAGCGCCATCTATCGGTATACTTCCCATTATTTTCAAACCAACGACTCTTTTAACTTAAAGCAATCGTTTTCTTAAAGCAAATATTTAGGTTATTTTATATTAAAGAAATATTCTTATTATAAGTATGTGTTGTCTTAAAATAAAGAAATTATCGTTTCCTTCGTGTTGAAACAAACCTAGTACAGCTAATTTTGATAGCAGATTGAAAATTTGTAGCACTGATACGTGCTGCTACAACAATTTTGGCAAGTTCTTATTACTGACCCATCCTGGGTTCCATGGTAGACGCTCTCGTTTATTGGCTTTCTTTATTTGGTTCTTTCTGTTTAACTACCTTTACTACTTCTGTTTATCACCGACTTCCTTTTTACTGTTCAAATCTCCAAACTAGCTGAGATTTTCCTCCCTCTAACCTCTTGACAACTGGCTGTACTTCCAATTCCTCTCTGATAATGCATTCTCACTCTGGGTCATCTAAACCCTTCAAAATCGTATGCACTGTTTGTATACACAATTTCCAGCATCATTTCCTCTAATTTTTGTATAAAAAATATGCACAAAGAAATATTTGTAAAACTTATTACAACGATCAAAATAACCACAGCCATCAAAATGATTATTTCTCTTATCATTCCGACTAAGTTTATGGCCTATATTATATACCGTTTTGTAGCAATTAAATCTGTTAACATTATTTTTCCTGCTTCAGTTACCATGAACCATATTATTTCGCTTTTGTAATTTCCAACTGAAATCTTGTTAGAATATTTGTTAGTTTACTACTCTAAAATCAAAATGTAAAAAATACAGCCCACATGTTTTATTAAACTGTTCCATTGTCCGCAGATAGATATCAGCAAGAATTATTGTTTATTAAGAATGTTGTCATACATAATGGGTACCCTGAGAAAATAGTTGATAGAATGATTAAGAAGCAGAATCAAAAAATGTATGTAAATCAAATATCTACTTTAAACACTTTGGTTGTAGAAAAGAAGAAATATGTTAAAATACCGTTCGATTGTGCATATACAAGGGGTTTGAGAAGTATTTTTACATCACAAAATCTCTGTATAGCATATTCGACTCATAATAGCACAAAAAACCTTCTTGGAAACCCAAAGGATAAGGTAGATGTACTTGATAAATCTGGTATATATTGTATCAAATGTCATGACTGTGAAAAAGAATACGTAGGCCAGAGTAGAAGAACAATTTTAACTAGGTTCAAAGAACATGCTGTAGCTCATTTTAAATATAATCGTTTTGAAAAATCTAGTGTGGCTCAACATATTTTAGACACAGGTCATAAAGTAGTTGTAGATGACTTAAAACTTGTAAAAGCTGTGTCAAATAATAGGGAACTAAACAGCTTGGAAAGTATCTTTATTCACTTGAATAGAGATAAATTAATAAATTCAGATAGGGGTCCTATACCTAGTTCGCCATTGTTTGACCTGCTTTAATTAAAACATGTTTTTTACACTTCAATGATCAAAATTCACTGAGGTGTGACCAACAAATGGGTATATATAGGGTAATTTTTAACATGGACGTCACTTCCACTAGTTTTTTGCTTGGACAATATCCAGTAAAGATACTATGAAGTGCTAATCTCTCTTTTCTTTTTTTAGTTTCTACTGAAGATGACAACATAGTTGCTGAAATACGTATTTAGGTTTCTAAAATACTTGTTGTGGTTAGGGGTTTTTAATTTTATTACTAAGTTCGCCACAGTCTCCAAAATATTGTCATCTCAGTAATTAAGGGAATAGCGGTATGCTTGAAATAATCTTGTTAATTTGCAGGTTTATGTTTATTCCATTACACTAAAATGTTCTGCCTCTAGCATAGACCCGACAAATTCCAACTTATATGGTATACCTACACTTTTGGCCATTATTCTCTGTATTCAGTTTTAAACAGTCTCTCTCAATACCTCCAGTGAATTCCAACTAATATTACACAGTAATACAAAACCTTAATAACAAAATAACTATTAGAAAGATGACAATATTAGTTGGAAACTCAGTTATCATAGGCAACAGTATATAATTTTGCTAAATTGTCGACAGGATACTATTTGAAATCGTAAGTTTAGTTATTTTGGTAGCAATTTTAACCAACAATCGACCATCTTTAAACATTGGTACTGTCTAGTTGTCACAATTTAATCATAGTTTACGAAACGGATTTTTGCCATTGGAAGTTGTTCATAAATAACAGAGCTGTCACTTTGTTTTGCATCAAAATTACACGGCTTAGGCTGTTATTTTAGCCTACTTAAATAATTCTCTTCCGTCGCATTCTTGATAAACGTTGGTTGACGTTTGGTTGCCAGATTTGAAAGCTATAGGACGAAACTACCAGTCATGAGTCATACCTCATCGGGTCTTTTAAAAAATTCGCCCGATATTACCAATATACCTACAATATTATCGATATACAGAAGCAGTAAATATAAGAATATGAATCAAAATCCAACCTAATGAAATATTTAAACTAATTCGACTTAAATAACGAAAATGATAAAATACGTTCGTTATAAAGTCAATACACCTACCTACCTACCAGTTGTTCATGGGCAATTATCATACAACTTGATGAGATTAGTTCAGTTTCATTTACAAGACCAAACTAATATAAATTTCCTGGATTCACTCCACTCTGAAGTTTACGGTCGAAATGAAATTGATTACGTCGGCCATAAAGGGATTAATAAACCGCGTATTAAGTTTCTTGGTGAATATTTAATCAAAAGGATTTTAATTTTTGCTCGTCAGCTAGTTACATACACCAATAAGGTCTCTATATAGCTACTTTACATTAAACCACTTAGCGAGTGAGAGTTACATCGTAAAAGCTCTAGGCCAAACGAAGCTCAACCAGCTTTAGGGGTGCTATCCAAAAATAAGTTTCCGCGGTGGTAACTCGCTCTCGGTAGTGCGTCGAAAGCCACCCTTTAATAAATTAACAAACTTGCCCCCGCTTTACAGGTCTATATTTTATAGAAAGTTGGGTACGCTGAACCGTTTTCATTGGCAGTTAGTTAATTTTATGGAGCAACTCAATCGCCATCAAGATAACTCTGGTAGCATATCCATCCACTCGTATACAGGCTGTTCATAAATCTAAGAGATGTTCCGAAAGATTGGGGGTTAAGAATGATTGCTATTTTTACATAGCAACCCCAGCGGGTATCACACATGTTGTCTTTTCTCGTAATAATGTTACGGATTTGATACTGTATGCGAAACAATCGTTCCAGACGGCTGTAGAAACTACTCGATGCTTGAGTCATCGCTGACAAAAAGAAAACACCATTGTAGTTTTGTGATGGACCAGATATCGACAACTCAATGATAAAAAGTAGCGTTTTGGAAAAGATCTAATAACATGTCAGTAACACAAAAATAATAAAATTATAGTTGCAGGGCATAGAATGCATCTTGAATCGGCACCTTCGTTAAAACCTGATTCTGTTGAAGATCAATACAATATGAAACACTGTGGATAGGCTTCTTTTTCATTAGTCTAAAAACTAGTTTGCACAAAATTTATTACTTTTGGGGACTTTTGCAGTGTTATTTCTTTTTCGTTTCCTACGACCACATGCTCCCCTTCAGTTACTTTCGTTATTTTCTAACTAACCGTAATTCTAAACATGATAATAACAGCAGAAAACTGTCTTTGGTCAGCCATGGCAAATTTCAATGCTCAAAATGCTGTACACATAGAATGTGAAAGTGTATTTCACAGGGATGTTAAATTACGGTAATTAATTTTTTTCGTACATTACCGTTGAAATTAATATGATTAATTTCAAATATTAAATTACCACGTAATTAAAAATGGTAAATTACGTTGGCTTAAATTACCGGGTAATTAAAAATTCAAAATGGTAAATTACGCTTGTTTAAATTACCGGGTAATTAAAAATTAAAAATGTTAAATTAAGCTGATATAAATTACCGGGTAATTAAAAATTCAAAATGTTAAATTAAACCGATCACTGTAAGTTATGATTACTACTAATGTTGGTAACACCTTAAATCATTATTTTGTGAATAACTAGCCATCTCTGATCTTTCGCCTGATTTAATAGTACTAAAAGCAAAGAATACTTACTGTTTATAGCACTAGTAAAAAAATCAAACAAATAAATGATAGTAGAAAATAAACACTTAATTCTGTCCAGATTCACAAACTAACGCTCCGTTTCACAGTGGATTTTTTGATCCGGATCATTTTTTAGCCTCGATCATTATTCTAACACTGCTATATTTATTAAAAAGTGAATTTTGATAAAAAAAAATGATTAGAAAATGCTTCTAATTACAGAGCTGCATTATCGGATTTGTTGGATTGATCGCCATTGTCGAAGGGGCTTTCCACTTCTCTTTCATTAATTACAAAATATTAGTTCTGTATTTTCTCAACTAATGTCGATTGATTTGGAATAGTAAAAATATACGGGTAATGGGAATATCATTGGACGTGGATGTGAACTTAACCCATAGATCCATTTCCATTGGCTAAATGACATCTTGAATAAAGTTGTCATTGTCTATCAACCTATGACGCAATATTTTTACTGCAATATTTTTACTACTGTCCAATGAATGATCCGATTTTATTTGAGAAAATATAGGTAATCTTTTAGTATTTAATGAATAGAGGGGTGAAATATGGAGATCGACGCAGCGGATTAAAAAAAATTGTTTTTAAAAAATTATCCAATTAAAAAAAATCTGATGTGGCCCGGCACATGTCTTTATCATACAATATATAAAATTAATAGTTTAGCTGCATGAGAATCTATTCTATAGAGATAAATCGTAGGTATTGTCAAAGCATCAGCATTTGACACTATCTACACTACGTCATTAGAATAATAGTTATTTATGTCACAAATGCCGAAAGTACGGAATAGCGCGACGAGCGGTGATACGGCGCGTCATCGAAGGCGGAGTGTCGCCGTCGCATATGAGCGAGTCGCGCTATCTAGTTTTTGGCAGGAGCGACATCAACGTTTATTGTGTTGCTTTTTAAGAAATACGTATTTAAAAAATCTGATGTGGCCAGGCACATGACTTTATCATACAATATATAAAATTAATAGTTTAGCTGCATGAGAATCTATTCTATAGAGATAAATCGTAGTTATTGTCAAAGCATCAGCATTTGACACTCCCTACACTACGTCATTAGAATAATAGTTATTTATGTCACAAATTCCGAAAGTACGGAATAGCGCGACGAGCGGTGATATGTCGCCGTCGCATATGAGCGAGTCGCGCTATCTAGTTTTTGGCAGCAACGACAAAAACGTTTATTGTGTTGCTTTTTAAGAAATACGTATTTAAAAAAATAAATGATTTCTGTATAGTAAATGCTAGGTTGGTACCACTTTGACGAAAGGTGCGTTCCGATTGGTAGGTAATGGTAGCTAATGGCGGTGGTAGAATACGAAATTATAGTATTTCTTACATATCGTGATAATGGCACATATAAGTTTGCATGTACATAAACATGAGTCACTAGCAATTTTCTATTGGAAATACTATAACGGCGTCTGCTACCACTGCCATTATCACTAATGAAAACGCACCTTAAAAAGGTAATGCAAATTCTGACAGATTTATATTTGTTCATGACACATCCCTACCAACATACTAAAATAAAACTACAGTCATCGCTATACTTTATTTATAATTTTCTCAATGTATCATTTTTAGAATTAGATATAAAGACGGGTTGATATTTCTTATCAACAAACAATCAAATTGGTGATCGTATTTTATATGAAATTTGTATTTTATAATTTTGCACACTACAGCGGCACGTTCCATAGTGGTTCTCCAACCTCTGATGAGATCAGCTGTTTTCGAATGTGACAACAAAAGAAATATTTGTCAAAATCCTGGCTACTATGTAATTTCATGTCAATGCAGATGCGACCGATCTCGATCAAATAGAATTTTCTCTTGAAGGTAAACTATTAATTTTACCAAAAAATGTTATAGGCATAAATTATTCAAAATTTCCTCTACTTTAATTTATTAATTAACTATTTTGTCGAAATTACAGAAATGGCGGCTCATTTCCAAAATCCTTGAAAAAGGCTTAGAATAAACTAAAAAGCTAAACTATTAATTTTACCAAACAATGTCATAGTCATAAATTATTCAAAATTTCCTCTGCTTTAATTTATTATTTAACTATTTTGACCAAATTACAGAAATGGCGGCTGATTTCTAAAATCCTTGAAAAAGGCTTAGAGTAAACACCCAGTTCCTTTGGACTCTTTTGAACCAAAAGCTTTTCAACTCTAAGTTTGGTCATGAAACTTCTAAATATGAAGTTCCGTGCCGATACCTTTAGTAGTTTCTCCGGAAATGAATTAACAAAAATTGGGTACACACACACACACACACACACACACACACACACACACATACACACACACACACAGACATTTTTTTGTACCTTGGTCAAAAATGTTCAGGGGACCCATAAAGACCTATTTCCGCTAAAATCTCAAAAATTTTTTTCGGCACGATTACAATACTTTACATACTGCGTATGATAAAGTAAAAAAATCTGATGTGGCCAGGCACATGACTTTATCATACAAAATATAAAATTAATAGTTTAGCTGCATGAGAATCTATTTGATTCAGATAAATCGTGTCTACATTAAAATTAAATTAGTTAGCCAGGATTTGACAGATATTTTGATAGTCAATACTATCAATAGTAGGTATTGTCAAAGCATCAACATTTGACACTATCTACTGTCACCAGAATAATAGTTATTGATCTCACAAGTACCGAAAGTACGGAATAGCGCGACGAGCGGTGATGCGGCGCGTCACCGATGACGGAGCGTCGCCGTCTCATGTGAGCGAGTCGCGCTATGTAGTTTTCGGCAGGAGTGACATCAACGTTTTTTGTGTTGCGTTTTGACAAATACGTATTTAAAAAAAATTTTAAAATGGTTATATTTCTGGATAGGAAATGTCAGGTTGATACCACTTCTACGAAAGCTCAAGTTTAAAAAGCTAATTCAAATTCTGACAGATTTATATTCGTTCATGACACTGTAGATGTCACATCCGTACCAACATACTACAACGTAACTATACTCATCGCTATACTTTATTACAATTTTCTCAATTTATCGTTTTTACAATTAGATAACAACGGGTTGATATTTCTTATCAACAAACAATCAAATTGGCGATCTTATTTTATTTGAATTTTGTATTTTCTACTTTGCCGCACTAGAGCGGCAACGTTCCATAGCGGTTCTCCAACCTCTGATGAAATCAGCTGTTTTCAAGTGTGACAGCCATAGACATTTCTCTGGTGACAGCACAAAAAAATATTTGTCAAATCCAGGCTACTTTGAAGCTTCATATCAATGCCAGATGCGACCGATCTCGATCAAATAGAATTTGCTCTTAAAGCTAAACTATTAATTTTACCAAAAAATATCATAGGCATAAGTTATTCAAAATTTCCTCTACTTTAATTTATTATTTAACTATTTTGACTAAATTACAGAAATAGCAGCTCATTTGCAAAATCCTTGAAAAATGCTTAGAGGAAACTGCCAGTTCCTTTGGACCCTTTTGAACCAAAAGCTTTTCAGCTCTAAGTTTAGTCATGAAACTTCTAAATATGAACTTTCGTCCCGGTACCTTTAGTAGTTTCTCCGGAATCGTCTCAACAAAAATCGGGTACACACACACATACACACACACATACACACACACATACACACACACAGACATTTTTTTGTACCTTGGTCAAAAATGTTCAGGGGACCCAAAAAGACCTATTTCCGCTAAAATCTCAATTTTTTTTTCGGCATGATTACAATACTTTAGCATACTGCGTATGATAAAGTAAAAATAAATAAGTTCTGTATACTACCACTTTGACGAAAGGTGCGTTCCGATTGGTAGGTAATGGTAGCTAATGGCGGTGGTAGAATACGAAATTATAGTATTTCTTACATATCGTGATAATGACACATATTAGTTTGCATGTACATAAACATGAGTCACTAGCAATTATCTATTGGAAATACTATAACGGCGTCTGCTACCACTGCCATTATCACTAATGAAAACGCACCTTATAAAGGTAATTCAAATTCTGACAGATTTATATTTGTTCATGACACATCCCTACCAACATACTAAAATAAAACTACACTCATCGCTATACTGTATTTATAATTTTCTCAATGTAGAATTTTTAGAATTAGATATAAAGACGGGTTGATATTTCTTATCAACAAACAATCAAATTGGTGATCTTATTTTATTTGAAATTTCCTCTGATGAGATCAGCGGTTTTCGAATGTGACAACACAAAAAAATATTTGTCAAAATCCTGGCTACTATGTAATTTCATATCAATGCAGATGCGACCGATCTCGATCAAATAGAATTTGCTCTTGAAGGTAAACTATTAATTTTACCAAAAAATGTTATAGGCATAAATTATTCATAATTTCCTCTACTTTAATTTATTAATTAACTATTTTGTCGAAATTACAGAAATGGCGGCTCATTTCCAAAATCCTTGAAAAAGGCTTAGAATAAACTAAAAAGCTAAACTATTAATTTACCAAAAAATGTCATAGGCATAAATTATTAAAAATTGCCTCTGCTTTAATTTATTATTTAACTATTTTGACGAAATTACAGAAATGGCGGCTGATTTCTAAAATCCTTGAAAAAGGCTTGGAGTAAACACCCAGTTCCTTTGGACCCTTTTGAACCAAAAGCTTTTCAACTCTAAGTTTGGTCATGAAACTTCTAAATATGAAGTTCCGTGCCGATACCTTTAGTAGTTTCTCCGGAATCGGATTCACAAAAATTGAGTACACACACACACACATACACACACACACACACACACACAGACATTTTTTTGTACCTTTGTCAAAAATGTTCAGGGGACCCAAAAAGACCTATTTCCGCTAAAATCCCATTTTTTTTTTCGGCACGATTACAATACTTTACATACTGCGTATGATAAAGTAAAAAGATTAGGGTAAAACTAATAAAAAAATGTGGGTGGTGGGGCGCTTTCATGTGTCTACTGATGGAAGGTCTTTGAAAGTAATTTATGAATTCCGGTAAATTACAAACGGTAATTAAAATTGTCGGTAAATTACCAACGGTAAAAATTATATTGACCGTAAATTACTATCGGTAATTTAAGCCGTACATTACGGTAATTAAAAATCGGCAAATTACTATTAATTACGGTAATTAATTCGGTAATTTACGCGATAAATTACGCTTTTACATCGCTAGTATTTCATGATTAATTTTACCCATGACAAAATTCATTAGAGCCAATTTTAAAACACTAATCAAAGATTGCAACCCACCATTCATAGATTGCACCACATATAATTGAAAATTTCAAATTTTGGACAAAATGCATATAGAATGTTCCTCAAATGATGTATCGTAGACAATCAAAGTATCCGTCAATATCAATGAAAAAACTTACGGTTTCGGCTCTTATCTTTAATTATTCGTTTATTACTCTTCTGATATTCCTTGGTTTTCAACATCTTTTTGGTAACTAACGTGTATGTATTCATTCCTGCATGATACGTACTTCTGTTTGACAATATTCAGAAATAAATAATACTTAAAAACGTTTAACCTTTGCTTCTTGTGTGTATATCGTGCTGTAAGAGTCTCATTTCTTTAGTTTGTGTCCCGCGAAACGTTTTCTGCGGCCCTGGCGTGTGAGTATTTTTGTACATACGGACGGGTCGTGTTCTGGGTTGTTAATTATTCATTAAAACGCCGCAATCCATCTCCAGCGGTCGCGCAGCGCGCTACCTCACGTCAGCATGCAGAACAAACATTATACATAAATTGGTGTAATCCGTTTGCACCGTTTTAATGGACAATTTCTAACGCTCCTGTCGTCAAAAGCCACTGAAAACGGTTTGAAGATTTCATTTAATTTTGTGAAATCTCAAAAGGTGCTTGTTGGAATATTAAACAGGATGTTAAATTAGTGCACAGTAAACGTTCTTCTGGAACTATTGAATACAATTTGCCGTTTTTGTAAGTAGATTGTCAGAAAATTGTAATCAAAAGCAAATATCAACAACTGGTACTAATTTTTTGATTCTCTAATGTTGTCGTTTAGTTCATCTCGTACTGCGGTTCTCAATACATTCTAGATCAGTGCACTTTTGATTCTTAATTTAACAGTAATTGTGTGACGTGAACTATTGCCTCGTGAAATGGTTCATAATTTTCTGGAATACGTCTTTTCTCTGCTGTTGCTCTCAAAACAATGCATTCAATTTGTTTTAAATCCGTTTCAATGGTAAAAAAAGGTAGTACTACTTTCTAGGTGCGTCAGACAAACCTAAAACATTCGCGTGGACTACGAAGGAATAAGGTACGTATAGTACCTTAGGACAGTACAGAGGAAAGATTCACTTAATACCGTTATGAAAGAACAGCCTATGACCCTGCGATACTATAATAAAGGTACTTTTATGTTTAATAACTTTTGTGATATCTGATGGATTTGGACAATTTTTGATTTTTGAGTTTGATAAGTTTTTCAAGAAGTTTCAGCAAGGCCATATAAATTGTAGATGCATCCAAATCCCTTAAAACCTGTTTCCTCAGATAAAGAAGAATTTAGCAAATTTAAGATTCTTATTACATTTTGCGATTTGTTTGCTGTTGTGCACTCACATCGCACGAAATTTAATTCGGAATAATAATTTGTTAGATAAATTCACTGATATGTGGTACAATTAATTGTTTTTGTTTATTAAGCATTCCATGCTGGCGGTGAACGAACCAGTGAACCAAACTAATATGAAATCATACTTTCCTAGGAAGTTTTTTAACAGAAACTACCCATCCTTGTATTTGTATAAGCAGGTGGCGGTTTTGTTTGCCGTCATTGCGGTTATTTTTTTGAGGTTTAGAATTTATAGAATTTATTTATAAACATTCAAATTTCAGAGACACAAGAGAGGCAAACAGAATGATGTTTATACATCCAGCAAAATCAAGATGTATATAGATGCTCTAGCTCTTGTCTAGTGAGTTTTTTTCTGTATTGCTTATGTATTAATTTGTATTGATTTATGTATTAATCCGCTTTTATTGTGTTTGTTGTCATATTAGTTTTTAATTTGTATTGATTTTCATTTGTTTTGATTTTCTTGATTTTGATTTATATTGATTTTCATTTCATTTGATTTTCGTTGTTTATGAGTATAATATGCCTTGTCTCATGCAATGTAAGTACAAGAGATCAATAAACTTTACTTTACTTTACTATCTAACATAGGAATAAATGTCTTGCAGAAAAAAAAATTAAGATAAAAAATAAAGACTACCCCCTGTATAGCACTCTAAAAACTAAAATTTGTACAAAAATGTTTACTAGAGTATTGTTACTGAAGAATCAACTTACAACTAAACAAATGAATCCTGCAGATCGGATGATCCAGAGGGAAAAAAAATCAACTTTTGAATTATGACAAATTTTTGGGGTGCTCATTGCGTTGAATTCGTTCGGTTGTTGTTTAAAACTCAATCAATCTTAAAATTTTCACCACTTCCGTGGGCCATTAGGAAGCCATCTTTTTAGAACAGAATATGGTTAGTCAACATGTAAATATTTCAGTAAAACTCATATTTGGAATTTGTTAGAATTTGTCAAAATAGTGCTTTTACTTGAAACAGACCTATTTCCTTTAATTACGTTACGTTTCAGCTTATTCTATGTCCACAAATACATGCTTCTTGGTGACGTCACTAGTAAAGATTGCTAATCGATTCCTTTTAAATAAAATAACCCGTAACCTACTGTATAAAACATTCATTTGTAACATTTTTTTCGCAAAATGTTAAATAGGCCTAAACAGGTAGGCCTAAACAGGCCGCAGATAGATATCAGCAAGAATTATTGTTTATTAAGAATGTTGTCATATATAATGGGTACCCTGAGAAAATAGTTGATAGAATGATTAAGAAGCAGAATCAAAAAATGTATGTAAATCAAATATCTACTTTAAATACTTTGTCTGTAGAAAAGAAGAATTATGATAAAATACCGTTCGATCGTGCATATACAAGGGGTTTGAGAAGTATTTTTACATCACAAAATCTCTGTTTAGCATATTCGACTCATAATAGCATAAAGAACCTTCTTGGAAACCCAAAGGATAAGGTAGATGTACTTGATAAATCTGGTATATATTGTATCAAATGTCATGACTGTGAAAAAGAATAAGTAGGCCAGACTAGAAGGACAATTTTAACTAGGTTCAAAGAACATGTAGCTCATTTTAAATATAATCGTTTTGAAAAATCTAGTGTGGCTCAACATATTTTAGACACAGGTCATAAAGTAGTTGTAGATGACTTAAAACTTGTAAAAGCTGTGTCAAATAATAGGGAACTAAACAGCTTGGAAAGTATCTTTATTCACTTGAATAGAGATAAATTAATAAATTCAGACAGGGGTCCTATACCTAGTTCGCCATTGTTTGACCTGCTTTAATTAAAACTTGTTTTTTACGCTTCAATGATCAAAATTCACTGAGGCGTGAACAACAAATGGGTATATATAGGATAATTTTTAACATGGACGTCACTTCCACTACTGATTTGCTTGGAGAATATCCACTAAAGATACTATGAAGTGCTAATCTCTCTTTTTCTTTTTTTAGGTTCTACTGAAGATGGCAACATAGTTGCTGAAATACGTATTTAGGTTTCTAAAATACTTGTTGTGGTTAGGGGTTTATAATTTTATTATTAAGTTCGCCACAGTCTCCAAAATATTGTTAGTAAACTAAAGTACTACTCTCGACATTCATCTAGAATTAATAGATTTAAGTGGTACAAATATAGCCTTCAATCATTATTTAATAGTTTCAGAAGTCAGTTTATAAACAAAATTAAGTTTCCATTACATCTTAAAACGTTGCTGAGAGAGCCATCGCGTATCATATAAATTACTGGCAAATCGTCATCAACCCAGTGCCCTATTTAGGCAGTTTTAAAGACCGAACTAGGCCAGATGTCCCAAAAAAAAACACACGTTTTAGTCGAAAATTGGACGGGTGCAGGTCACGTGGTTAGGTTTCCAAGGTGACTAGAGCACAAGTGTTCAACCCATAACAAACCAAGCGGTGACTATACGAAATAGGTACAGGTTAGGCTACCTGTACCTAAAAGGAAAAGGGATTTTTACACTCCTCGACTTCACGATAGACAATCAAAAGCAACTCGTTTTATCCCCGCACGCCCGCCGCCGTCGCACCCTCTTTGATGGCAGCAAAAAATGGACACTTTTTTAAATTGAAGGTTCCAAGCAGGTCTCGGGTATTCGTCAGCCTCTAACTTAAATTATATAGTGTGCGGTGCATCGAAAAAGTAATGGCGATTTTTTTTTTAGAGTGACCGAAGCAGTCCGTTCCGAATTATATAAGTTGGGACGAGTTTAATGCGTCGCCCATTAAATTTTATTCGAGTAATTGTAGAAATTTATCCGACAAAATGATACGATTAAGGCTGAGGAGATTTGGCGATTCCGACTGTGATGACCACCCTATTAAGTTTAGTCCGGGTCCGGGTTAAGCGATTATCTTCGATCCGATTAAGAATTACACGCGGACAACACGTTTAAGTATATAATTATAGAATGCACGATCTGTCAGCGTTTTTTATGGGTTTCTCACAGTCCAATGCAGGTTGAATATGTTTATTAGATGAACTGAATCATTTTTGGTGATCTGGTTTTTGTTCGCTTCAACGTAATTGAATCTATTTGAAATGTTTTTTCGGTGTAAACGGGGATCAACGTTGTAAATCCACAAAAGAAGATTGTAGAGTAGAATTTGTAGTATAAGTTGTAAAAAAGGGAGTATTTGAATATTACTGGCGAGGCTTAACAACGTAATTGAATCTATTTGAAATGTTTTTTCGGTGTAAACGGGGATCAACGTTGTAAATCCACAAAAGAAGATTGTAGAGTAGAATTTGTAGTATAAGTTGTAAAAAAGGGAGTATTTGAATATTACTGCCGAGGCTTAATAGTCAACAAGGATATCAACAAATTCCATGTCATGTGGTAACCATCGTAGAAGAACTTTCAATTAAAATTAAACATTATTTGACTCGATTTTTAACTGAAATAAGACGATATTAATCATCAATAAGTTTAAAAGAAAAAATCTTTGTGGGTTGTTTTATGATATTTGGATATTTTACTTGAAATTTTCGTGTTTTAACTAACAACGTTTAATAAATTTACATTTTAACTCATTTTTTGACACACTTTTGGTTATATGATGTTTGATATAACTACGCTCAATATTTCCTAAATATTCTATTTTTTTTTTCAAATGACCGAAAGACATACGTAGTGACAAGACATGCAGTCAAGAGAATGTATTTTTTAAAATTGGATTTTTTGTCGCATTAAAGATTTGTCCATTTCTGAAAATTGTTTCTTGGTGTCTTGAATCACGTTATTTTCGGTATTTCCAATAACACTTCTATGGTATGGTTGTTTGAAGGTATTGCCACAGCACGCACTGAACTACTCTCAATGTTTAGTTGGTCTTCTTAGCAAATTTTGATATTTTGCTAGTTACCATCTCCATGCGAAGGTCCCAATGAAGATTGGTGTTTTCGATGTACTATGGTGCACCAACAATAACCCTTAGAACTTTATTTTGGAACCTCTGAATGATGTTGATATTGGACTGCTTAGTGCATCCCCATACCTGTATTCCATACACCCATACTGGCTTTAAGAATTGCTTGTATAGTAGGAGCTTATTTTGCACTGACAGGGCTGACCTCCGTCACAGTAGCCAATAAATTTTGCGGAATTTTAGGTCGAGTTTGTTCCGCGTTTTCTTGACATGTACTTTCCATCTAAGCTTGGCATCCCGTGTCATGTCAAGGTATTTCGCTGTATTCGCGTATGGAAAATCGTTCCCATTAATGGTTACAGAAATATAGTTAATATTGGTGTAGTTTACATGCGTGGATTTTCCTTCATTTTGTTTGATGCGCCATTTCTTTGTCCAAAGGTTGATTTTGTTTGCAGCTATCTGTAATTTTTCAGTTGCTTCTTCGATACTGCCAGTAATCGCCAAAATAGCCGTGTCGTCTGCAAATGTTGCCACTATGCTTTCTCCCGGAACAGGAATATAATAAGTATACAGTAGATACAAAAGTGGTCCCAATACACTTCCTTGTGGTACTCCGGTATTGATATTGCGTAGCGAGGAGTATTCGTCATCCTGTTTCACCCTGAAGAGACGGTCCTTCAGATATGATTTTAACAGTTCTGTATATTCAGTAGCTGCTGTTCCAGTTTCTCAAAGAGTCCATCATGCCACACCTTATCGAAAGCCCAAGCCACGTCTTTTCCTCAAGAGCCTTTTCTATAACGTCGGTAATTCGGTGTACCTGATCGATTGTTGAATGTCGAGTTGATGTGATGGAATAGTTTAATTTTTCCTAAGAATTGGGTATATTCTCTTGATAAGTAATTTCTCAATCAGTTTTGAAATGTTTGATAATAAAGATACCGGGTTTGGGTATCATGATGACCTCAGCCACTGTCCAGAATGAGGACACATATCTGAACCTAATCCTAATCCTAATCCTGAACAAATTGAGCAACTAACAATAATTAATAATCAATTCAAAATTCATTTCAATACAACCTTTTCAGGGTAAATTTTTCATCAACATTTTATTCAAATTGTCTAATATGTGTAATAAA
This sequence comes from Melinopterus prodromus, assembly GCA_964023965.1. NCBI lineage: Eukaryota > Metazoa > Arthropoda > Insecta > Coleoptera > Scarabaeidae > Melinopterus > Melinopterus prodromus. The sequence continues at coordinate 11,472,097 of OZ030391.1, forward strand.
TATTAGTCAATTTGAATAAAACGTTTAGATAGGTTTCACAACTCGAAAAGAAAAATGACTGCGTAGTTCTGCGGTTTGCACTACTTAACGCGCATAAAATGGTTTAAAGTAGTAAATTCAGCGATTTTCAGTTACAAAACCGAGCGGGCATTAAGCACTTATTGTAGATTAGCATAAATTCGCAATACTCCGTTTAATGTATTCACACCGTTGACACGGTAATCCGCCAATAATTCATGGCTTTCTCCCCGACGCGTTGGGGCGACGTATCTCGAAAAAACACAATCGGTTATGATTCACATCGTGTCATTGGGCAATCGAAATATTTGTGTGGTATTGTGAGAATGGCAGGCCCTCGACAATGAAGACGCGGTAATTGGCAGAATGCGCACCTCGATGCTATATGTCATGATTATGATTTAAAAGTGTCGCCAACTGAACAACAGTTGGTAGGTGACCACGGTGGGCTGTTGGATGTCATTTGTAATTGATCGTTTTTGTATGATGATTTGTTGTTTTGTCTTCGATAGTAGTGGCCGGGTACACAACGTCAACGCCCCCTACCGGTTACAATTTTGTTGGTTTCTAGTTTCTAGTACGTTTGTTTTTTGCAGGTACCTGCTAGAAGTTGTTTATGAAGTTGTCAACTAAGATTTTATTTCTTTGTTTCTCCACTGCAGGTTCAGTGATCAGGCTGAACTGTGGTAGAGACGTGAGTGTTAACTTGATTTATGGAAGTCAAGAAAGTGAAGTAACTTAAGAAAGTAAGAAAATTAACGACTGTTGTTGGATGATCTGGAAACTGATAGTAAGTACCATATGTAGTTGGTAAAAGTATATCATATGTAAGAAATATAGAAAATTGGAAACGTGATAGAATCTTTTCGTCAAACAATTCGTATTTATTGGCATATAGACCTATATGAGAGTTTTTGCGTACAAATACTACAAATACTAACTGAGTTCCAATGAATTTATTTATGTTAGTAAAATCAACTTCTAAAGAAGTCAGAATCTTGTACAATGATTTTAGATAATAGGAACTACTTTTCTTTTTTCTTTTTTAGGAATTTTAAAACTTTAAAATTTTCATTTCTATGTAAGCCATTACAACGCATTTTATTTGATGATTAAAATAAAAGTAAGTACATACCTAAATGAAACCAATATGAACCAATATAACGAAGTAAACAATGCTGAAGAAAACAGCAAATTTTGCTAATAATTATTTTCAAGAATGTCTTGGTTTAATACAAAATGATACATACTACTCTGCAGTTGTTTGTTTAAGCTGTATGAAAAGTCTGCTTCTGAAAATTTTCGGAAAAGGTACAATTTTAATCATTAAATTGTTGATTTTTAGTTTTTATGTTGACGTAGATTGGGCCAACAATCAATAACATTACGACGATAACTGGGTTTAGGTGCTCTTTATGTGATCATTGTGTTCATTGACAAAGAAAACATTCTTTGTCAATGAGCACTGGTCTAGTCATTTTAGATTTTGGTAGACGCATAATTCACCTATGACAATATTAAAAGTAGTTTCAGAAAAATGTGTTGCACGTCATATCAAAATATTTACTGAATCTTTGATGATGCTATTATTGAAATTAATTAAAAACAATTCTTGATAAAAAGAGTTCGACATGAAATGTTGTCCACCTACGTTTGCATCAATATCTCCGCCAGTATTAAGCTTAGCAGTACAAATGTTTCAGCATATTAAAGACGACGGATCTAGGTACATGATCACAAGCGTTACTTAAAAATATTGAAAGATGTATGTTTGCGAGAAGATGAAAATGCAGGACTTTGCTGATATTTCAATATTTTGAAATAATTCTTTGTTTACAATTTGTTCTTAGCTAAATAAACGGAGATATTGATTCAACCATATAATAACATCATGAAAGATTCAGTAAACTATTTGATCTTTTGAAGTTTTTCTGAATCTATTTGTATTATTTTCACAAGCAGGCGAAACTGCATCTAAACTACATGCCTTGAATACCCGAATACCAAGTACAGTATTTTTTTTTATAATTGTACACAGTATCTATAATAACACAACGGACAATGCTTTTTCCGTTGAATCCGACTCTGGAGTTAGAAATTTTGAATTGTGTTTAATTTTTGAGAAAAATACGCATATCTATGAATTCTTTTGCGTCGATTTTCTCACGAGCTTGTCTGAGTTCGCAATTTTTAATTCCAGATTTGGAGTGTACGGAAAAATGCACACCAGAATCAGTTCACATTTCTGGAGTGGTCAGCGATGGTTATTTATTTATTTTCAATCGTTGTATTTTTGATTTTTACTTTATCATACGCAGTAAGATAAAGTATTGTAATCATGCCGAAAAAAAAATTGAGATTTTAGCGGAAATAGGTCTTTTTGGGTCCCCTGAACATTTTTGACCAAGGTACAAAAAAATGTCTGTGTGTGTGTGTGTGTGTGTGTGTGTGTGTGTGTGTGTGTGTGTGTGTGTGTGTGTGCGTGCGTGCGTGCGTGTGTGTGTAAACGATTTTTGTGGCGATGATTCCGGAAAAACTACTAAAGGTATCGGGACGAAAGTTTATAATTAGAAGTTTCATGACCTAACTTAGAGCTGAAAAGCTTTTGGTTAAAAAGGGTCCAAAGGAACTGGTAGTTTATTCTAAGCCTTTTTCAAGGATTTTGCAAATGAGCCGCTATTTCTCTAATTTCGTCAAAATAGTTAAATAATAAATTAAAGTAGAGGAAATTCTGAATAATTTATGCCTATGTAATATTTTGGTAAAACTAATAGTTTAGCTTTTTAGGTTATTCTAAGCCTTTTTGAAGGATTTTGGAAATGAGCCGCCATTTCTGTAATTTCGACAAAATAGTTCATTAATAAATTAAAGTAGAGGAAATTTCGAATAATTTATGCCTATGAAATTTTTTGGTAAAATTAATAGGTTAGCTTCAAGAGCAAATTCTATTTGATCGAGATCGGTCGCATCTGCATTGATATGAAATTACATAGTAGCCAGGATTTTGACAAATATTTTTTTGTGTTGTCACATTCGAAAACAGCTGATCTCATCAGAGGTTGGAGAACCACTATGGAACGTTGCCGCTGAAGTGCGGCAAATTTTAAAATACAAATTTCAAATAAAGTAAGATCACCAATTTGATTATTTGTTTATAAGAAATATCAACCCGTCTTTATATCTAATTCCAAAAAGGATACATTGAGAAAATTATAAATAAAGTATAGCGATGAGTGTAGTTTTATTTTAGTGTTTTGGTAGGGATGTGTCATGAACAAATATAAATCTGTCAGAATTTTAATTATTTTTTTAAGGTGCGTTTTCATTAGTGATAATGGCAGTGGTAGCAGACGCCGTTATAGTATTTCCAATAGAAAATTTATAGTGACTCATGTTTATGCACATGCAAACTAATATGTGTCATTATCACGATATGTAAGAAACACTATAATTTCGTATTCTACCACCGCCATTAGCTACCATTACCTACTAATCGGAACGCACCTTTAAACTTGACGTTTCGTCAAAGTGGTACCAACCTAGCATTTAATATACAGAAATCATTTTTTTTTAAATACGTATTTCTTAAAAAGCAACACAATAAACGTTGATGTCGCTCCTGCCAAAAACTAGATAGCCGAGTCGCGCATATGCGACGACGACACTCCGCCTTCGGTGACGCGCCGCATCACCGCTCGTCGCGCTATTCCGTACTTTCGGCATTTGTGACATAAATAACTATTATTCTAATGACGTAGTGTAGGTAGTGTCAAATGCTGATGATTTGACAATACGTACGATTTATCTCAATAGAATAGATTCTCATGCAGCTAAACTATTAATTTTATATATTGTATGATAAAGTCATGTGCCTGGCCACATCAGATTTTTTTAATAATTGTAGTAGTGTTTCAACTGAAAAAGGTATTTTTGACAAAATTGGAAGTACCTTGAACCGTGGGTATAAATTCGTTCTTTTTGAGAATCTTTTAAATCATGCTCATGTTTTTATCAAACCTCTCTCATTTCTTTTGAATATCTCTTTACTATCATTTAATATCCCTTGGAATCTATTTGAAGATAATGGTTTGGTTTGGTTTATCACCACATGATCCCCAAATTTTTACAATGTTTGCAAACAGTAACTCATAAATATTACATTGTTGAAACAATTTGTACATATTTAAGTATATTCAATCACCATTATTATGGTCTGCTTGCTGAAAAAAAATTTAATTGGTCTATTTCCTGTCCACGTACACACACACATACACATACATATACATACCTTCCGTGGGCGTCTGATGAGCTAGTTTGAAGACAGAGATGAACGGCATAGAGGACAGCACGGTCGGGAAGCCAGATAGGATCTGCGGGCCCACCTAACGACATTTTAATTAACATGTGTATTGTGCCGCTTCGCACACACTATTACACATGCTAACTAGTCGTAATTATCGGTAATACGGAAAATTAACTTTTTCGTCAGCGAATGATGTGCCCACCATACAACGTGTTCCAGCAAGTATGACACAAATTAAAAACTTCCATGGATTTGGTGCTGCTTCGAAATGAAAAATGCAACCAACGAAGTAGTAGTGTGTTAACGCGAGTTCTAGCACCACCTGCTCCTCGTTTGTGTATGAGCAGCAACGCTACGCACAACGAGTAGGAGCCATCTATCGCCTAGGAGAGAAGGAGAACTAAGCTTGCACTTTCATAAATTTGCTACTCAAATTGTCAACGGACATCTTTCATCAAATGATAAAATACTACCCGCGCCAAAAAAAAAACGTTATACATCGCGATAATTTTTACATCATGTAATTCTGGCTTGTTTTTATTTGTCAACATGACAATTGATACATGTATTGTACTTAAGATTAGTGTCAGAATGACAGCGCATAGATAATAAAAGAACCATTTACCTAGCTAACAAAAATATTTTCAGTATATTTGGTTGCATATGTAGTGTATCGACTTTTTTTGCGCGCATAGTATGTACATTTCTTATAAATTAGGTATATTTAGTATATAGGGACGGTTTAAGTCATAAATGTGGTTTGTATTAATAATTACCGGCTATTATTAATAATAACCGCATCATTTGGTCAATGTGATTAGAAACGCTTAAATAATCACATTGACCGGCTATTATTAATAATTTCCTAACGGGCACGGTAAATTTGATAAACACGTTAGTTTGTACAAAAGATCTTTTGTATACAGTCTTCAAAGAAGTTAGCTAAGTTATTTTGATTACTGTGTAAGCTATTATATTTATTTACTCGACGCAAGTCATCAGTACGGCTAGCCCATTGACCAAAATTACGAATAATACAAAACATTGATAATACAGAATGTCTTCTTTTGTCTCCCTTGTACTTTAGAAACTACTGGATATAATTGGTAATGATATTTGGTATACACGCAAGCACGGCTCAATGACGAAAACATAAAAAAGAACATTTTATACAGAGTGTTCAAGAAAGTTAACCATTAGTTAGATATAATAATCGTCTTTAGAGAATAACTGATGATTTTTCCTTTTGTTGATTTAAGTGTCATAATACGATCGTTAAACCGTGTCTTCATCATGTCTAAATGATCCATTTTGACCAAATTATTACACTTGCAAGTTGCAACTTACACAACACAACCTCCAACGTTCACATAACAGTTGACACTACCTCGCAGTCGCTTCACAGGCGCCCGGTATTCCACAGTGCTGCCACCTCGAAGTCTGTTGAATTCGGTAGTCGTTAGTATATCGGTAGAAAAAAATAAAAAAAATGGAATCAACGGAAATACAATTACCATGGTTTTTGCAGTACTTTTTTTTAATAAAGAAAAATACAAAAAACAAAAGAAGATGACGTCCTATTGTTACAAACTTTATCTTGCTTTATTTTTACAACATAAGTGGTGTAATTGTTGTACTACCACAAAGAAATAAAGGTCTAGAAGAACTTTTGTATTCAAAATTAAATATAAAATATCTTTTAAAGTATTGTATTAAAAAGATAATAAATAATAAGTTATAAATAAAAACAATTTTTCTTGCGACGAATTGCAAAATACAGAAGCACTGGCAGAATAATACAAACCGAGTTTCTAATTTATTACTTACTGAGTTTTTAAGAATTGCTCAAATAAACATGACCCAAAGAGTTACACACTCGTGCATGCAATTAGTATGGATTGGCGTTTTTTAGTCTCGTTTTGATAATCTTCCTTATTTTTGTCATGAGTAGAAACTAAATAAGTTAGCCTGGACTAACGTCACTAAAGGCTCAACACTGAAAACCCAGTGAATAGATTCGTTGTGTGGCGATTATTTAGATACTAATAGAATTCCAAATCTGAGGCAATTGTATTTTAGCATCACCTTAATGCAATATCGTATTGAAATATATCACATTGACCACAACATGCTGGAAATTATTAATAATAACGGGTCTATATATTTACAAAACATCTTACTTAAAGTGAGAATTATTTTTTAAATAATAAGCAAAATATCAGCGAAATGTTTCATTGCATATAAGTTTTTTGTTTGTTAACTTTTTCAATCAAAAGATTTTAACAATTTTGTTATTTATTCATTAATTTAATTCCGAATTATGTTGTAATGGGGATTGTTTAGACTCTTCTATCGTTTTCGCATTATTTGAATATGTATTTTCTTTTTTTTGTTTTATTTTGTTAATATTTCACAGTTGTACTATTTTAAGGAAATCCAAATGAAAAAGTCCAAGTTTTTTTAATTTAATTAGAATGACAAAAAAGATGAGTCTGCATAAAAAATTAAAGAGGTTTTATTAAATTAAAGGGGGGATTTTATATGTAGGATTCTTCTTTCTCCAGATATTTAAAAAATCCAGGCTAAAAAACACTCGGTATAATACTTATTAGCAAAATCAATCATAAATTTTTCTAGAATATATCCAGCCATTCTGGGACACATTGTAGACGAACGCACTTTTCGCCATTGTGGGGTCGTCAGCGTCTTGTTCATCTCACTGGACCCATTATTTATTTTAATGTCCGTTTGTTTGCTGAATGACACGGAGGAACGCCCAAAAAACCGTCGGTCAGACGGACCATGGCTAATGATATACGATGAGGGCACTCGGTGGGGCACCGCTTTTCTACCATTAATTTGGCGGGAGTAGAAATATAATGATTTAATTACGGTGCTCGCTACGTTGGAAGGTATTGCCATTAGTTGATTACTAAAATTTGTGGACGATTGTGATATGCGTTGTAAATCTTTATGACATAATTAACCTTTTCGGCATGGCGAATGCGGCGGCCAAATATTTTTTGGCCTTTTTGAGCCTAACGAACCAAGTTAATATGCACGCATTCATATTTAAGGTTATTTATTCGGTTTTAGTGGTTTACGCGAGCCAGCAAAACGGACGATCTTTACGACGTACTATAGTGTTGATTTCTCAAGTTATCGTGACTAATTGCAGGAAAGTAAAAGTAAAGATTAATTTGACATATACTGGATTGTTCAATAAATGTATATAAATGGTTTTCAGTATAAATCCTTACGACAGATTTATATTTTCAATATTTTGTGATATAAAAATTAAGAAAACATTAAAAAGGTTATCCATAAGTGTGATTAATTTATACTGACTGACTCATAATCGGGACATGATTAATTTAACGTATGTTTGATAGAGCATGATAATGATTTATCATAAGGGAGAAATAGATTATTTTAGCATAATATTCGATTAGTGGAGAGATGGTCTTAAACCTGAGATAATATATAGACCATTCACTTGTAATAACGTCTATTGAAAACTTTTACCCAAAGTTAACTTTTTCTCGCTTTTAAAAGCAATAATACTATCTACAAATTATTTTCAAATGTCAAAAACTCCAAATCAGTTATGGATGAGTCTGAAGTCTAGTTAGTGAAATGCTCTAATTGTGATGCTGTTGTTGTAGGAAACAAATCAAGAACTTCTTCTTACATTTATCAGCACAAAATTTTAACAGGTTTAGGTTTTTCATATAAAATACAATGAACTAACACTTCATCACAAAAGAAATAAAAACTACAAATTAGACCTTTAGAACAATTCGAGATAGAAAAACATAAAAGAAACCACAACATAACTTTAATAATGATCAATTGGACATCCAACAGAATAGAGGCAGTTTTTTTCGAGAATATTAATTTATGTACCTTTGTCGACATGGGCACATACTAAATATGATTTTTCATTTATATTGTAGGCTTATGGAATTACGATTTAAGCATTTAAATCCAGTTGCGGATTACATCATCGGATTACAGAACAATAAAACATAAAATCAAATATCCCATATATTTCATCTTAATCTCACATATTTTTGCTAGCGGTCTCATATATTTAAAAAAATAAAATCTGAAAATCCTAGTCACAACATACAGCAACTTACCAAAAAGAGTAAAGAAATTACAGTACAAACAGTTGAGGTGCGTGAAGTTGGATTCCCATCATTGGAATTTTCAAGTTTTTATTACACAATTGTCCGACCATCTTTTTATTTTGTTTAACCCTTTTCAAGATATAAGTGTTTTTAAAATAGGGTCATTTTCTACAATCGAATGAACATGTTTGACTAAAGTTTTGAACTACGACTGCTAAAGTTATTCTGATTGATTCCTTCCTTTGATTTAAAATCTGTACGTAGTTGCGATTTATCAACAGTAAAGTTTGAATATTCGCCATTTTGGCATTTTATGATTCTCCGCAGTCGAATGAGCATGCATGACCACAAGTTGAAATTATTAAAATCGCTACCAATTTTTAACTACAACCGCAAACGTGATTTTCACCGTCGTTTTCCAGTAAAATTTGAGTGTACTTAATTACGTTTTATCAGTTTATCATTTGCCACAATCGAATGGCCATGTTCCATCATAATTGAATGTTCTAAATTGCTACCAATTTTGCATTACGGGTGCAAAAATAATTTTGAGCGTTTCTACATTTTGGCGTACGTAATTCAAAATTGGTAGCAATTTCGAAAATTCCGAAATATGGTCAACCGTGGTTGTTCAATTTCGTTTTCGTTTTCGTATTGTCAGTCAATTTCGGAAAATGGGCGTAATATATGCAACTACTTTTCATTTTACTATGATAAATCGCAGTTGCGTACATATTTTAAATGTACTTAACGGTCAACTCTCACTTTTAAGACGGTAAGTAAAATTTTGTAGCGATTTCGAGGATCACAAAATATCGTCAAATATTCGAAAAATCAGGAACAAAATCTTCTTTGGGAATCAATATTGGAGGGTAGTGAAAAGAAAAAAATTCGGCCAGCCACTTAACTTTATCATACTACAGATCTTTATAAATGATTATAGTCGTAGTAGTACATGCACATGTTAGATTTTTTGCTGCTATACACAAACAATTAGCAACATTCCCAACGCAAAAGCTGATGTTTGCTGATGTCGTGACAATACTGTCACTAGTTTCAAAAGATCTGTCAAATCCTGGGTAACTAGTTTTAATGCAGTACGAGCGATCTCGAGTAAATAGAATTTGCTTATGCAGCTAAACTAGTAATTTTACCAAAAAATTTCATGGACATGAAATATGCAAAATGTCCTCTACTTTAATTTATAATTTAACTATTTTGACGAAATTATAGAAATGGCGGACCATTTGCAAAATCGTTGAATAATGCTATGAGTAAACGTCCAGTTCCTTTGGACCCTTTTGCATAAAACTTTTTTCGGCTCTAAGTTTACTCATGAAAAATCTAAATATGAAATTTCGCCCCGATGTCTTTGTCATACTACGTATGATAAAGTAACAGAAAATGGCCAAATATGACCAAACAAATAGTGAAAATTTTGTACAATAAAAACTGAAAAAAAAAAAATTCCATAATGGGGGTACCGTGAAGTTGGGTCTCATGTTATGAATGTCCAATATCTTGAAAATACTGGGTGGTAAAAAAATTTAAACATGGTCAAACATGGTACAACATAGAGTCAAACGATGGTGTGATATAAAGCTGAAAACCCCCATGTTTGAGGACTAACTACTCGCAACTAACAACTGAACTGCACATAAATTATAATACTGAGTAACCAGTTCAAACACTCAAATAAATATTACTACAAACAGATTAACAATAAAGAAACCAAACAAGAAACGATCGCAGTACATTGCAAATTACGTCCTAAACAAATAAGTATCGATAACTCAAATAGAGGGCATTATCCGCAGCTTTGCAGCAGAGCCAGGCTTATACGGGTGTGTGTGTTCTTGAACTTTTGCGGGCATAAAGAAGTACCCAGCCGTTTTACATGGGCCGCGCGCGCAAAAATGGCAAGATTTGTCGCCGTCCGTACCAACTGGGACTTGTTTCCATTGAACTGCAAGGCTCCGCGTGCTCCAGGACGGGGCATTCACGTTGTTATACGTCTTCATGCAAATATACGTACCTAGACTTGTATAGTACCGTATAATACGAGGTAACAAGCGAGAGAGCGCTCGCAAATTATTAGAGAGGTAACATTTCAGTAGAGCGCGGAGCGCGCCGCTGACATTTTGTTTATAAATTTAATTGGGTGTGATGCGGAGAGTCGTTGTACTTTTTACGACCTGAAATGGCTAAGATCATATCTCTCGTTATTCGGCGACGGTAAAGGTTATAATACCGTTCGCAACGCCACCGCGGCCGTGATAACATAAACTGCGGTACGGTTAGGTTGCATTTTGGGGTGGGAGGGGTGGTTGAAAAATTAAAGCGCCGGTAATTGCGAGCCAAGATGATTGCGGCTAATTGCTCCGCTGAGAAAAAGTGTATACGCGTTCGTAGCGTTTTGTGGGATTATTTTAATGGCCTGCACAATTACATGAAAATGATACAATGAGAATTGCAGCGTGCTAGCTTTCCTGTTCTAATTGTAAAATAAATATGGTTTTTGTTGTGGGTATTCGGTACTTACTTGGATAATGTGGGTTAATTTTATTACTTCCTCGGGAGCAACAATAAAATTGCTAATGATTGTTTAGCGTACAACATTGTAACTACCATGGGCATGATAACATACTTTTGCAAAAGTTTCGCGTGGTAAAAGGTTCCTGGAAAATGCTGCATATTCCCATTACTCTTATTACGTATTGTCGCAAATATCAGCTTTATGTTCCTTGTTTTGAGATAAAGACCTCTAGTAGACCGTAACGGTATCGCAAGATACATTTTGTCAAGGTTACAATTATGGGTGCCACCCTTCGAAAATGATAAATTCGCCCTTTTTTGAATGCGTTGCTGCCAATGTAAACACACCCATATTTAAGGACGGGACATTGTAATGGAAATTATTTAACCCAATATACAATTATACAATAATTTTTCTACGTTTTGTATACATGTTTGCTTGTTCCAAACTGCACAAAATCAATACTAAGAAATATAGATTTAAAATTGGTTTTTCGTATCTTGAATGGTTTTTATTTTATCAAAAATTGTTTTTAAGTGTCATCCTCTCAAATTGTTTTACGGCCAGAGAAACAGTATTTTTATACTTTCTATTTAAAAAGAAAAATAAATAAAAAATATATTTTTAATTGACTACAATATATTTGTAGCTTATTATCCTAATAAAGAAATATCATCGATAAACATTTGAGTTTTAATTTTCACAGATTTCCAATTATTTGATTTGTCAAGAATACACTAATTGAAACTAAGTGAATACCCTGACCAGAAGAAAAAAATCGAACTAGTACTTTTTTACCACTACCTTTAAAAAAACAAAGTTCAATTCATAATTTCTGTTTTTAGATGCAGATTCTTCCAACAAATCACACCAGAATTAGTTGTATTTTGTTCGATTTCTTTAATTGTTACCCAGTAGTAATTATATTTTTAGAATAAAACTGTTTGGTCTTTCACTGTTCTTTATTTTTTATTCTTGTTAGTGTCGCTTTTCGCCATTATCAAACTAACTTGGCAGATTTTCCTTTTTCAATGATTGTCCCCATATAAAATCTCTCTGTGCATGTCTTTTGCGGTTGTACATAACCTGCAAAACGCTTCATCAAACCCCAGGCTATATGCTAATTAATTATCTTAAACCGTAGGCAAATATATTCGGTTCACGTCTTTCGTTGGCCATGCGTTATTTATCTATATATTGTATATTGTACTTCAGACACATTAAGTAATTGAAATTATATGAAATGTTCTGATAAATACACTAAAAATTTAATTAAGCGAATAATAGTGAAAACAAGAAAACAAAAGAAACCAAGATATTTTTTCCAAAGTACATTAATTTTTGTTAACTAAATAATTTTGTTATAACATCATGAAAAAATTTTATACTTTGCATTAGCAACAGTTCGGTTAAAAAAAAAACGTTTTCTCCCAACGTTCACAGCCAAACACATTCAAATATTCCTGAAATCTCCACTATAGTTTAACTACTAAAGTTTAGAATCGTCAAACATACATAATAGGGGATAACATCAATGTAAAGTTCTTTACACTTCAGAAATAGTACTCCAAAATCTCATTCACTTAATAAAATGCTTTGCTTATTAATACAGTCTTTAACGCACTGCTCAATGACTTTGCACTCTGTTGCTTTAGGTTTCACTTAATTGTCACTTAATTTATTATAGAGTGTTGGTCAATGATATAATATGCCGGTTGTTGATTTTGACAACCTGTGGAGTTCTATACAAATGTTTCGCATGTTACGTGTGTTGTAGTTGCGGATCACTTCATGGGTTTTATATTTACTTCTATTTCTATGGACGTACATAATGCATTTTAATGCGTAAATAGATGGCAAAGTCATCTATGTGGAGCAATCTTCTCTATATTGTAAACCGTATACCACTCGTACTGCCCGTCGCTGCAACGCAAACAATCGTTGGAGTAGTGGTGAGTGTCCCCAAACCAGAATTGCATATGATACATAAGGGTAGAAGATACCATAGTAAGCAGTCAACAAGCTTTTTGTAGTCATGCTCCCACTAAGTTTTCTTTAGAATAGTAATCCGTTCTAAAACCATAAATATCATTGTTGAGAATTATTATTATTGAAAATAATTTTGATATCATATGTTATTTTTTGTAAATGGATGAATAAGCCTTTGCGATACATTTTCTTGCGGTGAATGCGAATCCGGGAACCTAAATGTTGAATTTCATGTCAATATACCGTCTATGAACTTGTCCAAATAACCAAAACCCATTGTTATTATCTGAATTGGACACTTGATCAAATAATCAAGGATCTTAGTAAAAAGATTTAAAAAACAGGGTAAAATAAAAGAAAAATATTTGATTTTGGCAATTTTTGCGAATTTCTAGTGAACGAACTCAATTTTAATAGGAAATTTGTAGTACTCAATGGCTTGAGTTAATATCAGTTAATTTTGCTCAAATATGAAGGAACATATTACAGAACATGATAAACTCTTGATAAACTCTTTAATTTCATCACTAGTTTAAAGTTTTCCAGCAAATCATGAAAAAAAAAATTTGAAAATTTCGTGACAAAACATGAGACTAAGTTGAAAAATATATTAACGGTTTGTGGTCAGTCAAAATCTTAAAATGTCTTAATCTACGATAACTCTAAAAAAGTTATTAACCAATAAATTAATTCTTTCATCACTGCAGGATAATGTAATTCATGTATACTTAAACTACGACTTGCATATGCACTTGGTTTATTATTTTTATTTGATACAACTGCACCACCTACTGCCATGCCTGAAGCATCTGTTTATGAAATAAATTCATTGTTACTTGGCAAATCTGGGTATTTTAAAATTGGTGGTTGTTTGACGTCATTTTTGGGCAAATTGAATGAATTTTTACAATCGCTTGTCAATTGAATTCCAGTATTTTTTCTACTTAATTTGTTTCATGTATTTTCAATTTTGCCCAATTTTGGAATATTATTTTCTATAATAGTTAGAAAACGCTACAAATCTTTTGACTTCATCAGCATTTACAGGTGTTGGATAATTTTGTAGAACGCTCATTTTTGCAAGGTTTGGTTGCTTTAAAAACTGCATTTACTTTTCTTATTCTGCTAAATACATCAATTCAATTTTTACTGTGGTTGTTTAAATTTCTTCAAAAAGCTATTAAATCGTTAATAAACAAAACATTTTGGGTCATCATGGGTTTTTAATCCCATTGGTAATCTAGTCATTTGGTATTAGAATTTATTTGTAAACCATTTAACAAATCTGAGCTTTTAGCACAAACAAATAATAATATTAATAAGGTAAAATGCCTAAAGTAATATGGAATATGTGAATACATAACATCAAAAAGGGTGCATGTGACAACACAATACCAATCAATTAGTTTCCTATTTCCCTGTCTCGAGTAATTTAAAGAGACACATTGTCTAGACTCCTTCGGCCGTTGCGTACATGTCAAGATATATATCGACTTCTTTGTACCACCTTCACTCCTGTATACACGTCGTTGTATACAGGCACGCAAGAGAACGAGTTCTTGACGAAACGTGTAGACGGGCATAAAGAGTGCCTTTAGTAAATATATGGGCCCGTATGCCAGATGTTTAGGTATACGGTCCGACCCGAGGACGGCGAGATGTTATTACCGAAGCAGAACACGATATTTGATCTTATTTATTATGTCCGTAAAGATTGGTAACTTTATACTTTCGTACCTCTATGAGCGAGTATACCTCCCCGATGGCACTGCTCGGTGGTATACAATCGTCTCCGTTGGAGTCCTTGGAGGGCTCGCTTGTAATTATGTCGTTAAAATCATTTGTGGATAGTCTCGCTTTGGGATCTGTTTACACGTTTCTATAGACACTTGTCCAAATTGGGTATTAACAGATGAATGACATGTTTAGAGGCCAACACACTGGGATTCGTATATTTTCGGTCGTGGTTGTTGATCTGTGGAAAGATTCATTATGGAAATATGACTAATAAATATACAGCGTGTCACGCGCTGGAGGTAACGTAAATTAATGGCCTATGGAAAACGAAGTAATCTCATTTCTACTCTCAAAAGTTGTAGATAAAAGTTGTCTATCTCGTCAATAAAACACAATTAGAATATTAACATGTTCTTTTAATATAAGTGGGACAGATCAGCAATAGAAAAAGTCAAGAAATACATGCTGATTCATACATACATACAGAACATTATTTTAAGTCAATTTAGGAGTAATTTTGTTACGACTTACCGGAACTAAATGTAAATAAACTGCGAACTTATGCAGATTCTTCATACAAAACACCAGAATTGGTTGTCACTTGTTCGATTTCTTTAATTGTTATCTAGTGTAATTATATTTGTTTTAATTATTGTACTTCTGACACATTAGGTAATTGGAATTATTTGAAATGTTCTAAAAAATATACTAAAAATGTAATTAGGCAACAAGATATTTTTTCAAAAGTACTTTCATATATTTTTGTTAACCAAATATTTTTTTAAGATTATGAAAAAAATAATGTATTTGTTTCGCATGTCATGAAATATTTTGAAAAAGTGGTTTAAAAAAAAACTTAAGGTAAACATGTTCTTGTGACAGAAAACATGTTCAAATGCCTAAATACATTGCATTTATTATTATTTATAGCTTATTATTTCTATGGAAATTCATAACTTTTTCTACTTAATTTGGTTAATGAAACTACAATTGTGACAAATTTTGGAATATATTTTCTATAATAATTAGCAAACGCTACAATTATTTTGACATAATCAACATTTACAGGTGTCGGATAGTTTTGTAGAATATTCATTTTTGCGAGGTTTGGTGGCTTTAAATTGCTATGATCATTAATCTGGAAAATGTATGGGGATATGAGTTTTTAACCCCATTGGTAAGTAGTTTGGAATGAATGCAGAAAAAAATAACATTATTTGCGAAAATAATAGTAATTGCTGATATTGCTTTTGTAATTAGTGGAGGAAGACTAATAATTAAAAAAAATATTAAGCAAAAGCTGCTTTATAACTATGTAGTACTAAAACACCACAGAATAATTAAAGTGCAAATTAAAGTTATTAAAGAATAAAAAAATATCTGTTAGCGAGTACTGAATATAGGTTACAATCTTGTATATTTTTTAGAATTAAAAAGAATTTCATATTGTTTTTCAAATCCTTAAAAAGTTACAGCCGGTAGAAATATTAGCAAAAAATGAAAAGTAAACTATAAAATACATATCAAACAATGCGAAAATGAAGAAAGAACATAATCAATTCCCATAACACCAATAAAAGTCAATACATTTTATTGACAAAATTCAAAATGTAAAAAATAAACTAAATAAGCACATGAAGGAAGAAGCGAAAAACATATTAACGTTTTCAGACATTTGTTTCTTTACAAGTACATGTCATACTGAGTAAAAAGTTTCATGTTTGGTTTTTGAATTCCTAAGCAAGTTAGAATACCGTTTAAAATACAGTCCATTATTTCAAACAGCTGTGACTTTTTAAGAAATAAAAAAAAATAAGTCCATATGAAACTTTTTGGTCATAGACCAGGCAATTGGTGTGGAATCAATATTCTATTTCTACAGTATTCCTTACAGTTTTTGGGTTTTTGCTTTTTTAGTCGAAACAACAGCATCTTAAGAACCAAATTATTTCGGAAATACTGGAAATTTGTTTTATAATGAAGTTATTTATGATTTAGAATGGTTGGTTCTATCTATTTCAAGACATAGGTTTATATACAGCCTGTTCATAAAATTGGAATCTATCAAGCAATTTCCATTCCAAGAATATTCTGATTGGAACAGCCCGCATACTATTTGTCATAATCTATTATTTCTCAACAAGTTCGAACCAATTTCTAGTAGTTGAGACTGTAATGGTTAGGTAGTAGTTTTTGCAATAATATCTTGCAAAAAAATCCAACTAAAAAAGTTATGTTAACCGTTTGTAGCACTATCTACAATGTTAAACTAGTATGTTTACAACAACATAGGACAAAATCGGTTCAATAAACTTTTCCATTATATTTTAGTTAGTTGGTTAGGGAGAAGTCCATATTGCAAGCGATTGTAAAATTTTGGAAAAAGAAAGGCCTCTTTATTGCAATAATTTGTTTTTATTATATACTTCGGACCGGTTTCGCTAGTTATAGCATCATCGGCGAAATCTAATTTGGAAAACAAACGGAATGACTGAAATACACAATAAAAATTAAAACAAACTTAAAAACTCACAGTCATAATCCTGAGACATAGGTATACAGTAAACGGAAGGGTTCATCGGTGAGAACTGACGAAGCAAAATGGTGTAATTCGAAACTAAAAACAAAAAAACGAAGTTCACAATGTGATTAATATGACTCACAAATTAAAACTTAATTAAAAATTAACAATATGTATCACTAACAAACAATTAACAATGATAAAAATCGGAGAAAGGCCGCGACTAAATGACGGTAAACAGAGGTTTATAGAAAAATTCTTTCTGGTCGCTAATTAATGTGCATTGGGGTTGAAAAGGTGTTTATGGATTTCATACTGTTCAAGTAAATCCATCCGAAAGCCCTTCTTGCATTTATTTACTAATTTAACGTTATTATAATCAATGTTATGACCCGTAAGTAAACGATATTTAAAAAGATTAGAATTAGAGTGAGATTTCTGCTCCTTTAAATTTCCATTATCAACCCAGCGATTCCTTCTGCAAGATTATATTCGGTCCTTTCAAGCGTATGATCGACATTTTCGGTACACCGAATGGACATCGTGCACTATTATACAATACCGTTCAATTGTCGATTACTTACCAAACGCATTCATCAAACAGGCCAAGGATAATCTCTCCAGCCTACTCTCTACATCGTGATCCTTATCGAGAACCCCAAAGGGTTCTCTCGCCTCATTCAACGAACTCCACTGTGCTGTGCGACATGTGATGCGAACACTGTAATGAAGAAAAAAATAGACAGTGTAATCCGTTACTTGGCTGTCGTGTCGGACGCAGAAAAACGCCTAGGATGATATCAAGTGGCTTATTAGAAGTTGATCGACGTACACGTTGAACGATTCTAGATTTCGATTCGCGATTGCGTTAATGTGAATCGATCTTTTATGCCTTCAATTGCTTTCGATGATGAATTAAATTAAGAGGTAATTGAATTAGTGAATTGAAGAGTTTCAATCAGTGCTTAACTCGGAGATAGAGGATCTTAATGTTTTAAGCGTCTAAGGTTAACAATACTGCTGATCTATGCTAAAGATTAATGGAAGATTATATGTGTTACGGTTGAAGTTTGTCATTTCGACAGATTGTGAGACTTTACATATTAAATAATGGTCCATAATCTATATCAAATGACACAAAAGCTACATTCACACTGGCTTGATCCGGAGCTACAGTGATACAAAATTGCCGGCGGAGTTAAGGAAATCCTCTGGGAATAACATCAAACGAGTTTGGGAACTGCATAGGCCAGTACTTATATTTCGTTGCCAAGAAATCAAGGCGAGATTAAGACGTGACTAATTTAGAAATGTATCTCGATTTCTTCGTATTATTGTTATTGGCCACGTTTTATTAGCATATCCAAGTACGCACACAGCCGATACATGTTGGTTTTGGAAGCCCCTTCGCAAAGATGGCACTTTGTCTTAAGAATAAAATATGAGTCATTGTAAATAAATAAGAATCAAATCAACTTCAAAGTCGGATATTGAAAATGGTGTTTTGTGTTATTCAGCATCTGTCTGAGAAAAGAAATTGACAAATCCCAATGGAAAATTGGTATTTTTAATGCATCGTTTATCAGTGTTCTAAATGTTTGTTCTAAATAAACATTTTGTACATTTGTAGGAAAATGCAATTGGGTTTCTCGGTCTCTTTTTTTTGGAATTCTACACTGAGTCTAGACTCTAGAATATTATACACATTATCAAATTCTTGTATGAAACCGACTGACATAAATATGAATGAAATTTGCACGTGCTGAGAATGCAAAAACCAATTATGCTTTTTCTACGAAAGGCGAATACCTGTTAGATTTTCCGTTGAATTAGTAATGGACACTGTGTGTCTTGTCTTATTTTGTAAGTGTTACTTTTTCAAGTTTTTCGACGTACACACTTTGTAATGACTTTTCTCTTTGTCTGAGCAAACATATATTTTCTGGAATTACCCGTTGCTTTATCATATAAAGCAGTACAATTTATACTTTCATTAGATTTGTATCAGCAAACAGATTTCTCACAATCCAATAAGCAATGAGCAATGCTAAACGTATTTTTCATTTGTTTCTCCTGTAAAATGTACCTACTTTTTGAGTTGTGGCATTAACATAACAAACCAGGGATATCATAGAAAAAGCATTAATTATGAGGGCAATGCTCATAGAACAATACAAATGATGGAAACATAAATTCAATGAAATGCAACAAAAAAAAACTTAAATAGGCCTATTATTAAGGAATCTGGAAACAAAACAAAAATATGATGTGGCCAGGCACATGACTTTATCATACTATATATAAAATTAATAGTTTAGCTGCATGAAATTTGATCGAGATTGGTCGGGTCTGCATTAAAATTAAACTGTTAGTGAGGATTTGACAGATATGTTTATACTATTGACAATAGGTATTGTCAAAACATGAACGTTTGCCACTCACTACCTACTGTCATTAGAATAAAAATATCTGTTAAATCCGAACGTACCGACGATAGTTCCACAAAATCTCTGTGTTTTATATTATTTTATGTTATATTTCACACCATGGATGTAATTCCTCCACATAAGATAACAGCGTATAGGTCTCTAGGCTGTAAACTCTCACGCTAAACTTTTTGCATGCACTAGACACTTAGCCGTCTGTTCATCACATAAGCATTTAAAAATTTTTTTGAAAAATGAAACGTATTGTACCTTATTTCTAAGATCTCAAAACATCACTTAAAAAAAATTAATTTTCACAAAATCTAGAGTGGCGTTATCTCGATCAAATATAATTTGCTCATGCAGCTAAACTCTTAATTCTACCAAAAAATTATTCAAAATTTCCTCTACTTTAAATTATTATTAAACTATTTTGAATATTTTTTTGCACTATTGCAATACGTTATCATACTGCGTATGATAAAGTAAAAACAAGTTGAGTACCAGCTGGGGATTTTGTCTGTTAATCCTTTTTTTATTCTTTCTAATTTTATCATATTTGTGTTAACATAGTTGATGTTGTTCTATTTTCTTTGTTCCATTAATATATGACATTAAAATATATATCATATTAATAATTTTCCAGAAAAAAATCGATTGGTTTTTCTTGATTTTTTGTAAATTTGGAATATGATATTCGGGATTTGTATAATCCCTGGTGTAAAGGTGCCCTAAATGCCCTAAATATTTAATTCCCATTGAAGACTAAAAAATTAATTTAGGATAAAAAATACAGTTATAGGACATTTCAGGCTTTTTCTTAGAAGAAAGAAATCACAAAAACTAACGTTACGAATAACGGAACAACGAATTTGTGTGTTGAATTAACTGCTACAGATATTTTCCTTATGTAGATGTTACCTTGATAATACTAAAAGGACCAATTATTCTTTAAATTTAGTTATTTGAAACTTGTGTAGTTATTGGACAAAGAACATATACTGAAACTTAAGCATAATGCATGCATGTTGTCGAGTTTAACGTCATGCTGATGTAGTGATTATCATATTATTAATATACCGGGTGGTCGTTTTAACTTGAGACTCCTAAATATCTCGTGAAATATGCATGGTACGACAAAAGTGTCTTAAACAAACTTGTATGAGTCAAAGGGGGAAATGAGATGACGATATCACTTTCTTTCCAGATGGCGCTGCAATCGGTGAAAATGAGGCTAACTTCATTCTTTTAAATGGGTGTACCCAAATTTTTTATCAAATTATGATTTTACGCTAAATAAGAAGCATCTTTTGTCCGAAACTTTTTTTTGTCCGATGCATTTTTCCGTTCGTAAACAAACCCTATGCGCATGACGGCGCAACGCGCGAGATACCAAAACGTATCCCGATTACGCACATACCTTCCTACGTTGTACCGTGAGTGTCTACTCAGTCGTTGCGTTGACTGCCAGACGGCGAGCGCATCCCATGCAGTGGCAGCGGTCGTAACTACCGCAGCCGCCGCAAACTTCCATCGTCAATAACTTTTAATAGATGCATCGTACGAAAAAAATGTTCAGACAAAAGATTGTTCTTATTTAGCAGAAAAACATAATTTGATAATAAATTTGGGTATTCCCATTTAAAAAAGTGAAGTTAGCCTCAGTTTCACCGATTGCAGCTCCATCTGCAATGAAACTGATACCGTCAGCTCATTTCCCCCTTTGAGTCCTACAAGTTTATTCCAGACACTTTTGTCGTACGATGCATATTTTCCGAGATATTTAGGAGTCTCAAGTTAAAACGACCACCCGGTATATTGCTAGTTTGATTTTATTTTAGTTCTACTCTGTATATTAAATATTTCGTTAGGAGACACCACTCTAGACACCACACTCTCATTCTGTAACAATTATTGCCCGCCCCCCCCCATAAGTTACTAAATAACGTAATACTCTCATTGCTATTATGAATGTCAATTCTTCGAATTTTCCGAAAATTATATTTACATTCATCACATTTTAATAAAACGGTCTTACTTTGGCACATTATTTTGCTAATATCTAAAGGACTTCACCATAATATTCACATCGTCCTTCTTTTCACATTAACTTTTTTCCAGTATTTTTTTCTACGATATGGCAAAGTGTAGTTTCAGGTATGATCGAATAGCTCTTTTAAAACAAGAATATGTACGTTTTGCTTTTTGATCTAACGTCACTGATGAGCATTGAAAAATCTTTTGTTCGTTAAAATGGTTTGTATTCATTTCTAAAACCTCGTTTCTCTTCATCGATAAAAGCTGTTTCATACTAAACTTTGATTAAAAACAGGAATCCTACGATACTTCACAGCACCAATCAACATTTTATAATTTATTTAATAACTGAATAATTAGAATATTTTTGACATTTATGGTTGAAACGATAATCATTTTAATGTTGAAGATAATAGGCCTTGCTACAACCTTTAGGAATTTAATATGCTGTAACACGCACATTATTCACTTTAAGCATGTCAAATGTACACCACTATGCTGCTGCAACTTACACAAGGTTTCACTCTCTCACCAAACACCGATAATGATAAATAAAACAGCGCAGAATTTTTTTTCAGATAACGACATTTGGCTTGTCCAATAACGGAACATATCGACGTTTGAAATGAAGCAACATGGCCAAATAGCTCATTATATTTGCTTCCTATGTTGTCATTAGAAGCATTGGTCTATGTGTTTTTATATTTCCACTACTGGTGACAGTATGAATCCTTCCACTTCGCTTCGAGCGGTTCGATCGTCTTTCATAAATACGACATTTTATATCAAACCAAACGCTCGTGCAACCATAACTCTAAATAGTCTAAACCATTGCTATCAAGCATGTATCAATCATTACTGGCTCAGCTGTCACAATCGAAACCGATTGCGTAACAGTGCAGCGCGCAGCGGGCGGCAGTTTCGTGTGAAAAGAAACATGGATCACTCCGCACATCTGCGCTGATAAGTGTTATTTACACTGAAAATGTGCTCTTCTAATGCAAAGCGGGGCCCGTCTTTCATGTCTGCCATTACTCGGCGATACGCGCTCACCGACCGAATCGAGGTCAACGTCGAAGCGGCCGCGGCGCGGCGCGTCGCTCGAAAAAATGACGTCTCGAACGTCAGATATTACACACACGAATAATGCACGCAGCTGCCGTCGCTTACCCGCTTGCGCATATTTGTAAACAGAGAAAAACGAGTGTGGAACATAAAACAGAAGGTCCTGTCGCGATATGTGACGACCACGTGACTTGAGGAGGTTCTATTTGTTGAAAGGACCGAATACGATCTCTCGTCGGGAGTCTTTGCAAGAGTAAGGAAGAGTGGTGCCAGATGAGTGGGATTAGGCTGATTGAAAGTATCTAGATATTGCTCAAGAATTGCTCATCAAAATTCAGTAGTTTTTCACGGAAACATTCCGTTTCTTTTTAAATAAATGTATGGAATACCTACTGTTTTTTGTTTCTAATGTATTTATTTACAGGAATAGCAATACATGCCATTTTCAAAAAATATATTCCGTAATTGACTGTTCAAAGCACGAAGCAATGATGAATCACCAGACGTAATAATTCTAATAATAATAATTGAAGTTTTCGTCTCATATTCAGACTACTCATAACACTGTTATAAAGACCTTCATTTTTTCATCAACTATACAGGATGTTTATGGCCTTGTGATTTTATTTTCAAGGGGTGATTAAGCATCATAAAAGAAGGCATTTAACATAAAAATGTCTTTACAAAAGTTGCACAATAAGAGAGATATAAAGTTACTGGCCTCCGCCTACTTAGTAAAAAATTCACTGATAACTTATCGTTGGAGTTAGATTTACTTTTCACAAGCTGTTGATCAGCCGTTTTAGCGTTAATAACCTGTCTGGCGCCCTTTAACATTAAAAACAACGAAAAAAATAACAGTAATATCAGTTTTATTATCCAACTTTTGTTAAGTCATTTTTGCGTTAATGGCTTTCTTTTAAGATTTTTAATCGCCCTTTGAAAATAAAATCACATGACCGTAAACATCCTGTATATAATAAAATGAAACGCTGTGGGTTTGTTGATGAAGCTTTATTGAGGGATCTTGCAGACCGGTTTCGAACAGAGGTTCGTCATCAGTACAAGCGTCTAATGTGCGGACATGTAGTATAAACGTAGCGGCATTTCTTGGAAACTGGAGTCAAAATATTGAAATGTAACAACTTCGAAGCACAATCAAAAAATAATTAATTGAGTACAGTACACGCGCTCCACTAAATATGGTATGGGATATTAAGCAGAGCTTTCTTTTAATACCCAGTTCTACCCCGCGGAAAACGCATTTTAAAATCTTGGTATTGTCTTCACATTGTCCATGATGTCACATTGTGACATCAGAAATATGGTACGTTTTACAAATTTCAGTAGCTTCATTTATCCCTGACGTCAACCACGGCATCGAAGGACACCGGTTTTATAGTTGCCATGTTTTCAGACCAGAGAAAGTTAAAAGCAAAAACAAAATTTGTCCACATGAAACGTTAGTGGGGCAAATGTCAATAAATTATTAATGGATTTGCATTGTTATGAAAGAGGAATAATTTAAATTTCATCAACACTACCTTTAGCCGGATATTGATCAATTATTGAAACCAGCTAAATAAGAAGAATTTTATCAAATTTAATGTTATTGCGCACACACTTTTATTCTTTTACTATTTTTCTGGGATAAAAGAACGAAAAAGATAAAGGAAACTTCTATTTTCACTCTAATTTCACTTCATCCTATATAAGATTTAAGATTTTCTTTCGTGTGGTGTTTCGACTGGAGCACCTATATATGTATAATTAAAGGCAGTTCCATTTGAAAATAAAATACTCTTGAAGTTTTAAAATGCAACACTTGAGTTGTATATTTGGGACAGCATTTGGTATAATTGATGTAGTAAGTACGTAGGCTTTCACGGCCTGAATCCTTTAGAAAATAAACGCTGACGTTTCGCAAACCATGTTGCACGCTTCCTCAGAGCTAAGTGAATGCTCAGTTTTTAGTTTTACTTCTCAGTATTCAGTTAGCTCTGATGAAGCGAGCACCATGGTTCGCCAAACGTCGGCATTAACATATCTTGACTCACGGCATAATCCGGAAGCAGTTTATTTTATATTGATGTAAAAATTATTTGGTTTGGCCATGTATATGGTACGTTCTCACCTAACATGAACCTTCTATCTTTAATAATAACGAAGGTATTCAAATTTTTAAACTATGCCAACAATCAACAACTAAGAACGGAGATCAAAATAACTCTAAAATAGTGGCATTTCGGTTTAGGAAAATGAAACAAAAGATATATGAATCTATTTAAAATATCAAAGTTGATGTCAACTTCCGGTAGACTTCCGGCAGTCAACTTAAGAGTTGAGTATGTGTCTTAATTTAAAAGTTCGGATCGAGTAGATCCTGATTCCTAACATAAAAATATATAAGGTTTGTTCCAATACAAAGTAAACACCGTTCAGATATGGTGTTTTATGAAGGACCATTTATATGTATACGATTGACTTGATGATAAAAAACAACTCTAACACATCTGTTCCATTGCATTAGATCGCACCTGAGCGGTGTTTTCTCTGTGTTGGAACAGACCTATAAAAATAACCTAAAAGTGTACACATTTTAATATTGTGTTCTTGGGTATTATGTTATTGGCCTCCAGTCTATGGTTTGATCCCAAATATTTTAAACAAAGTTGTTTTTCACTTTTTTTTAATAAACTTTTCTAAATTGGTATGTTGTTTTTAACTATTTTATGGTGCCACACACCGCCTACTTTCGCAACGTTGGTTTGTTTTTATAGTTTCCAAATTGTTTAAAGACAATCACTAATCACTAATCTAATTATTATGAGATAATGATCTATCACATCCATATATTTGAACTAAACTGATAATATATTGTATATTGTGTTGTGGATTGTGTATTTCATTGCTCTTCAAATTAACTCTTTTAATTTTTTGTGGAGGGACCCGCTACGTTTTCAAACATCCATTATAGAATATTCTTATAAACTTAGATTTATCTTAATCTTTATGTAGTACATACCTACCGGCTTCTGAACCTTGAATGCGCACCTGTCAGAACATTCAACTGCACTGAAAAATTCCGTCCAAACCATATAATCAATTGCTCTCATTTAACAATGGTCATTTAGGAAACCACCTCAAAAGACCTGCTTCTCACATATGTCTTTTACCTGCATCAATTCATAAATTCCACAGAGCAGCCCACATTCTTACACGAAGGGATCGATTACTTACTGGAGATAAAAGCCCTGCTTTTTAGATTTCTTTTTTTCGTCGTCTGTAAAACCCACACAAACTAATTATGTCTGTGTGACATGAGTTGTTGAGCAACGATTAGACCTAAATTCCTGAACGTACTTCTCCCATTTAAATGGAAATTTTATTTCAATTTACCTTAAGTTGTACACCGCCCATGTGTATGTGAAGTCATGATTTCACATCCCCTATAAAATTTATACATAATATTATGTTATACATACTTTACACAACGGTTTAAACAAAGCCAGAATAATCTTTAAAATAGTTATGTAAATTCGCAGTCATACACCAACATTGCTGAAAAAACAAGCATAAAAATGTTCCACAATATCGTCTTACATTATTTCGTATAATCATATCGCCGACAAATAACGGCGACTGAAAATTTAATGAAATCAGGACATGGCTTTTCTGCTGCAATACTTTATGCATAATACGGCAATAAGGTCTAGGTAAGTGCGCCACATTGGCTAACTAGGCAAATAACTTACGGCGTTAAAAATGCATATTCTAATTTAATGAACTTATGAAACACAGCGGCACCGCCGGCCGCTGCGCTACCGTATCAAATTTGACATAATTTTAAGCATTAACCTACACTTTAGTGTTACCAGGATTT
Source organism: Melinopterus prodromus (assembly GCA_964023965.1). Lineage (NCBI taxonomy): Eukaryota > Metazoa > Arthropoda > Insecta > Coleoptera > Scarabaeidae > Melinopterus > Melinopterus prodromus. Next base: position 11,498,745 of record OZ030391.1, read on the forward strand.
CTTAACGTCTTGCGAGATGAAAATAATGTATGAAAATTGACAAATAATATTCTGTGTTGAATGCATACGTATATTTTCTTTTTTTTAAATTGTCTCTTGTGCATAATTACTCTGTATTACTGTAGTTTGAAAATATATGCGTTTATCGATTAGATATAAAAAGTTGCACATAATTAGTGAATTTATTATTATTAAGTATACTTCTAGTAATTAAAAGTATGTAATTGAATGTTTTTTAATTACCGCATTTCAAAACATGCATGTTTTTTCTAGATTATACAAAATTGCGCATTGGTTGTTGTTTGTGAAACTGACAGTCAACATAACAACGTAACATGTCTCCAGTTCTGGTTATTGAATAATCTGTTATGATTGCTGCCATATTTATTGAGATTTTTTGATTAGATAATTGCAAAATATCGATTTTTGTACAGGGTACGCTTATACCAATATTGGCTTCTGATTGTACTCATGGAAATCACACAAGCCGTTAGTTGTGGAGTTGGTAATATCTATTTTTTTGCGCAAATGTCTTGTTTTTGAGTTAATCGCATTGGATAGTGTACCATTTGACCTCCTGTAAGTTTTTGTTTTGATGTATACTTCGTATGAAACTTACGAGAAATTATAATTTAAATCTTGATATACCGGGTGACCCACGGTACTGCCGTTTATTTTATAAAACTGGACGAATGAAATTTGGGAAAGTGTTATAGACAAAAAATGCAATTCTTTCGGATACTCTTTAGGTTAATATGACGTCCGGTTTTTCCGGAAATGACGTCATTATTGAATTTTTAAGTGGTACCCTATATACTTTGTGTGATATTTTCAATCAGTTATTGTTGCATTGCCTTATTATATTGTATTTATATTGGAATTATATTGTAAAATTGTAATTGCCATTAAAGAATTAATATAACACAAAGTAATGTAAAGTAAATTAAATGCAATTAAATTAATAATCTGGCACAATCTCATTTATCCATGTACGCATTAGTTAAAAAAATATCCTTGCTTATATTTTATATATAAATTAATATTTTCTATGAATTCAATAATTATACACATTGGCAATGACGCACAGTTTTAGCTAGATTTTTGCAAAGGGTATTCGTATTTTTTAAATTAAATTGAATATCCTGTACGTTTTCCAATATTTCAATGTCTATTTAAAGATTATATACATTTCTGCCATGTAAAGTATCAAAAATTCATTAATTCGCATATACCGTATCCGGCAGCAAGTACTAAATTTATTATTACGAAGTAAGCATGTTAAAGAAATAAGAATTCCGGTTTCTTTTCTTTGTGTTTGTAAAATGTTTTATAATTTTTTATAAGTTTTTGAATAAATTTACTTCTTATACATGTTTTTACCATTGCACACAATCTTATTTAAAACAAAGGTTAACAATTTCTGGAGCAGCACCGCCACTACTTTTGGCTACGAGTCGTCACTGATTTGTGCATAGCTTGGAAGACGAAGCTACTTTACTCTTACGCCATTTTCATCTTTTTGAAAACACGCGGTATATGCAATGGAGAAGGTGATTATAATTTCGTATTTGATGACCTTTAATATTTCTAAATACGTTCTTCAAATACTATTTTTGCATAGGTTTGAACATAAAGGTACTTTACTTTCAGCGTTTTTCATAGTTTTTGTCAGTATGTCAGTAAAAAATTACATTCTAATATCGCTTTATAGGTTTATGTCAATCCAGTAACTTCTGTGAAGAATAAAGTTTGAAAAATAAAATAATATCAACATGAATATAGCTTATGCATTGCATTTTCAGATCCGCAACAAAGCCCTGGTTTTTGGCAAGGAATTTTGGAAAATGTCGAAGAAAAAATATGTTAAGGGATTTACAATTAGGTTCAGTACACAGATATTTTGGTTAAAACATATATTGTTTTAAATTGTTCTTCTTTAGGCAGTGGTCCTTAACCTTTTTGAAGTCAGGGAGCACTTTTGATCATTCGAAAAATTCGCGGAGCACCAAAAACATTGACATAACTTTAGCTCAAAATTAAAACGATTATTAAATAACAGTTACAAAATAACATTAATTAGGAAAATATAAATATATTAATAGTCTGTCTACCTTTTTTCAGCAGAATTAATTTTTAGAAATCAAATGTCATTCTGAGTATAATGTTTTATATGGTCTTATATATTTTTTCTACTCCTTAAGAAGTTGCAGCCGTTTAAAATGTTAACCAACAAAGAAAAATAAAAGATAAAATACATATCAAACAATGCAAAAACGAAAAAATAACATAATCAATACCCATTACAACAATAAAAAGTAAATAAATTTAAGTAACAAAATATAATCAACATAAAACTTTTTACAGATTTTCTTCTAATAACTAAATGTCATTCAGAGTAAAAAGGCTCATATTGACTTATTGGTTTTCTCAGTTCCTTAAGAATTTGTAGCCGTTTAAAATACGGTTTTATTGATATTTTTATCAGCTCTAACTTTTTACCGAATTGAAAAAATGAATACTCGAATGAAGCGAAAATCATTAGTCTGATACAGAAAAGAAAAAGATATATTTCTGTATAAATTTAGAATATCTTCTAAAACGTCTTCTAAAACTTGTATTATCGTAGTAGTAATAATCTTTATTTCAACATCCAGCTTTGTACAGGTTTATTACACAATTAATTTCATTTAATATTGACCTAGGTCTTTCTACCCTGCTGCATCTCTTAGTTTGGGTGTCTTCTTGTAATATAATATATGATTATTGTTAGTTTTATTGAAGTTTTGTACGTTAATAATATGCAAATACAATTATTATTATTTCAATCACATACGATAAATGAGTCAACAATTTCGGCTTTCATAATTTTGGTCACTGGTCTACATTCTTGTAAATAAAGTTTAATTGTATTGGTATATTTATTTAATTTATATAAATATTGTATCTTATAAGGCAAGGTATTCAAGTTGTAAATTTTAACTCAAAACATACATTCTTCAAATATATGGTTTTGTTTTATTTGAGTAAATGGAAATACTTATTTCCCACTATTGACTGAGCAGGAAGCTAAAATTCAAGTAGTACTGGTGTGGTCAAGTACGAAATACCCTTGTTTCTTTTTTTTAATAGTTTATCTAAAGAACATAGGACATATATCTATATCGGAAGTTTTTCAGGAGTTAAATTTAAATCTAATTTGAAATAAACATCCTGCACATATTTTGTTTAAGTAATACAGCGGAAAAACAACTTATACCTGTTTTACACTACGCAATTCTTGCGCAAGAAGTTACGTAAGAAGATAGTAAGCAAAGGAAATTTGTAAACTGAAAATGGTTCAATTCCTAGACAAACTACTCAACGTAAGAAAATACATCACAATTTCTGTTTAAGATGTTGTTGTACCTACTTACTGCACAAATTGTGTACTAAATTGGGTAGTGAAAAACGGCTATTAGACAATGCAATCCCTGGAGAAATTGTTTGAAGTAATACCATAATACTAAATTCTCGCAATTAATTAACTAAGACCAGCGTACAACCGCAATTTTCCTAACTTTGTCCGCGCCGACACTACGCATCGAGGAACTGTGTGTGTGGTAATTAACGTGTGTGGCGAAAAAACTGCGATATCGCAATAAATCCTTGGCGGTTGTCGACCGCGAACCGACAGGAAAACTATTTGCTCTTCTGTGGCGTATTGTGCGCGGAAAATTAAGCAAGGGTATCGCACTTAAGTAGTAATCGGTGTCGCTTCTTGTCATGTGGTCCGCTATCTCAACTTAATAACATGTCGGAGTCGCTCAAAGAAGCCGCCTGATATTTCGACTTCCTCTAGGATTGTTTTGAATTTGTGGAAGGCGATAAGGAAAAGGGAAGGTCATTGATATCGGCCACCAGCCTGATAATCGTAACAAATATGAGTAATGAAATCGTAATATTATCATTTAGGTTTACGACAGATATGCAATGAGCATTGCGAACTCCGCTAGTATTTTTATCTTAGAAGCATGGAGATGATTTTTTTAAGTCACTAGAAATGTTTTTAAAATTTGAAGACGTAAATTTTACAGGTATTTAGAAGATATTTTCGAACACAAATTCAACAGATAAAATGCTAATACATAACTGTTTGTAATGAATAACAAATTTAATCAGAATGCGTATCAGGTGAATAAAATGTTTTTGTGTTGCAAATAAGTAATTCAAATATATTTTAACATTGACCAAATTTCATGGTTTTTGTATGGAGATTAAATGTACATAATATTCTAATCTTAAACACACACACACACATATGAATATAATTTGCCCAAACGCGTACGTATTTTATTGTGGTTTATATCCTGCTAAACTGAAAAGACTTCAAGAAAATATCATACAGTTATAATACCCTCATGTTTTCTAAAACTCTTAACGTTGTTTAAAATTCAGCAAATATTCAAAATATATGATATTTTTTTCTTGCTTTAAGCTCAATGTAGCATAACGTAGCATAACATCTTATAACAGGTTGTCCTACTTCTTCCCCGCAAGATAGTTAAATTCAGATAGCAAATTATTACTTTATCATACGCAGTAAGATAAAGTATTGTAATCATGCCGAAAAAAAAAATTGAGATTTTAGCGGAAATAGGTCTTTTTGGGTCCCCTGAACATTTTTGACCAAGGTACAAAAAAATGTCTGTGTGTGTGTGTGTCTGTGTGTATGTCTGTGTAAACGATTTTTGTGGCAACGATTCCGGAGAAACTACTAAAGGTATCGGGACGAAAGTTCATATTTAGAAGTTTTGTTACCAAACTTAGAGCTGAAAAGCTTTTGGTTGAAAGGGGTCCAAAGGAACTGGTAGTTTATTCTAAGCCTTTTTGAAGGATTTTGCAAATGAGCCGCCATTTCTGTAATTTCGACAAAATAGTTAATTAATAAATTAAAGTAGAGGAAATTTTGAATAATTTATGCCTATGACATTTTTTGGTAAAATTAATAGTTTAGCTTCAAGAGCAAATTCTATTTGATCGAGATCGGTCGCATCTGCATTGATATGAAATTACATAGTAGCCAGGATTTTGGCAAATACTTTTTTGTGTTGTCACATTCGAAAACAGCTGATCTCATCAGAGGTTGGAGAACCACTATGGAACGTTGCCGCTGTAGTGCGGCAAATTATAAAATACAAATTCCAAATAAAATAAGATCACCAATTTGATTGTTTGTTGATAAGAAATATCAACCTGTCTTTATATCTAATTCTAAAAACGATAAATTGCGAAAATTATAAATAAAGTATTGCGATGAGTGTAGTTTTATTTGAGTATGTTGGTAGGGATGTGTCATGAACAAATATAAATCTGTCAGAATTTGAATTACCTTTTTAAGGTGCGTTTTCATTAGTGATAATGGCAGTGGTAGAAGACGCCGTTATAGTATTTTCAATAGAAAATTGCTAGTGACTCATGGTTATGTACATGCAAACTAATATGTGTCATTATCACGATATGTAAGAAATACTATAATTTCGTATTCTACCACCGCCATTAGCTACCATTACCTACCAATCGGAGCGCACCTTTCGTCAAAGTGGTACCAACCTAGCATTTACTATACAGAAATCATTTATCTTTTTTAAATACGTATTTCTTAAAAAGCAACACAATAAACGTTGATGTCGCTCCTGCCAAAAACTAGATAGCGCGACTCGCTCATATGCGACGGCTACAGTCCGCCTTCGGTGACGCGCCGTATCACCGCTCGTCGCGCTATTCCGTACTTTCGGCATTTGTGATATAAATAACTATTATTCTAATGACGTAGTGTAGGTAGTGTCAAATGCTGATCCTTTGACAATACCTACGATTTATCTCTATAGAATAGATTCTCATGCAGCTAAACTATTAATTTTATATATTGTATGATAAAGTCATGTGCCTGGCCACATCAGATTTTTTTTGTCATTAGCATGAAATCTATTAGTATCGTGGAAAAACAATTTACCATAACAATTTTTTTTTCGGAGTGTTCAATAGCACACATAATGTTTCGGGTTGCGTGATGCATATGGTCAAGGGATTTCAAACAAATAAATCTTTAAAATTCTTTTCTTATACATACATGATGTACCACTGATAATACATTTCTGCAATTTTGGATATTGCCACCAGACACCCCACAAGACAGTAGATAGTCACCTCACAGAAACGAATTGGTTTTGCTTTTCAAATTAACTGGAAGAGAGACGACCAACAGCAAAAGCAGCAAACAGCAACTCACTCGAGTAGACGTGTGTGGTCTATCCGAAATATACCAATTTCCAAGAACCGCGGACATGTATTAGTTTATCTTATTTTATGCACGTTTTTCGCCTTGGCAAGTCGCCACCGCAGCGGAAGTAGCGGTGCGGTCGGCACCTTTTCATCTGCCGTTTCTTTCGCCAAGGTCACGATGCATGCGCCATGCATATGGAAGGGCATAAAGGAGAGTTATAGAAGTCGTTGACGTTAATGAGACTTCGCAGAAATAATAAACTCGGGATGGCAGCTCATTACCCAAAAATATATTCGGAGACGGATTGGCGCTTTTCTTAACAAGTATCAGTAATTTTGCATTACGTACTTTGAAGCTCTTTGATCATGATGTGCGAAGGTTAATGTGTAGGCGTTAGTTTCCTCTGCATCAAGGTTAGAAATCCATTAGACAAAGACCTGATCAAGCGATTTTGCTTCCCAAAATAAATGCGGTGCTTTACTGAGTGTCAACACTGTACCATACATCTTAAATTCAATGTCGTCCTTTGTATATTTCAAATGTATACAAAGAAATTAGTGCATTATGTTATTGTTAAAATAATAAATATTAACCCACTTGGTTGAAGCAAAAAAATACTATTGCTAAACTATGATAATAAAATATTAACTAGCTGGATTTTTCTCTGTAATTTTATATCTTTACATTTTATATCTAATATTTTCACAAACAACACTGCTGTAAAATAAATTTATAGTAGGTACAAACTCAATTCTTCATGAGTTTGTTTTACGAACGCGGGAACTATCAATTACTTGGTGAGGTGACAGAATGGACACTGATTTTGTGCCACCAGAAGAAAAATGTAAAGTGGATTTAGTACAGGGGATCAATAGTAATTGCGAAATAATGTGAGAACGTTTACCACTACAATAAGAAATAAACATGTCTAAAATAAAACAGTTAAAAATAATAAAAAGAAACGATCAAACAAATCCACAATCTATAAAACTTTTTATTTATTGCTTTAGAATGTAAATTTAATTGTGCGTAAAGCCTTTTATAAACAAATTGAAAAACTACAGTTCACATGAAGCTTTAAGTCTCTCTCTGAAAAAGGTTTTTCTGGAAATAAATTAGGGCAGTCTTCGTAAATAATATGTCGTATGATCTCCTGATAGAGTAGTCTCTGTTGAGTTTGTAATGGCCGATGTCAGTGATATACATAAAAAGCTATATTTAACAGCGGAACGCTCATGTGAAAATTAAAAATACTGATGTAGCCACGTACATGACTTTATTCATACTATATATAAAATTAATAGTTTAGCTGCATGAGAATCTATTTGATTGAGATCGGTCGTGTCAGATATTTTGATACTGATAAAGTACAGATGAAAATATCTGTCAAATTCTGGCTAACTAGTTTTATATCAATGCAGACACGACTGATATCGATCATATAGAATTTGCTCATGTAGCTAAACTATTAATTTTAGCAAAAATTCATAGACATAACGTATTCAGAATTTCCTCTACTCTACAGATATTTTCATTCTAATGACAGTAGGTAGTATCAAACGCTGATGTTTTGACAATACCTAGTGTCAATAGAATCAAAATAACTTTCAAATCATGGCTAACTAGTTTTATTTTAATGCAGACACGACCGTACTCGACCAGATAAAATCGCATGCAGCTAAACTATTAATTTTATAAAAGTGTTGTGGAAAAGAAATAAAACCTCTTTTTTATTTGCAAAGGTTGTGTCATTTAAATAGGAGACATGTTTCGCCTCAAGGCATTATCAATCATAAATTATCAAAACGGAGATATAAAAGGAAAATATCTTCGTCTCTACATTTTAAATCGCGTTTGTAGAATTTTAAATGTTCCTTCGTTCCAGATATTTCCTTTTATAGCACCGTTTTGACAATTTAGGATTGATAATGCCTTGAGGCGAAACATGTCTCCTATTTAAATTACACTACCTTTGCAATTAAAAACTTGGTTTTATTTCTTTTCCACAACAGTTTGATAATATTTGCAAGCATGGACCGCGCATCTAATATTAATTTTATATATAGTATGGTAAAGTCGGATTTAATTTTTTTTTAAAGTACCTGCATATATATTATTGGTTTGTTTTTCATGTGTCGATTTTTATATAAAACCTAATCACTATTGTGCAAAATTTCGTTGTCCGACATATGGCCGAGATCACATCACATATATGTGAGAGTAGTAATGTAAAACGGTAATATTACCGCGGTAATATTACCGGTAATTTTGGTAATATTACGTAAAGTTACCGAAGACAGATATTTGTGTTGGTAATATTACCGCGGTAATATAACCGGTAATTTAAGTAATAGCTTTGTTCGCGGTACCAGTTGGAAACTAGTTTGGGTACTACTTTGTATTGGACCAGATGTGTCAGTGTGATGAGGGTGGGAGAATCATAGCGAGACATTCTTTTGGTCCATTATCAAATAGTACACAAACTAGTTCCTAACCGTTACCGCGAACAAGGCTAATATTACCGATATATTAATTTATTGCCGGCAACCATACAAAAATGTATTTTTAAAATTAAATTATATTATTCTTACTTTCATATTAGTAAAATAATTACAAGATTTTATATTATTATCCATCTATTATCTATCACACACCACGCCTTGTATGGATATGACCAGTGGCGCGTTATACCATGGGCAAAATGGGCATTTGCCCAGGGCCCCAAATATCAGGGGGGGGGCAAAGCAGTATTGTGGAAACGCATTTTGGGGGGCAGTTTTAGCTGTTAAGCTCATAGCATTTTGCAATAAAAGAAGCTATATCTAATACTGTACGATACTAATGAGAAACCCTTGGCTAAGTTAGAAGAGAAAAACTGTAAGAATTCTTCGAAGATATTCATAAGAGACTTTTCCTTTTGTCTGAAATTCTACCCTGTAAAGATCAATTCCTCCAAAAGAGTCTGTAAATAAAAATTCCGATCTGCAAAATGTAGTAAATCTTTTAAGTCCTTATTATTACACAGTGTGTGTAAAAAAGAAACGTAACCACTCAATATTTGTCTTTCTAAATACTTGGCAAGAAATAGATTCAAATAAAAGTTTTAGGAAATTGCTAAGCTACAAATTTGAAATGCTTATAAAAAACACACTTTATATTAAAAAGTATTTCGTATTCATTTTCGAAAACGACGAGCTATTGACATATTCAGAGGACATATGTATATATTGATGATGAAGTATTTAAGAATGATCTATCGCATTTTTTGAAATATTAAAATTTTTATATAGATTTATTTATAAGGAAAACCCTTTATTTATTAAGATAATATGGTTTACTTGCTACGAATTTTGATTTTTAAATTGTTAACCTCTTTATTTCATATTTTGTAATTCTTAAGAACAATCTGTTGTTACTTTAAATAATTATGTATTATTTATGATTTTTGTTAATTGTTCCGAATATCAGTATTATTACTATTTATTATTTTTGTATAAAAAAGTAATTAATCTTACTTCAACATTGTATATTGGGGCCCCTAAAATCAAAATTTCCCAGAGCCCCATGATGGCATAACGCGCCGCTGGAAATGACATGTGGGTACTATTACCGGTAATTTTACGGTAGTATTGCACGCTATTAAATTACAGGTAATTTATCGTCACGGTAATATTACCGGTAATATTACCATTTTTTTAAATTAACGGTAATTTTAGATCACTATGTGAGAGTACTCTTGCAATTTCGATAGTTGTGCTTCAGTATTTGAAAATTTGTATACATTTGTGAGTTTACGACATACCATCCCGCAACGTGTGCATATTTGTAGCTGGAAAAGGTTTATCGACGGTAAGATATTCAAGGAAAAAGGTTATTTATCGGGCAATTCCGTCATTCGAAGAAGCAACCGTAGACACGTGTTTCGGACTATTAGTCCTCATCAGTACGGTATAGCCAAGGAGTAAGATGGACACTCAATGGAAAAAACACTCAAATGGAGACCATAAGGGGGGTGCCCAATGTCACCAATATTTGTAGCAACAGATGTGCGATTTCAGGTCAGGGACGAGATCGAGACAATTAGTCGTGTGCTAGGTGTTGTTGAAGTTGTTCTAGAAGTACCAGGCGAGGGTGGTTAGTTCTCACTTCTCACCCATTCCGTTCATTAATTTTAGTTTCATGAAATTGCCGTGTTCGAGAGGCATTTAATTTACTACCGCCCGCAAACGAACTGTTCGCAGCAATTCCACCTACCACCACCTCCTCTCTCCACCGAGCAGCGAGCCGACCAACTCCAGAGGAGATGTACTACCTACTACTGCACATTCGCCAACCTGTTGGAGTTCTAAGTGGAAATAAATTTCATTTAGCTAATTAAACAAAATAAAGGCCGCCGACAGTGGCGGCGGCTTTTTCCAGCGCGCGGCTCCGTTAATTTTTCCGCTGAATCGTCGACGATTTAACGTGCTTGTAGACCATTTAGCTTAGCTGGGAAATTCGCATTACGGATTGTAATGCTTCGTATGAAAGTGTTGTGTACGTGTGCGTGCGGTGTATGTGTTCAGTGTTCCAGACCATTAACGGGTGCAATGGCCATTGAAAAGTGCAAAGTTCAAGGATCCAGTTTCATGCTAGGCAATGCTCCTAGGCTACTTCGATTCTCGAACGCCGCGCCGAGAGACGGACGGGGTACGCATGGATTTCCTCTCGCGAATAATCCGTCACGTTTATGAACCATTACTCACTCAGCGAAAACAATTTCGTGTGACTAGTTTTATGTAGTGTATCCTCTTCTGTCTATGTGTTCTTTTTTCCATTTGGATTATTAAATTATATATTATTAAAATACAATAAAGAAAACTTAGTTTTGGATATCCTTGATACGATCCATCTTTGCCATGATGTATAACTCCTGTCATGGAATCTTTAAGTTTAGATGCTAGCACCCGAAACGTGTGGTCATCTATGAGTTACTAAATGCACTATTGGATTTCTTGAAAATGTATAACAAATGTATAACGATTGAAAAAAAAAATTCTATATTATACGGTTCACAGAATAAAACATATCAGTTAAGGTATATGTATAAACTATGGCCACGATAAAAATTAAAAGTTATGGTTCCCTATTTAGTTGGTAGAGAAGGAAAGTGATATCGTATCTATAGTCAAAGACTTAATGCATCTGTGGGCAGGGATTGTGAGCCCTTTAAGTCAATGTCGGATAGTCAACTGTCCAAAAAGGAGTTTCTCCATTCTGAAACTGAGTGCATCTATGAGGAAATCAAAGCTGCATAATTACTTAGATAAGTTCTCGCTCTCTCAAATATTTGCAATAATAATCAGGAACTAAGTCCGGGATAAGAAATAAGACAGCAATATTTACACGTATAACATTTTGTAACTATATATTGTTTAAAAGTTTTACATATGTATACTTGCAGTTGTAGCTAATATTATCAAATTCATTGGTTTAAGAATTTTAAAACAAACATTTCCGTTGGTAGCCGTTCGATTTTGCAATATTATTATGTTCACCAGATTTCGAAACTTTACAATCAAAATCAACCCCATAGGTACTTAATCCAGTGAAAATGTGCTTTTGCCAGGAAAGTTGTGGGGTAGTTTTCATGTATTTCATGTTGTGTTTTTTTTCGGGGGTGCTGAATCCAAATCTGAGGTTTTGCAATTAAATTTCGTGTCCAAACTTTGAAAAAATAAAAAAACGTCACGGATGTATTTTGTCGGCGATTTTTTGCTTATTACTCGGAACTACTTTTCGTAGATAACCTATCAACTTTTCCTAGATAACCTATTACTATATTCACTATTTAGGTTTTTCTCCAACAAACCGTTCAGGCTCAAGCGATAGTTGAAAATTGGCGTACTTTATCTGGCTCCTCAAAAAGCAACTTTTTTTACTACAAAACACTAAATTATTGTTAAAGGCTGTCATTTAGTAACTTCCTCCTACCAAAATATGTATGCTGCTATTATTATGCCATCTTCAGCACCTGATACAACAAAAAAGAAACATTATGTGGAAATATAATAGGGTATTTGCCTGTATTAAAAATATGGCTTGTATTATAGTCATCCTAATAGATTACAGATTAAGGAAACTATTTGTTATTACTTTTAAAAAAATATGCTTTATTTCTATTAAAAACTAAAATTAAAATTGTATTTTATACACATCCTATACGTGATTGTAAACGGTCTGTAATTGTCTCAGTCTCCAGTGACGTCATTCGTTAGTATGCTTATGAATCTCCCGTTTGAATTTACTACGTTAATTTACAAACAATAGAAAACAACTTTGTTAAAGCGGTTAGTGATAATCTACCGAAGGTTAACGCTTTGATGGTGGGATTCTTCTTTAAACATAATCCTTATTTGTACGCTCCGGAAGTAAGCAACGTGTAAAAAGTGCAATGTAAGCATAAGTTTGTAGATTAAGTTAGTCTTAACCTTAAACTGTCAGATTCTACCTGGATCGGCAATACGATAGATAACTTATTCTAGTCAGTGTTACTTATGTCGAACAACAAAACACTTGTATTGGCCGCTATTTATTTCATTTGGATTTCTACGAGGCAGTCTCATCCACTTTCTTCGCAGTTTCGGAGTTTTTATTGACGTATTTCTGCATTGTGGAATTATACACACCATTCATAACCCATTTTTATGTAGAAATGGCGAAAACAATACATCATACAACACTATTACCAAACGACGACGAAGCCAAAAAACACAGTAAGATGGTTTTCTAATATAGTCAAATACCCTATTCCGACAAAAAACCGCAAATAAAATTCAAAATGTTTACCTTGTTTTGCAGTTTCTTCAATGTTGCCTCACGAAATTTTGTTAACAAACCTTAGATTTGGATTCTGTCAAAAAAACACATTAAATGTAAGAAATCAAAACTACCCCACTACCCGCTAGGGGCCTTTTCAAGCACAAATTGACTATATTAGCTTAATGTCGTTTACAGATTGGACGAGTGGAGGTATCCACTTTTCTGGGGATAACGGTGAGCAGAAAAAGTGAAAAGAGAACGCAGATAGAGCATGGAGGAAAGAAAAGCCAAGGACAAGTGTATCACTCAGGGTCACTCAGAACCATATTTGCTAATAATGTCGTATGCTATAATCTGTATCGGGGTGGACAAAAGTGAGGATGTAACAAACCATTGTTAGGCCAGCCGGAACATACTGGGGGGAGGGGGGTTTGGAAAACATACACTCTCGAAGCAGGTCGCTGGATTTGGACCGGCGTCCTTCAGGCTGATAGCAACCCGCTTTATAACTGGACCACAGACTTCATAAATTCCATATGGCGATGAATAACATATGTCCATTAAGACATCAATAAGGTCCTTCAACAGTTGCACACACCTCTTGCGAAAAAAAATGGAATTTTGTAAAGATGACTACAGAGTTGATGATAAGCCATAACTTGCCACCAATCTATGTCTGAGTTTAGCTGTATCGACACGTTGTTCTGTAAATTCTGCAGACAGGCCAGCCAAACAAGCCAAAGGCACGGATTGAAACCGACGGAGCGTGCGAAATGAATGTACCCTCGTCGTACTGGTGGCTGATATAAAATCAACCTAATCGAAGCGTGTGCGGAACCCGATAGGTGCATTAAATCTTTTAGTGCATTTGCTTGTAACGTATGCTCGCAGCAGCCACTCGTCCCAGTGCTTGCTTCCTACTCAGACTAAGTACAAATACGGTGACCGTTGGACATTCATACGTCCTGCACACACACACAGTAGGTAGGCACTAGGTTGCAGCGGTGGGGTAGGTGGATGGTACCATTCAATTCAGCACGTTTTATGCACGTTTCCCGTCGTTAATTTTTACTGCACCGGCAATTACGGAGATATACGCGGCGCATATTGCGACGGGACGCGATTTCGGAAGCCGGGGCGTCTACTGTTGCGAGCTAGGTTGCGCTCACGTAGCGTAGGAACGAACGGAGCTCGGGGAGTCATATGCGAACGACTGCATTATGTCCTGCGTGCCACTGCATTTAAGGACTGGGCTTGATAGTAAAATTCCTAGATAAAATTCCATATTCAACCGGTGTCGGAGATATGTTATACGTGACGCCGCCATGATTTCGACCAAAAAATTCTTCGCACGCGGCTGCTACTGCTGCTGCTGTGTTACGCGACACTAGTTCAACTACAAGAAGAATTTAATTAAAGTGGAACAGCATAAATACAAGTAATATCCAAAGTATACGACTATCAAGACAATTCAAACTTACAATTTGTGGAACAACATCATAGTCTTAAAACACCAGCTAATAAAACCTCAACCATAACACCATCAACCAACTATCGACAATATTCACAATATTTAGGACTCATGTTTGCCAATCGGACACTTCCCAAACTCCTGGAAAAAGGCTGAAGTGCTGATGTTCTTGGAACCAGTCAAAACGAAAACGTAATTTCACCCGACCAATCAGCTTATTACCTATTCTTGCTAAAGTGTTTGATATGATAATTCACTAACGCCTCCTAGAGAAATTAGGAGATCTCAACGACATTCCCAACATCCAATTGGAGTTCCGTTAGGGCCACTCCACCGTGCATGAAATGCCGCGTATGATCGAAATCATAGAGAGGGGTTATGAAAGCAAGATATTTACAACAATCGTCCGCCTAGATGTGGGCTAAGCTTTCAAAATGTTCTGGATTGAGGAGCTGAAATTTAAACTACACATGATTGGTCTCTCGATTAGGTACCAATTAAAAATCATCTTCTCGTTCCTTTAAAATAAGAACTTTTATGGCGAGAATACATGGACGTACGTGTTCAACTACAGACATCAATAAAGTAAGTCTGCAAATTGGTAAATACCTTGTAAATACTGCCCTGAAAAACATACTAAAATGTCTGCGTATGACTTTTTGGGGCATTTTACCCAAAACTACCCTACCTGTTCTGAAATCGCTCATATGGCATCCAATTTCAAAGTAAAAATTGCAGAGCCTAAATGGCGCACTTGTAATTTAAAGTAAAAGAAATCTTCGGCCAAACCTAGTGTATAGCATTTTTATTTATTTTTAAGCACGCTGAATCAAAATATGATAAACTAGGGAAAATTCGAAATGACAGACCAAAAATGGCACACCAGAAAATCAAATAAATTATCAGGTATGAAAAATGCGTTTCTGATCCCTTCAAGCGATGTTTGTTGAACATGCGGTAAAAATTTCAAGTTGAGGTGTCTAATAGTGTTTAGTTATAATTGCTCAAGTTCATATCCGACGATATATAACGATCTCCTAAAGTTTAATTAAAAATCCGCTATTTTGAATTTTGCACTGTTCATGCTGGAATTATATTCAGCGTCATTCCGAACATTCCGTCATTCAGAACACCTAAATGCCAAGTTTGATGAAGTTATGAGCGATTTCAGACAAGGCAGGGTAGTTTGGGGCAAAACACCCCAAAAAAGCATGGCGCAGACGCCGACTTTTTAGGACTTTTAGTATGTTGTTCAGGGTACTAAATAGAATGTGCAGATTTGAACATTTTCTTTATTTTGTATTCAAGGTTTTGGTTGAATTTTGTTTAAAATTACTGGGCTATTCATGCATGATATTATCACCCAACATGAAGATTTCGGGGAAGCTAGACCCAAACTTCAGGGCATAACAAATAAAACTATTACATGTCTATCCAACTGGTGTGCTTGATCTACATTACACTAGTTTCGTCCAAGTTCCATTCTAAGTTTCAAAACTAGAGGCACTTGCATTTACTCGGATAATGTAATCCAGATGATGTATTTCATACTAGAAGCTGGTTTACCAACTAGGACTGGATCTAGTTCCTTTCCCAATTATCCAAGTCTAGTTTTGCGCGAGTACTTTTGAAACTTGGACAGAAACTTAGACGAAAATAGTAAAATGTAAACCAAGCATTACACATAGGCAAATCCGAAACACCGTCAACATACAAATCCTCAATAAAGACATACTCAAACAAATCAAACGAAAATCAAACAAATCTATACCAGGTTAAACCGGAGGCCTTCTCAATACGTATTTCCTCTCCTCCTCAGATGACGAGAAAATCCCGAAGAGACATTAATCTTCATTTTTGGGGTACTGCTATTTTGAAATTCTTTTATAAAAATTGATAATATTGTTGGTCTAGTTTAAAAAAAAAATAATAAAGATGGACCAGTGCTTGTACTCTCAAGCAATAGTTATTCAGTTGTCTAAATCACATCAGTTCTTTCATTGGCGCCATTTATGGATGATGCATGTCAGAGAATTTGTTGAGGTCCACAAAATTCCATCGAGTAAATCATAATAAATCATCATGGCATACTTTCTCTGTTCTGTCTCTAAAATACTGCCCACAGGCGCCATTTTCTCGTTGTCTTTAATACCATTAGTCCAGTCAAATCGTTTCCGAGGGTGCCTGGGAGTCTACTCTCGTCATCTTTTTGAAGCGAATGCGAGACTTTTCAAATGGAGTGGGGATATCGCCGGTAGTCCTCTGGTACGTATCTAGGAGCAAATTTGCTTGTTGCTAAGAACAATAACGCACACATCACGCCCATACGTTTCATTGAAACGTATGGAAACGTTTGGGCGTGGCGCGTGTGAACAGAGGGCAACCGGTGATATCCCCACTCGATTCGAAAAGTCTCACATTCGCTTCAAAATGATGACGAGAGTAGACTCCCTGATCCAGGAACAAGATATAGAAGTTTTTCTCTCATTCTGTATGTTTTTTGTGATGCTGAATCCGAATTTCAACATTGCTACTTCCCACGGATGTGGCTTCACAACGAAAATCGAAAAAAAAAATCGACTTTTTTTTCAGTTTTTTTTCGAAAAAGTGATAAAACTACGTAGACGTAGACCATCCTATACAACAATGAAGCACATTAAATTTTCTATAAGAGCACCTCTGAAATTCATTTTTGATTGAACGGTTTGGACTTTTTGGCAAAAACCTGACCAAAAGTCGAAATATGTGAGGTTTTTGCGATTTTCGTTGTGAAGCCATATCCGTGGCAAGTAGCAAAGTTGAAATTCGGATTCAGCACTATAAAAAAACGTATAGAATGAAAGAAAAAAACTATATATATATATATATATATATATATATATATATATATATATATATATATATATATATATATATATATATATATATATATATATATATATATATATATATATATATATATATATATATATATATATATATATATTTCTTTTTTCCTGGCCAAAACACCATTCGACTGGACTACATGTGTAGGCTAAAAATACGCTAATTATTTAAGATATTGTTCATCCTTGAAATAATCAAACGTCTTTTTATAAAAAAATGAAATAAAAATAAACACGAGAGATCGTGTAGTAGAGAGCCATCCTCTACTTAACGATCTCAAGGTTTAAGTGAATAGGTATACAAGCTGGACTGGTTCAGGAGAAGCCCTAAGGAAAGAAATTAATGAAGTGTAGTAAAAGAAAACCAGTCTGGTTCGGCGTGTACTCGATACGAGACGACCGACGAGAAGAAAAATACAGAACTAGAAAAGTATCGAATTAGCCTGGAACTGCCCGAAGGGAAAATGGTTATACAACATTTATTCAGGGAAGGAGCGCCGCGAAGGAGGCGAACGAAACGAAAGGAAAGAGGAGAATTCCCGATACCCGATATGTATGTTATGTAATATTCAATTGAATTTCTTTTTCTCCTTTCGGGGGGATGGAAATTATTTGTTCCTTTTTGCCCGGTCGAACTGTCAAAACACGAAATTTATTTTCCAGCCAGACAATATCTCGCGCAGCGAACAATATATCGAAATTGTTTTCGATAAGCAGTTGTGTAACGGTTTCGTATTCCTTTCTCTTAAGATGAAGTCAAATACAAACGCGATTGGATCTGATGCTTTTAAATTGATTTTAAAATAAAGGTTTTACGTGAAAATAATTGTGGATGTTACCAATGCGAACTGAAATATATATTGAGGTGAAGATAGAACAAGTTCTAGTAGTAGTTGTTGATCTGACATATTAAGACTTCTCCTATTTTAGTATTTTACATTAAAGGATTTTTGCATTATTTTTTTGTATTATAAACCATACTGTAAAAAATGATCAAGACTGTATCCAGAGCAAGTAAACTTACAAAGACAAATTGACTCTTTTTTTAAGTCGGTGTCAAAGAACATAATTAATAATCACAGACACGGTCGTTTGGGCAACTGACAAATAGGGCGACAAAATAATAATATATGCAGTAAGGCGGTCCTTATTCTCCAACCTCAACAATTTTTAAATTTTGAATTTCAGCCTCAGTATCAGTTTGGACGGAAAAAAAGCATACCAGAAATAGTGGCACCTATCCGACTTTTGTTCCTTGTTGGCCACGATAGTCACTTTGCTTAGATTTTCTGTATTTATAACAATAACTTATGGGCCGCCTCAACAAATGGGAATACACGTTTGTTCCATGTAGAAAAGTTCTATGTAATGATTTGCTCTGTAGCCAGTAAATATTTCCATGCATGCAGTGTTTACTATTCCAGTTTATGATTAAGAGTTTTATGGTATTCATTTTGACATATTAGTCTATTGTCAACTGTTTCCGAGATGTTGTGAAATCAATACCGTAAACGTGCGTTTTTCAAAAAATCGTTCCGATGTAACTATTTAAGATGAAGAAACCATAGAATTCATTCTGGACAGTAAAAGTACTACTCTTTTCGATAGCTATATGGTTGATTTTTAATTTGAGCATGATTTCCCAAAAGCAAATAAACGTTTGTAAAATGTCAAATAACTTTTTTTAAATGTAGCAGGAATTTTAAATGTAGCAACCGGCATATCTTAACACATCTCTAAAGTTCTCTAGTCCAGATTTAAAAAAATGCCAAATGTAGTGGGTCTATCATCAACTTATAAAATGTTATCAAACAGCATGTTTCCAATATTGAATAAGTACGTAAAGCTTTCACGACTAAAATTCCAAGTAAATAAGTAGTCACTGCGATTTACGTTTATATTAACTTAACTTTTATTAAATTCCAATAACTTAACAAACTATAATATACAATTAGAAATTAGAAATGTAAAGTAGACGCTAAGTTATAATTGCGGGTACAGATTATTACAATGTGCTGCACAAATTGACAAACAAACAAACATTTTATATTAATTTAACGGCTTTAAGACGCATTGGTAATATATTTGAAATTGGATGCTTAATACATTTTTATCTGTTTACAATATGCATAGAGAATTTGGTATTTTTTCAAAGCTTGGGGGCTTACAGAACTTTATAATTATGTTAAAATAAGGTTTTTAATATTCTTAACTTATTTGATATTGTTTGACAAACTATAATTTATTTGGTATTGTAATTCATTCAAATATTTCCTCTAGAATTCTTGAGTTCTCTTGTTTGTTTTTCTTTTTTTCATTAATAAGTTCCTCAGAATGATTTTTTAGATTGCTCGTTCTGGACGTTGATTTCTCAATATTTTGGGAACACTTGACAATAGCAGAATATAAGTTGATTTCGAGATCATTATCATAAATATCTTAAATTAAAAATAATCAAATCATATACGTAATGTTCTATTTAAGAAAGTATAATTTAGTGTTGGTACGATATACTGTAGTCATAAAAATATTTCGATTTCGTGTATACCGATTGCAAAAACGTTTGTTTTCCATAATTATCATTTCTCTGTTGATCTACTACTACGTAAATTTAAACTATAAACTATGTAACTACTCGTCAATTAATATGAAATGTTTGTTTCCTTAAGAAAAATCTGCAGAAAAATGTCAACTTTGTCTACAGAAAAGTAATGTGATATTCCTCATGAGTTCGTGCTCGTATCAGAATGGATGGAAAGAGCTATTTAGAATCAATTGCAGCTATCTACTAACATCTAGTACGAGAAACATACCATAGGTCACAATAGGTACCTAATTAAAAATATAATATAATTTTTCTTTTACATAAAATTTCTAAGATAAAATGTTCGATGATAACCAAAACTAATGTACCTGCGTACTTCACATTCAATAGATTCATATTGGTAGTATTTAGCATGACAATTTTAATATAATTTATACTTGTCTACAATTTTGTCCACTCAATTACAAATCCAACTTAATCCACAGCCAAAAACAAACAATATCGTGCAACCTAATAATCTATTTCATAATTTTATCAAAAATACACTAACCGTAAAATGGGACGTGGTAATCGCGGATCAAACCGAACTCACGTGATTCGTGTAAGCTTTCGGTGTAAGCTTGTAAAGCACGACATATCTAAACATGTCAAACAAAGTGTACGAAATTCGTCGACGACTTAATAGTCGCAATAACTTCCTCCGAAAGTGCCCGCACGACCGATCCCAATCTATAATCGGCAGCATTTTTACGACACACCCGGTAAAAACGAAAATGGAAAAAATACATTTTTCTTCCGTCGTCGTCTATATCGGCGTATAAATCACGATTAATAATTGATAACAGGAACAGCCGTTATATTGCCGCGGGGGGAAATTACCGCCCGTTATCGTCTATGTGGTCACATATAAAACGTCGTCGTGGCAAATACTGAATACGTGTTTGTATATATGTATAACAGTTTTAGGTTAGGTGTATACTGTGTCACATAGAAAACTGAACAGAGAATATAAATTCATCACTGCACACCAGTTCATGCCATCTAACTAATAATAATGATAATAATAATAAAAATAATATAGTATATTATAATACAAGTTTTATAAGACAAAAATTGGCGCACGAGTAGTTTTGGGCACGACGAGCGTAGCGAGGAGTGCCCAAATGGACCGAGTGCGCCAATACGTCTTATAAAACGAGTGTTATATACTATTTTTTCTACTTTGCGACTTTAAATTCACATACATTTCGAAAATTGCGGTTGTCATCTTACAATCTAGAGTAGTTTCATATTCAACAGTTGGTAGTTGTACTAAAATTCACAAATACGATTGACGCGAGCCAATAGCGATTGAGATGTCAGCCAGATGTCAGCCTTATTTGACACTTAACGTCAATATCATCAGTCGTGGAAAACTAAAAGTTACCAAATGTTTGTGACCTAGTGTTTTCATAACGACACCGAAACCGGTTTCGTTATGAGTTCATAACGAACGCAAAGTAGAAAAATAATATTTTTCTACTTTGCGTACGTTATAAACTCATAACGAAACCGCTTTCCGTGTCGTTATGAAAAAACTCCATCAGAAACTTTTAGTAACTTTTACTTTTCCAAGATTTATGATATTGATGTCTTGTGTCAAATAAGGCTGACATCTCAATCGCTATTGGCTCGCCTCAATCGTATTTGTGAATTTTACCACAACTACCACTGTTGAAGCTTGAACTACTCTAGATTGTAAGATGACAACTGCAATTTTCGAAATCTATGTAAAAATAATGTTGCAAAGTAGAAAAAATAGTGTATAACACTCGTCTTATAAGACGAATTGGCGCACTCGTTCCATTTGAGAAACAACTCATGCGCCAATTTTTGTCTTATCAAACTTGTATTATAATATACTATTATCTACGACTGACATAATAAGTTCATTGTATACGTATCTATGACCATATAATCCCTATCAACAACTTTTCTGAATAATTATCTTGTTATTCAAAGAAACTGCCTTTTATATAAAAAACGTCTGTGAATACCTACGTGGTTGACAGTCGAGTAACAGTTCGCATCGCCACCATTTACAATATTTGAGATAAAATGGAATTCATGAGTCGTAGATAAAATGTCGTATTTGAGTCCCACGTGAAGGATATAAATCGCGAGAATGAGCTTACAGGAGCCGTAGGCGAGTGTATAAACATGCGCTCCTTGAATCCTTAAATTATGTGCTCGGTAAATAATATTCTATCATTTGTAAAAAAAATTGGGTGGATTGCTATCCACGACTATCAAAGTAATAAAAAGTAAAAAACTGAAAAACAAGAAAAAATTTCTAATAAGTGTATTGTAGTAAAAAAAAAATTACTACAATAACATTTCACTCCACAGTTACTAGGTAGTTAAAAGTCACATAACAAGAATAAATTCAATAAATTGTGTTTTCTTTTGAATAGATGTGCTTTTAAATCATGCGACTATTTCGTACTGTTTGAGAAAATCAGTGGAAAAAAATACTTAAAAGAGAATTTTCTTTCTCAAAAACTAGTCTGCATTCACAACTTCTACATTCATATTAATATTCTTCAGCAGAAAACATTGTATTTTTGACAAACAAAGTTACCTGAATAATTTTCTGATATCTATCTGCAAATTTATAGTCAAAACTATGCATTCAAATACATAGTTATTGACAGAATGGTAAATAACAGCTTGTTCTTTTATATTTATTAAATTAACAAACATAGTGTAGTTTTTCCTGAAGCACATTAGATGAAGTAAATGGTATGCAGTACTATGTTTGTTGTTATTTCAATAAATTCAGACAGTTGATCATTACAGTAGATATTTGAACGAAAACAGTAGCCGTCATCAAACATGTAATGAGTACTACTGCTAAAACAGTAGATCTGGACTCTGAAATTAAACAACAAAAATAAGGGAAATTTCTTTTACTTGGATTATTTTTAAACATTTCTATCATTATATTCGACAAATTTGTTTTGTCTTAGAATATGGAATATGTTTTTTGCTAATGTACTTTGTCGGAAAAGGAATAGTATTATAATTCGGACGTAGTACTTAATTATTTCAGATTCGTATTTATCACAAAGAGCAATAATTGTAAATTGAATGCTCTCAAAATGTTTAATTTTTGTTTTCTCAAAAATGTTTTGATGCATTTTTTAGACAAAAATCAATCATTACAATCTGTATTACAATCTTAATTTTGAAAATTTCAATTTTGGGTAACTATCGTTTTAATCTTTTTGATAATTTATTAGCATTTATTTATTATTATATTTATTAGCATTCATATATTTATTAGCATTTATTACAATCTTAATTTTGAAAATTTCAGTTTTAGTTAACTATCGTTTTAATATTTTTGATAATTTATTAGCACCAAAATTAATAAAAACATAGTACATAAGTTGTCATTAAAAATTGGCGAAGGTGCCGTAAATTGAAATTGAATTGATTGTAAATTAAATTTGCAAATTTACCATAAAAACTGTTATAAAAAATAAGAATCAGGCCTGAAGGTACATTTACAATATTCTTTTATTTCAAATACAACAAAAACAAAACCATTTTCTATGTGTAACTCAAAACTTGTTTCAACTTTCATTCAAGAAATGTTGCAGTGTATTTTAGTGTTAGGGCAGTGACACTTATTCATTTCATATACTTGTTAAATTCCTCATGAAATGGTACCTCCGCTACGTGGTTTTCACTTCAAAGATTTACTGTTCAAAGTTCAAGCTTTTTTTTTCATTTAAAAAAACCTCACGGAAAACATTGGATTCTTTGATGCACGACAAAATAATAACGCGCTCTGTAAAAACTTATAAATGGCTGAACTGAAAGCTTGAACATTAAACTTCAAAGCAATGATAAAATAAAACAATGACACCTTTGATAACAGGTGTCCTTACGAACAAATGTGAGCCCAGAATATCCATGTCACGCATCCAATCAAAAGACTACAAAGCCCACACATGGGTTTTAAGTTTCTTGTTCAAGCTTTTCTTTTACCCTACGCAGAGAATTCAGTCACGTCACATTTTGAGAATATTTTGAGATCATTCTTTGAGATCATTCATTCTTATGTTAAGAAATTAGAAGTCCCTCTGTAAAAATACCAGACCATCCACATTTTATAAAATGTATTATAATTTTGGCTTTTTGAAATTTGCGGATCGTCAAAATAACTATACATAGTTATAGGACAAACTCCTGAACAGTGTGCCAATTATTTATTATTGAAATAACATCATACCTACTCGGTGTAGTCTTTTCTATGATACTCAGTATATACTAGTTGTAGGTTAGGTATATGTACGTTCGTTTTGTAGGTACTCTGTTAGGTTGTGTGCGGTGCGGGTACGCGACTTGAAATATAAGATCGGTGTCGTGTCAGCCTAATAAATGGAACGCCTGATATGCACGCGACAAACTCCTAATCTAATTGCAGCACCATGACCGGGCTGTTGTTGCTGCATTACTATCGGGCCCAATCAGCGCATGTTCCGAATAATGGGAAAACACGGACTCTTAATACTTTCAGACATCAGGCCCGGCAATAATAAAGTAATCATAATTACGCGTCGCCGTCCATTTTTATAGATCACCATACCACAAAAACTATGTTGAAGAATACTGAGCCTAGGTAATACAAGTAATTCAGCAATTTGTAAGCAAAAATTGCTCGATTTGTCGTATTTTATGACGAATCGTCGATTTTAATTAGCCCTTTGGAATATTGGAGACAACACTTAAATATTTACCAGTTACCAAAACTCTTTCTTTAACATGGGTACTTACTTATTGATTAAAACTGCTCAACAAACGTCAAAAGAACAGCTCGTGATGTGTTTACCGCGTTGTGCTGCGAGTTATAGACGTAACAGTGGTTGTACAAGCTATTTATAGTTGCATAACTGGAGGGTAAACATGATAGTTCACACATCAAACTATGATATTTTGCCGGATAAAACCCAATTTTGGAAGTGACTCATTTGGGCTCATTTTTACTTAAATATCTTAATCGTGACGAAAAAAATAGAGATTTTAGCGGAAATATGTCCTATTGGGTCCCCAGAACATTTTTAACCAACGTACAAAAATTGTCTGTGTGTGTATGTGTGTACCCGTTTTTGTGGCGACGATTCCGGAGAAACTACTAAAGGTATCGGGACGAAACTTCATATTTAGAAGTTTCATGACCAAAGTTAGAGCTGCAAAGCCCTTTGTTCAAAAGGGTCCAAAGCAACTGGATGTTTACTCTGAGCATTTCTTAACGATTTTGCAAATGAGCCGTCATTTCTGTAATTTCGTCAAAATAGTTAAATAACAAATTAAAGAACGTTTTGTATATTTTATGTCTATGACATTTTTTGGTAAAACTATTGGTTTAGCTGCATGAGCAAATTCTGTTTGGTCGAGATAGGTCGTGTTTGCATTAATATAAAACTAGTTAGGCAGGATTTGACAGATATTTTCATTCTAATGAGAGTAGGTAGTGTCCAACGCTGATGTTTTGACAATACCTACCGTCAATAGAATCAGAATATCTGTCAAATCCTAACTAGTTTATTTTAATGCAAACACGACCGATCTCGATCAAATAGAATCTAATGCAGCCAAACTATTAATTTTATATATATATATGTAGTATGATAAAGTCATGTGCTTAGCAACATCAGATTTTTTGTTTAATGTTGGTTACAAAAGAATACTTCATTTTAATCTAATTCGGGAAACCTTCCGTGAAAGAAAAATAGGTGAATATGAGATTTTGCCTTCATCTTTTATCATAGAACTTTTTGTATGTTTTTGTTTTAATGAGTACTGCAAAAAAACTATCAGTTCAGCAACACAGTAGCTATCACTATAAAACACTTTCTGAATTATACTTTATTGCTTACAACTTTTCTGTTTAGTTTTAAGAAAAGAACAGAAAAGCAACTGTTTTCAGAAAGTTGTAAACGATATATGTGTCATAAGTTTACTCGTGACCGAAGTCTTTCATGATTTGACATCATGAAAATTATAAACTTGTCAAGAAATAATATAAGACAAAGATGTACATATTTCAATACTTTGCGCACAATAAAAAAAATTAAATCTAAAGACAGCCAAATTGGCTCTTTTCGTATTTTGTTTTTACATTCGTTAGTAATGTTTTACAACGTAGTGTTTAGTGTACTTTCCCGTCTGTCAACACTAAAATGACCGATTTTGATCACATAAATGCAAAATAACAAAAACGTTAATAGTTGTTATCAATGGAAAATATGGAAACGCTAATAGCAGTGTGTCATTTAGTCATGTGTGCGTCGAGAGTTAGATGAGACCATTAAAAAAACTTTTCACATTTCAGAGATATTGATGACAAAAAGTCGATGATGTTTTTACTCAAAAACCGTTAGTTTTAAACTTACCATATTTAATATTGATATTCTCGAATAAGGTTTTCATTTCCAATTCGTATAATACATCTCATTTTATGAAACACCTTGAAACAAAATGTTTCTTTTTCATCATCTTTTCAAAAGAATCTATAATTTAAGAGCAATACAGTATGTATGTATTTTTATTATGATTACATAGTACTTTTTCGTATTTAACAGAAGAATATTCTAATAAAATTGCAAAATACATTTAAAAAAATAAATCAATAAATGTTTGATCTTTTGATTCTTAGGTGTTAAAATAACAGAAAGGTCTGTATTTCAAGCCAATTGATAATTTCTGCCTACTGATTCATACACTGGAAAACGTAAATAAGTTTTTACTGTTGAAATAAGGAAGCACCGAAATCTATTTTGTGCTATCTTCTATAAAAACCTCTAAATTTTACTAATATATGATAAATATATGATAAAAATGCTACAATTTTTTTTTAAGTCGTAGATCTTTGATATTATTTCCATTAACAAAGATCTGTGTTGAAATTAGAAATTCACATATCATTAATAGCTCTATGCACAACTAAACTAAATCATCACAAAGTTCCGTCATGCAATGACACCTATAGTATAGTCCAAGCTATACCAGAATATAATCTTTAATAATACCTTTATGTCACACCGTAAGTAGGACCACCGGTTCACGTTACATATAAATTAGTATTAAAATTTCATATTTTAGTACGTAAACGCGAATATCATTTTATCTCATCCTGAGGTTAATTCCGAGCAAAGCAGCTTGAAACTCATTAGCCGGGATGCCGCCCGACAGTCGAAATAAACTTTCCGGGGGGGTGTGCTCCACGTCCCCTGCAGTTTATCCTGTAATTCGTCACACAGAGAACTCGGGCGTTTAAATTTCACGAGGTAATCCTTTTTCAGTTGGAAACCAGCCTGTCTTGTCTCGTTCCCGCCGCAAAACGCCACTTTAAATTCCGCCTTTTTAGGTCGACGAGACGTCTTTTGTCATTTTCCCCGCCGCATACACGTCAGGTGCGAGATTATTCATAACACATACGATATTGTGTGCTGTTTAATTAACACACCGTTTTCAGTGGTTTTTCTGATATATTTATCATGTTCTGCGTAAGTAATATCAAGTTAAAGTGGAATATGGCCCAGTTTTTTAATTAATAGTCAGAAGTTCAAATGGTTTTCAACGTGGAATTACTACTTTGTAAATCCGCAATACTACAACTTTTATACATCTGCATACTATTACTTGATTAGGTGAGTACCTACCTTTCTAACTATTCCAGCGGTTTGTTCACGATATTACGTTGTTTTACAAAGCCACTGTAATATTAACTACTAAATACTTACTAGTTTTATAATTAAATATGGATTCCTTGACTGTTTTAACAAAATTTAGAATACATATTTTACGATATATTTCCCTGCAAAATCACTCTTTTTCCAACATTTTAATTGTTACTCCAATTCAGATTATGAATTGACTCGCTTCAAGGTCAATCGTGCAAACAAATTAACTAATGGAAATTAGCATAATGAGCATAATAGAAATTAAAAATATCTGCTGTTCAAAATCTATGTCCGGGACCATTATTAGGAAAATAATCGTGTAGGTAAGTAAACTTTGTGGAATACTGTTGTCAGGGACCAGAAACTCTGTTTTTGAACTAAAATTTTCCGAAAAGCAATCAGAAGTAAAAGTAGAAAAAAGTGTGGTAAAATTACGTTTAGAATAGTTAAAATAGTGTAGTTAAAATAGTTTTTGGTGTCCCTGATTTCAAATCCAAAGTAAAAAATAAAAACCAAAAAGGCTGATGCAATATGGTGGAAGATTGTAAAAATATTATCTGTTTTCTATAAAAAAGCATTTTGATATTCTATTATTTTTCCGAGTTATTATTACAGACCTATCATATCAAAGAAAATAACTTATTTCGATTTTTTTCTTTAAATGAGTTTTGATTTCTTTTCAAGGATGTAGATACTACACACTTTAATTTATTTGTTTTAATATCAGATTTGTGGTTGTGACAGCTGCCTGTCCTAGAGATACTTATAACCAGAAACAGCACAAGGATTAAATAAACAACACTAAAATTTTTAAATTTTATTTAGCAAATCTAACAAAATCGCAATTAAAATTATACCAATTTTTGAGGAATGTCATCTGATAACAATTTTACACGAAAAGTTTATGAAATAGTCTTGGCAATTAAGAAATATGAATTGTCAATTGAACCAAATAGAAGATTCCCTGTGATTATTGATATTGGTACCTACTGTAAATTAATAAATTTATTTAGAAAAGCTTTGTCATTTGTCCCCTTCTAGAAATCCACATATAAAATAAAACCTCCCTGGACAGTTTCACCAATTTTTCCCAAGGATCTTGACGTTTGCGTCCTTTTAAAATTTACGTGTTTATAACGATTTCCTTGGCGATTGATAAACGGTAAAACTAGTGAGGATTATTTTTAGGATAACTATTCTCATTCAGTTTCATTGTTGTCGGTAACTTGTCGGAAAGTTTGAAAATAAATAAGTTTTGGTTTATGTTTGTGTACCATTTATAATTTCATGACGAAATTTTACTAACTCAAGTGTATCCCACAAAAACGTCGTATTTGACTATTAAAAGATGTCATAAATAAGAAAAACGAGTGATAATACATAAATATTACCAGGCTAAATTATAGGGTCAGATTTTTTAAAGATTGGTAGCTGATTTCAGATATTAATATAATTCTTACTTAACTTACTAAACAACTCTTTAAAATAGCATTTTTCGGCAATATTAATAATAACATTCAAAACAAAAATCGATAGTATAAAATATTTTATTATAAAAAACAGACCTTTGGTAGTGAAACATTTATTTGAGTTACCAATTCCCTCTAAAATGTTTCACAATAGCTCACCAACTCATTTTTAATTGTATTTTACGCCTACGGTGAATATTGCACGCGAACGGCCGTTTCTCATTTGTGATTTCAGTCAGTTTTCAGTTTCAGAACATTTGCGCCCAAAGTTTTAACCGGAGTTGATAGCGGAAGGGGTCGTAATAAACGCTGACAGGCGCGCACCAATGGAATTGACAGCTACTCGTTTCGTGCACTCTTGTATATGAAAAAGTTCAACCGTGATTAGACATCAAGTTACCGAACAGTAATTACAAATCGTCCGCAAATATAACCCACGGCAACGGAAAAATATATAATATTTCATGGTCAATATCAATATCATTTCTGCTTTACACATTATGAATTTGGAATATTAATTCCATAGAATAACGGATATAATAGAGAAAGACCTATGTGAAGTTAGCCCCCAGCCCCCTCTTACGGAAATTTACGTGTATAGAAAGACTCTAATTACTCGAGTACCCTTAGAGATACCGCAACGAAACTATCACTGTTCTAACGAGCATTCTTCTGCCAATCTAAAAATTGAAAAGTCCGATCCCAAATATGTAAATTAGTATCCGCAATTAATTAATAACTGATTAGGTGACACGGAATATTTGTAAAAATCAGGATATTCAATGGGCTGTATCTCGCTAACCCTTTGTTCAATCTTAATAAAACCAACACCATTCGATTCCGCTTTTCTTAGACTATAGGAATATCAAAAACTCCCATCGCAATTACATAGGTTTGAGGTAGTATGCGTGGGTGAAGGTCGGCGTGTTTTTCGACAGCTTGCGTTGTTAACCCGGGCGGCCGTCTTCCAGCCCCCTCTTATGAGAATTTACGTATATACAAAAAGTCTAATTACTCGAATGCCCTTTGAGATATTGCAATGAAACTAACACTGTTCAAACGAGCGTTCTTCGGCCAATCTAAAAGTGGAAAAGTCCGATCCGAAATATGTGAATTAGTGTCTGTAATTAATTCATTACTGATTAGGTGACACGGAATATATGCGAAAATCGGGATATTCAATAGGCTGTATCTCGTTGACCCTTTGTTCAATCTTAATAAAACCAACACCATTCGATTCCCCTTTTCTTAGACTATAGGAATATCAAAAAGTCCGATCGCAATTACATAGGTTTGAGGAAGTATGCGTGGGTGAAGGTCGGCGTGTTTTTCGACAGCTTGCGTTGTTAACCCGGGCGGCCGTCTTCCAGCCCCCTCTTATGGGAATTTACGTGTATACAAAAAGTCTAATTACTCGAGTGCCCTTTGAGATATTGCAATGAAACTAACACTGTTCAAACGAGCGTTCTTCGGCCAATCTAAAAGTGGAAAAGTCCGATCCGAAATATGTAAATTAGTGTCTGTAATTAATTAATAACTGATTAGGTGACACGGAATATTTACGAAAATCGGGATATTCAATGGGCTGTATCTCTTTAACCCTTTGTTCAATCTTATCAAAACCACCACCACTGGATTCCCCTCTTCTTAGACTATAGGAATGTCAAAAAGTCCGATCGCAATTACATAGATTTGAGGTAGTATGCGTGGTAGTGATGGGACATCGATGCAAAATATCGATGTTGACCATCGATGTTACCATCGATACCAACTATCGATGGTATAAAAACATCGGCTATAAAACATCGATGTTTGAAAACATCGATGTTTTCAGCGGACAGCGTTTTCGTCTATAATTTTCTATAATAATACATCATAATATCATCTGTTTATTGAGCTTATTTTATTTAGCTTTGTTTTATTTTCTAATTGTAAACACAAAATGAGAAGGAATAGAAGAAAACTAAAACACGCCTAGATTTCTTTTTTTGATAGTTCCATATTAATATTCAACATAAAATGTATTTTACTTTAGAGCGGTATCTAATCTAACTAACTAATCGCTATAAAATTTTTACATTTAGTGTTTTGTTCTTTTTTTAGTTATATAAAGGGTAAATCAATGTGCTTAGTATATACATAACACTGAATTTTTCAACAAGATAATTGTAGCACCTAAATTTTCACCCTTACACAACGGTACGCCTTACACAACTAATGTATTTCTAAATTTGCAGAGTAAAGTAAAAAATCACTAGTCTAAGTAAACACGAACAGCAGCAACTCATGTCGGCGCGACCTAAACGCCCGGATCCTATATCTCATTTTTGCTCGATGTTTTGCTGCACGATGTTTGCAAAACATCGATGTCAGCATCGATGTTTAAAAATAATAACATCGATGGCAAAAACATCGACCATCGATCCATAACATCGATGTTTCAAAAACATCGATAAACATCGCCCACCACTAATGCGTGGGCTAAGGTTGGCATGTTTTTCGACAGCTTGCGTTGTTAAACCAGACGGCTGTTGGGTATTGATTGTTGCAAATCTATATACCCATACATTCATGGTGCTGGAACCACTAACAAATAATCCTTCCACAGCCACATATTTAGATAGAATGCAACATTTTTTAAAATCAGCACCCATTTATGACATTCAAATGCAAAAATATTTCATACCCAATTCAACGCGATTTATATCTGTGGTGTTTACATAAATCTCATAAAATCTCAAATTCTGGTTTTATTTGTGACCGAACTGTTCCACATTTACTAAGTTCAAGTGTCCGAGCCGAATATCTACGCTCTACAAAATAATCTTAAAATCTTCTGACGAAATTTCTTCTGGGCATACGATGACAATACCTGTTTTGTCCAATATGACGTTGTTATTGCTGTAGTCCACATCAGCTTTTATTTATAAGCAGAACAGTCGATTTTTATATACATATTCATATACATATTCATAAAAATGTACTTTCAGATAGGTCTTTTCCACTATAAGATTCGATAGAATAAGTTAGTATGGTGTCCTTTATATATGCTCTATACGAGGTTGGATTAAAGATTGTTGCACTCAAATTTTCTTTAAAAAACATTCGGCGTAATGAATTATGTAAACACCACAGTTATATGAATCGTGTTGGATCGGTATGAAATAGGTATTTTTGCATTTGAATGTCACAAATGGGTGCGGAAGGATGCTGATTTTAAGAAATTTTGCGTTCTATCTAAATATGTGGCTGTGGAAGGATTATTTGTTAGTGGATCCAGCACCATGAATGTAAGGGTATATAGATTTGCAACAATCAATATCCAACAGCCGTCCGGTTTAACAACGCAAGCTGTCGCAAAAAATGCCGACTTTCGCCCACGCATACTACCTCAAACCTATCTAATTGGGATCCGACTTTTTGACATTCCTATAGTCAAAGAAGCGGGGAAACGAATGGTGTTGGTTTTATTAAGATTGAACAAAGGGTTAACGAGATACAACCCATTGAATATCCCGATTTTTGTAAATATTCCGTGTCACCTAATCAGTAATTAATTAATTACGGACACTAATTAACATATTTCGGATCGGACTTTTCCACTTTTAGATTGGCCGAAGAACGCTCGTTTGAACAGTGTTAGTTTCATTGCAATATCTCAAAGGGCACTCGAGTAATTAGACTTTTTGTATACACGTAAATTCTCATAAGAGGGGGCTGGAAGACGGCCGCCCGGGTTAACAACGCAAACTGTCGAAAAACACGCCGACCTTCACCCACGCATACTACCTCAAACCTATGTAATTGCGATGGGACCTTTTGACATTCCTATAGTCTAAGAAAAGGGGAATCGAATGGTGTCGGTTTTATTAAGATTGAACAAAGGGTTAACGAGATACAACCCATTGAATATCCCGATTTTTACAAATATTCCGTGTCACCTAATCAGTAATTAATTAATTACAGACACTAATTTACATATTTCGGATCGGACTTTTCCACTTTTAGATTGGCCGAAGAACGCTCGTTTGAACAGTGTTAGTTTCATTGCAATATCTCAAAGGGCACTCGAGTAATTAGACTTTTTGTATACACGTAAATTCCCATAAGAGGGGGCTGGAAGACGGCCGCTCGGGTTAACAACGCAAGCTGTCGAAAATCACGCCGACCTTCACCCACGCATACTTCCTCAAACCTATGTAATTGCGATCGGACTTTTTGACATTCCTATAGTCTAAGAAAAGGGGAATCGAATGGTGTTGGTTTTATTAAGATTGAACAAAGGGTTAACGAGATACAGCCCATTGAATATCCCGATTTTTACAAATATTCCGTGTCACCTAATCAGTTATTAATTAATTACGGATACTAATTTACATATTTGGGATCGGACTTTTCAATTTTTAGATTGGCCGAAGAATGCTCGTTAGACCAGTGATAGTTTCGTTGCGGTATCTCTAAGGGTACTCGAGTAATTAGAGTTTTTCTATACACGTAAATTTCCGTAAGAGGGGGCTGGGGGCTAACTTCACATAGGTTAGAGAAAGCATTAGAAACAAGGCTCTAATGGCAGTTGGAGCGACTGTTGAAGAATCTACTAGGAATCTTCAACAAGCCAGTAATAAACCAAAAAATGACCAAAAAATGGCCAAGCCCAACTAACTGAAATCTGTCGACAGTAACTTTACAAACAAAAGAATTGACGACACACTTCATGACAACATTAACGACGCCATAGTTCCATATGCAAACACAGTAAAATATTTGGGTAAGACCCTTCAGAAAATTAACCGTTCTTATCATTTCATTCTCATTTTTACTTTATCATACGCAGTATGATAAAGTATTGTAATCATGCCGAAAAAAAAAATTGAGATTTTAGCGGAAATATGTCTTTTTGGATCCCCTGAACATTTTTGACCAAGGTACAAAAAAATGTCTGTGTGTGTGTCTGTGTGTGTGTGTGTGTGTGTGTGTGTGTGTGTGTGTGTGTGTGTGTGTGTGTGTGTGTGTGTGTGTGTGTGTGTGTGTGTGTGTGTGTGTGTGTGTGTGTGTGTGTGTGTGTGTGTGTGTGTGTGTGTGTGTGTGTGTGTGTGTAAACGATTTTTGTGGAGACGATTCCGGAGAAACTACTGAAGGTATCGGAACGAAAGTTCATATTTAGAAGTTTCATGACCTAACTTAGAGCTGAAAAGCTTTTGGTTCACAAGGGTCCAAAGGAACTGGTAGTTTATTCTAAGCCTTTTTCAAGGATTTTGCAAATGAGCCGCCATTTCTGTAATTTCGTCAAAATAGTTAAATAACAAATTAAACTAGAGGACATTTTGAATAATTTATGTTTATGACATTTTTTGGTAAAATTCATAGTTTAGCTGCAAGAGCAAATTCTATTTGATCGAGATCGGTCGCATCTGCATTAATAGGAAACTACATAGTAGCCAGGATTTTGACAAATATTTTTTGTGTTGTCACATTCGAAAACAGCTGATCTCATCAGAGGTTGGAGAACCACTATGGAACGTTGCCGCTCTAGTGCGGCAAATTATAAAATACAAATTTCAAATAAAATAAGATCACCAGTTTGATTGTTTGTTGATAAGAAATATCCACCCGTCTTTATATCTAATTCTAAAAACGATAAATTGAGAAAATTATAAATAAAGTATAGCGATGAGTGTAGTTTTATTTTAGTATGTTGGTGGGGATGTGTCATGAACAAATATAAATCTGTCAGAAGTTGAATTACCTTTTTAAGGTGCGTTTTCATTAGTGATAATGGCAGTGGTAGCAGACGCCATTATAGTATTTCAAATAGAAAATTGCTAGTGACTCATGTTTATGTACATGCAAACTAATATGTGTCCTTATCACGAATGTAAGAAATACTATAATTTCGTATTCTACCACCGCCATTAGCTACCATTACCTACCAATCGGAACGCACCTTTAAACTTGACGTTTCGTCAATGTGGTACCAACCTAGCATTTACTATACAGAAATTTTTTATTTATTTTTTTAATGCGTATTTCTTAAAAAGCAACACAATAAACGTTGATGTCGCTCCTGCCAAAAACTAGATAGCGCGACTCGCTCACATGCAACGGCGACACTCCGCCTTCGGTGACGCGCCGCATCACCGCTCGTCGCGCTATTCCGTACTTTCGGCATTTGTGACATAAATAACCATTATTCTAATGCCGTAGTGTAGGTAGTGTCAAATGCTGATGCTTTGACAATACCTACGATTTATCTCAATAGAATAGATTCTCATGCTGCTAAACTATTAATTTTATATATTGTATGATAAAGTCATGTGCCTGGCCACATCAGATTTTTTTCATAGAAATCATTGCTAAGAGTCTAGTGGAATATTTAGTTTTCTAAGTTCGAGATGGTAGTTTATTCTCTTAGAGTGGCAGTATTCAATAGAAAATTTCTTCATATTGTTTAAACAATTAATTATAATTCATTTTCAACATTCTTTCTACTTCAACTTTTCGTAAAATTAACGTATAAATTTTATCCTCGAGATATCCTGCCTACATTATCTAATAAACCAACATTTGTTTAAACAAAGGCCATTTGTTTAAACGTTTTTTTTGCAATTCAACTAAAATTATTTTTGTGGATCGGTCTGGCCAACTGTTATTCAAGTCAAGTGTTATTTATATTTTGGGATGATTTCTATTGTTTAAATAATAAAATTTTATTTGTTTTAAATAGTTCATCAAATTAGAGTACAGGGAACAGTTTCCAGACAGCAACAAATCAACATTATGCGACACACAGTTTGCAGGAAATCAGAATATGAAATGGAGAAACAAAATGTGATTAATAAAATTCGTTGACTTCAGGCAATTTAACATTTTTAAAAGGAATGTAACTCTTCGAATTTTCCAAAAAAAACGGATTTTAGATCAATTCAATTTTGTCGAATATATGATATATGATATATATGATAATGAAATTCTGAAGAATGTACATTTTTTCATTTGAGGGTAGATTTCAGGGCACTGTCAGGGTGGGTAGGGGGAGTCAAATCTACTTGTATAATATGTCTAATTATTCCTTGGAAAGGCCACTATAAATCCTTAAGTAAACTTAAGTTTTCCCAAACCCCGAACAATTATTTGAAAAATACCAAAAAATTTCTTCTTCCCATGCATTTTTCCATGCAAATTTAAGACCTTGACAGGCACCATTAAAAACAAAATTAGAAAAAAAACGTGTCCTCTTTTTTTGGATTTGGAAAGAGGGCAGACTGAAGAAGACTAAGGACTTATTTTATACTGTGTTTCATTAAAAATGGTAAAACATAAACGTTTAACATTTCTTAATAATAAATCTTATTTAACAATATTTAAAACACTTAATATTTACTTGAATGTTTATATTTGTAGGAATAACGTACCACAAGTGTCTGAATTAGGTTCACTGATCTGTCGGAATTTATACACAAATGATGTAACCTATGTTAAATGAATATGCAATATCGCCTGATTTTCCACTACAACACTATATTGATTACCTAAAACCACATATAGGCAATTTAACGACGACAAGTAATTAATTAATAATCAGAAAACTATAGGAAACGATAGGCAATATCCGGTGACATACAAGCATAGTCATGTAAAACCTAACGAGAGTTAATACGATTCGTACGCATATAAACTCACTCGCATTTAAATTATTGGCAATGACTGGCGCATCTACACACCGTATCCGAGATAAAAAAAAATAAACGAACAAGATGATGCTCTCGCGCTTCCTGCCCGTAAATTTACATAGAAAACAATTACTTAATGTTTAATAAAAATGTTTATGACGCAAGTCGATCTCGCATAATGAGACCTAACTGTAAAACGGGGCGTTACACACAAAAAAAAACTCTCTTTACATATGTAACGAGTCGGAAAAAGCGGTTTACACGAAATTGTGTGCATAATTAGTCCATTGTAATTCGAAACGGATAATAATTATCTGAATGCCGGACTCGAACCGAACGGCCAAACTTTGCCGTCATGTTTCATAATTGATAGGTCGTATCAACAATGCCGCTTTTTCCAACATTCTCTGTGGCTGTGACGTGTGTTGTGTTTTGTTTATTCTCGGCTATTCGGGCCAACTTCGGACCGGTGTATTACTGTTGATGGCAAGCTATTGTTTTATCATCGCTCCGTTACATATTGTTTCCGAATACTGCGGCCGATGCATATTTATTTTATATTGATGTTTTTAGTGTGAAAGTTTTATTCTTCGTCTAGCGTTGGTGTACGATCTGCGTGCGGTGAATTTTAATTTAAAATTAGCGTTTTATCAGCTTAGTGAGTCCGTTACATAAATAACTTTAAAATTTAATGATCTACGTTAATTGTATATTAAGTTGATGTTGAGTATGCACATAAATCAGATTGTTTAAAAAGTAAATAAAAAATATCTGCTTAAACAGAATTTAAGGATATAATTGGCTTCTGTCTTAAACTGGTCATTAGATATATCGATTGAAAGAAAGCATCCGTTACAATAGATCCGAAATAAAACTGAATCAAAAGGAAATCATATATTTTTTACTAAAATTGCTATAATGGCATAAACACCGTGATGTTTCGGTGGTCTGATGCTCAAGAATGCTCTGCTTAACTTTGCAAGTAAAACTTTGCAATTTTGGCTTTAATGTTCAATCAACTTAGTAAGCTTTATGGGACCAACGTTGTCCGACGTCAGGGTAATTTAAAAAAAGCTGATGTGGCCAGACACATGACTTTATCATACAATATATAAAATTAATAGTTTAGCTGCATGAGAATCTATTCTATAGAGATAAATCGTAGGTATTGTCAAAGCATCAGCATTTGACACTACCTACACTACGTCATTAGAATAATAGTTATTTATGTCACAAATGCCGAAAGTACGGAATAGCGCGACGAGCGGTGATACGGCGCGTCACCGAAGGCGGAGTGTCGCCGTCGCATATGAGCGAGTCGCGCTATCTAGTTTTTGGCAGGAGCGACATCAACGTTTATTGTGTTGCTTTTTAAGAAATACGTATTTAAAAAAATAAATGATTTCTGTATAGTAAATGCTAGGTTGGTACCACTTTGACGAAAGGTGCGTTCTGATTGGTAGGTCATGGTAGCTAATGGCGGTGGTAGAATACGAAATTATAGTATTTCTTACATATCGTGATAATGACACATATTAGTTTGCATGTACATAAACATGAGTCACTAACAATTTTCTATTGGAAATACTATAACGGCGTCTACCACTGCCATTATCACTAATGAAAACGCACCTTAAAAAGGTAATTCAAATTCTGACAGATTTATATTTGTTCATGACACATCCCTACCAACATACTAAAATAAAACTACACTCATCGCTATACTTTATTTATAATTTTCTCAATGTATCATTTTTAGAATTAGGTATAAAGACGGGTTGATATTTCTTATCAACAAACAATCAAATTGGTGATCTTATTTTATTTGAAATTTGTATTTTATAATTTTGCGCACTACAGCGGCACGTTCCACAGTGGTTCTCCAACCTCTGATGAGATCAGCTGTTTTCGAATGTGACAACCATAGTGACAACACAAACAAATATTTGTCAAAATCCTGGCTACTATGTAATTTCATATCAATGCAGATGCGACCGATCTCGATCAAATAGAATTTGCTCTTGAAGGTAAACTATTAATTTTACCAAAAAATGTTATAGGCATAAATTATTCAAAATTTCCTCTACTTTAATTTATTAATTAACTATTTTGTCGAAATTACAGAAATGGCGGCTCATTTCCAAAATCCTTGAAAAAGGCTTAGAATAAACTAAAAAGCTAAACTATTAATTTCACCAAAAAATTTCATAGACATAAATTATACAAAATTTCCTGTAGTGTAATTTATAATTTAAGTTTTTTGATGAAATTACGGAAATGGCGGCTCATTTACAAAATCCTTGAAAAAGGCTTAGAGTAAACACCCAGTTCCTTTGGACCCTTTTGAACCAAAAGCTTTTCAACTCTAAGTTTGGTCATGAAACTTCTAAATATGAAGTTCCGTGCCGACACCTTTAGTAGTTTCTCCGGAAATGAATTAACAAAAATTGGGTACACACACACACACACACACACACACACACACACACACACACACACACATACACACACACAGACATTTTTTTGTACCTTGGTCAAAAATGTTCAGGGGACCCAAAAAGACCTATTACCGCTAAAATCCCAATTTTTTTTTTCGGCACGATTACAATACTTTACATACTGCGTATGATAAAGTAAAAAATAAATAAATCAAAATAAGAAAAATATAAAACCGGATTTCTTCCTTAATTCTTAATTTCTGGTCCGCCATTTTTGATTCAGCGTGCTTAAAAATAAATGATAATGCTAAACTAGGTTTGGCCGAACATTTCTTTAACTTTCAATTACAAGTCTGCAGATTCAGCGTCATTCAAAACGCCTAAATGCAAAGTTTGCAGGAGTTTTGAGCGATTTCAGAATAGGTAGTTTATTATATTGGCAGAACTGATGGTCTGACTTTGTTTTCATAACGTCTAAAAGTTTGTGAAAGATGCGGAATTAAAGAAAGATGTGCAATTAAAGAAATATGCGCAATTAAAGAAAGTGTGCAATTTTATCTCTTTTATTTTGTTTTCAGTATTTTATTACAAACAATACACAGTTTAGGAGTATTTCGACCTTGTATATCAGAAAAATAGTTTATTTGTATCATTTTCGCCAAAACAAATTTTACAAAATGTGTTAACCCTATTTTAATTTACTTGCCACGTGACTTTTTATAGGGGTATCTATAATATTTATCTAATAAATTATTATCAAAATTAAGCGTAAATCAAATATGTCTTAATAAATTAATTGCACATATTTGAAGACAAATTAAATTTCCAAACCATTTTTGCTTGTAACAATTTATATGGCCTTCTATATAGTTCTTGAAAAGCTCACAAAAATCAGTTATATCTCTAAGTGGTGCCTAAGGAACCACCAAAACGCCATTTTCAGCTTTTTTCACAGTTTTTGTGACCTTAAAGTTTTTTCAAAATTACGTGCGTGTGATGTTCTTTGATATATTTGTTTGAAAAAGTGGTGAATTAGTTTGCAATATAATGAAAACATCATCTAAATTACGGAAGTTATTAATCATTAACATTTAGAAAACTATTAAGTGCTCCAAAGTACTGGTGTCGAATACCTTCTCGGCTCTGTTGAGCTGAGTGTTAATACCACTTCTCTTCTGTTGGGGATGGTGGTGTGATGTGGCGTTCAAGTACCCATCGATATGTGTTTTCTTACGGTAGACTGCATGTCCAACCCTGACGTTCTGTATACCAGCACATCCAAGAATGGCAGTTGATTATCCTCTTCTATTTCCATCGTGACTTTGACGGAAGAACTAACACCCTTCAGGTGGTTAAAGAACTCTAAGTTTATCTCTAGTGTGTGGCCAACCCACAAAGGTATCATCGACATATCTGACCCAATGCTTGGGTTTATAAGCACTTGACAAAATGTCTTCTTTTTCAAACAATTCCATGAAGAAGTTGGCGACTACCGGTGGCAGAGGCGATCCCATGGCTGCACCCTCTATCTGCTCAAACATCGCTCCCGCCCACTTGAAGTATGTGGTGGCCAGATCCTGCTGGTCAATGACAACTTTCTTCAGAGTGTGAATAAAATATTCAGATTTCTTAACAAAAGATGTAGTTTGTCTTATAAATAGTTGGATGGCTTGCAACAAGTAGTTTGCCAACAAATAGGTTGGGGAGCTTATTGCTCTTTAATAATGTTGTTTCAAGAATAATATTAGTTTTTCGATTG
Source organism: Melinopterus prodromus (assembly GCA_964023965.1). Lineage (NCBI taxonomy): Eukaryota > Metazoa > Arthropoda > Insecta > Coleoptera > Scarabaeidae > Melinopterus > Melinopterus prodromus. The sequence continues at coordinate 11,539,778 of OZ030391.1, forward strand.
TGATCAATCTTTCAACAGACTGAACATGAAAGTGCACCTGTTGACTAAATAATGTATGACAGCGGAGGTTGTCAAAAAGAAGAATATTTCATATAGATACGGAAATATGGCTTACTTGGTGGCATATTGTTAACAACTCAGTTTGGCGGACAGTACCAATATTGTAATATTAGAAACTACATCTGCGTCTTGCGAATGAAGTAGTTTGGGTCTCTTGGTATTTCCTTTTCCGCATGGTATGCCAGTGTCCTTGAACTTGGAATTCTGAAAAAAAAAACAAAAAATCAGATAAGCATCTTACCAAGTGTTGACAACATTGCGTGTTATTTTTTTATTTTCTGATCCAAATTTTAATTCCAATGAATTTCTTTTATTTCATGAATTTTCTTGAAAAATGTAGGCTCTTTTCTCGTTAAACAATTATATTTTTATCACACAAATGACTTGCATTTGTAGAACATACCAATTAGAGATCTCCCTGCATATTCTATCCAGACTTTCCGGCAATTTTCTCTAGCGTAAATCTGGATTGGGAGTTTACTACTTCAACAAAACATTAAAACAACCAGACATAATTGTCGCTAGAAAAACACACTAGGTGTGGATATAACTTGCACCTCCGCCAAATTGGTCTTCTCGTCTTTTTTCGCCTCTTTTAGTAAGATTTTTTAAATAAATGAGTTTAATGAAAAAAGTATTGAAATCAGCAAAACTACGACCATGTTAGAAAACAATGTAAAGTTTCCATTATCAATTTTTAAGATCCTCTATTTCTGTACTTATACCAGAGTTACTAATTCATTTCATCCACCATCTGACTTATTATCATAATGTTTGTTTCAGTTATGAGAATTTCTCTTAACGAGAAGAACAACATAACAAATCTCTAAAAAAAATTTACGCACATAATCATGTATTTCGTTCTTTGTTAATTAAGGAAACGCTAAGAATGCTAATAAAATAATCATAAATATACGCAAGGTTATAACAACAGTTACCATTACTTTTCATATTTCCTGCAATAATAATAAGTCAACAACCGCAACGAGCGGAATACTGAAGCGACCGGTGACACAATCATGTACCGTATTTCAGCGGATAGACATTTTTTTAAAGATAGACGCGCACCGAACGAATTGGTACTCCCGTCAAGTGGGCTAATTTAGAAGAGAATATATACGACGCCGAGTGTATATTCATGACAAGTTCAGCTCAATTACGTTATCAAGTCGAGTGAATATAATGTTGTTTATGTTTCTGCTCGTCGAGCCGGGCGAGTTCGTGTCCTGTTTGCAAAAAAGGCAGTCGCGTATCTTCCTTCACGTCGCTGGTCTCCTCTTGCTCCCCTCTGACGTCGCGCGGAGATGCCGGATCGAGACAACGAGGCTAAGCAAATTGCAGCCCATTTGATATGGATGCACTCCGAATTGCCGCCATTTTCTTTCAGGTAATAAGGCCAAGATATTCAGAGTGGAGTACGGGATGACACAACAACCCGAAGAATAGAATGTTGTTTGGTAGGAAGTCGGTTGGTTGCATAAAGAGTGCTAGCTTGCATTGCCAGCGGTTTGGCTCCACCATAATCAGGGAAATTATTGTGAATACTGCGAAGGATATGGAGTGAGACTTCAAGAGGACTACCTACGTATACATCTACTGTTGAAAGAAGTGACCGCTCACAAAAGTCTGGATAATCCTGGATGCTTGTTGTTTTCTAGTATTCGAATTAATTTGTACTGACCCTGGTTGACGGGTCGCCGTTAGATGGAGGTACTAGGTACTCACCTAATGAAGTAATAGGATGCAAATTAACAAATATTGTTTCCGTCTGTTGCCCGCAGTACTGACAAAACTATTTTGATAGATAAATTGGACTCAACCACCCACACTCAAGTTGGATTATACTTTATTCAAAGGCAAGACATGTCTTGCTGACACGCTGGAGAAGGTTAACACTTTTTTGAAAAACAGAATTATTTAAAAACTGAGGCGTTTTTGGAATTTGGGTCCATACTCCATACTGACTTCATTTGCATCCTAGATCACACAATTCATTAACAACAAATATTCTATAAATCAATAAATACAAAAAAAAAAAATTTTGAAAATTTAACTTTTGAATATTGTTAAATCTTTTAAAGTCGTACATATTTGAACAACTAATTAGACACAATATACCACATTAGAATTGTATCATGTAACACCTGTATTGTTAGAATTGTATGTAAAACTGTTTTCCTTGTATTGATACATTTAGAAATGTTATATTATACATTCTGTAACTTAACGTTTTTCGTTCAAACTTCAAAATGTTGTGTGCCCAAAAAGACTACCTACCTATTACAGAATTTCCTTTATAATCAATAAAAACAGTTTAGGGGTCGAAACCGGCTGTCCGTTAAGAGTTAAGATTTAAAGTTAAGAGAAATGAATTAAATTAGCATTTTAAGACATCACAACAATACGTGAAGTCAAACATGCAAACAGCGTTAAAATCCTTGTCTAGATTTCGTCGTAATTCACAAAAACTGCCGAGAAAATCGCAGTAAAAATTGCTCTAAACATAGTCATAGATTCACAACTAATAAGAAACGAATAATCAATATAAAGAACGTAGTAACTCATATCAGCCACTTGTGAAGTCGGCACGATTTTTTAAATTAAAGAATAACTGTAAAAATTGCACTAAGCATAGTCATAGATTGATTCACAAGTCAGGAAATATCCTAAGAATTTTGATAAAACTTTTCAGATTTTATAAAAGGGACCTAGTAATCAATATAAAGAACGTAGTAACTCACATCAGTCGCCTGTGAAGTCGGTAGGATTTTTTGAATTGAACTAAATCTGTAAAAATAAACTATACAGTCATAGATTCACAACTCTGGAAATATCATAAGAATTTTGATAAAACCTTACAGAATTGATAAAAGGAACCGAATAATCAATATAAAGAATGCAGTAACTCACATCAGTCGCTTGTGAAGACGGTACGATTTTTTAAATTAAAGAATAACTGTAAAATGACACTAAACATACTCATAGATTCACAACTCTGGAAACATCCAAAGAATTTTGACAAAATTTTCCAGAATTGACCCGAGAACCTTTCTCCAAACTTTATTGCGTGAAAAATAGTTTTATATTTATTTAACTTTTTTGAAATTAATGTTAATTTTACCATTTTATTTAGGATTTAACCTTTTTTTTCATGGTTAGTGAATGTTATTGGTCGTTTTGATGATGTTTTAACCAATTTTCCAACACTAAGAATATATTTACGTCATAAAAAAGAGTTACAAAATAAAGATATCTACGTAATACATTATTACTAACTTAACAATTGATTATCTTGAAAAGTACACCTCCTGCGGAAAAATAATACAAAATGCATTTTTCTGCATGTAGGCGGTTGGCGGCCACAAGGATGGGTTACAGGCTTTGTTATAGATGTAGCTAGGTCAATTTACTTTTTTTACTGGAATATAAGCTATTCCATTTAAGAATATTTTTTAAAACTCTGCAAATTATTGTGTGCATTAACTACTAATGTAGTCTACCCTAATCCTTGCAGTTTTTGAGTTATTATTCTCCTTAGAGCTCTTATCAATTTGAGTACATAAGACACCAAATTGGTTTGAGTACAGCGTGTTTCTTATTGGGCTACATCGGAACAGTCTGTAAATGGTTACATTTTAGTACTGGCATACTGTTATGGAAGTAATAGCATTTTTTCGATTGTTTCCAAAGGTGGCATAGTTCAATATAAGTTTAAGTCGAAAAAAAAAAAAGGTAGATCTTTTAGTTTAGATACCAGAGCATTCCATAGCATTTCCAATTACTGAATTTATCTAAAATACAAAAAGAATCTGAACCCTTTTTACATTTTTGCGTTTTTCAGCAATAATTTTCTTAAAAAATAGACCCAATCCACAATTTCTGTTTTCATATCCATTATCTACAAAAAAAGCACCTCAGAATCAACTTTAACAGCCTGTAGTAACCACAACATAGTTAGGTTTTAAAAGTTGTAAAAATTGTTGTGGAAAACGTTTATCATCACAAAACAGCATTTAACAATTTCAAAGGACATGTCTTGGAAAAATAATTTCTGATAAACGTAGAAGCATCACATGATGTATTATCCTTAGGGATAATGGTCAAACTTAAGTTTGACGTCATGTCAATGTTCATGTCTAATGTCATATTTCACTTATTTAAAAATAGTAATAATAATAATAACAATTCTTTTCTTTACACTCGAATATATGAGGCTATTTCTAACCACTAGACAGTACAATGCCCGAAACGGTGCGTTGTACTTATGTACCTATCTCCGAAACGATTTTTTTCCGCGAACGGATGCCGTCGCAAAAACAATGGCCTATCTTTTTTTTCCTCTCCCGCTGGTTGCCTTGCTTTTGCCATCGCCTGCTGTTCCTGCCGCATTATCGACCTGAGAGCTATAATTCGCGAACGCGAAGGCGAACGTGTGTATGTATGTATGTATATGTGTGTGTGTGCGGGGCGAGCGTGTATGCATGCCCACATAAACGCAAAACAAACAGAAACAAGTAAAACAAACATTTGCAGTGGATTATGTGCGTCCGTATAAACTGTTTTTAGAAAAACACGCGATAAAGAGCGGTTCAACGAACGACCTAGGTTCGTAAAAATCGCACGTTCGTTTTATAACGTCGTCGGTCGGGCGAGCGATACGCGCGATCATAAGTACTGCAGTTATTGCGCATACGGGGGCGAACCAATAAGTTTTTTTATTGAAATTTTTATGAAGTGTAGGTACGGTAATGTGAGAGACCTTTTCGATTAACACTTTCAAGACGATGTTTTGATCAAATACAACAAAATACAAGTACCTACAAATAAATGTCAGATTTTATGTGTGATATATAGTTTATGCAAAAAATATAATTTTAATCTAATTATTTAAATATGTATTTCTAAATCTTTATCTCTATCTCTGTTAACTTCTGACTAATTTGTGGTGCGTTTCAGTTCGTTTGCCCGTATTTATAAAGAATAGAATTAGGAATATATTATTATGTACTTAATAAAGACACCTTATTAAATGTTTTTACTTTATCATACGCAGTATTATAAAGTACTTATTGTAATCATGCCGAAAAAAAAAATTGAGATTTTAGCGGAAATAGGTCTTTTTGGGTCCCCTGAACATTTTTGACCAAGGTACAAAAAAATGTCTGTGTGTGTGTCTGTGTGTGTGTGTGTGTGTGTGTGTGCGTGTGTGTGTGTGTAAACGATTTTTGTGGAGACGATTCCGGAGAAACTACTGAAGGTATCGGGACGAAAGTTCATATTTAGAAGTTTCATGACCTAACTTAGAGCTGAAAAGCTTTTGGTTCACAAGGGTCCAAAAGAACTGGTAGTTTATTCTAAGCCTTTTTCAAGGATTTTGCAAATGAGCCGCCATTTCTGTAATTTCGTCAAAATAGTTAAATAATAAATTAAAGTAGAGGAAATTTTGAATAATTTATGTTTATGACATATTTTGGTAAAATTCATAGTTTAGCTGCAAGAGCAAATTCTATTTGATCGAGATCGGTCGCATCTGCATTAATATGAAAGTACATAGTAGCCAGGATTTTGACAAATATTTTTTTGTGTTGTCACATTCGAAAACAGCTGATCTCATCAGAGGTTGGAGAACCGCTATGGAACGTTGCCGCTCTAGTGCGGCAAATTATAAAATACGAATTTCAAATAAAATAAGATCACCAATTTGATTGTTTGTTGATAAGAAATATCAACTCGTCTTTATATCTAATTCTAAAAACGATAGATTGAGAAAATTATAAATAAAGTATAGCGATGAGTGTAGTTTTATTTTAGCCTGTTGGTAGGGATGTGTCATAAGCAAATATAAATCTGTCAGAATTTGAATTAGCTTTTTAAGGTGCGTTTTCATTAGTGATAATGGCAGTGGTAGCAGACGCCATTATGGTATTTCCAATAGAAAATTGCTAGTGACTGATGTTTATGTACATGCAAACTAATATGTGTCATTATCACGACATGTAAGAAATACTATAATTTCGTATTCTACCACCGCCATTAGCTACCATTACCTACCAATCGGAACGCACCTTTATCCTTGACGTTTCGTCAAAGTGGTACCAACCTAGCATTTACTATACAGAAATTTTTTATTTATTTTTTTAAAATACGTATTTTGTAAAAAGCAACACAATAAACGTTGATGTCGCTCCTGCCAAAAACTAGATATCGCGACTCGCTCACATGCGACGGCGACACTCCGCTTTCGGTGACGAGCCGCATCACCGGTCGTCGCGCTATTCCGTACTTTCGGCATTTGTGACATAAATAACTATTATTCTAATGACGTAGTGTAGGTAGTGTCAAATGCTGATGCTTTGACAATACCTACGATTTATCTCAATAGAATAGATTCTCATGCAGCTAAACTATTAATTTTATATATTGTATGATAAAGTCATGTGCCTGGCCACATCAGATTTTTACTTTTCTAATACTGTAAATAGCACATTGTAAAATGCAATTAAAAAAAACAAGTTATTTTATGCTCACGACAGCAATTTCCACAATTTCTTAATTAGTAGCTTCTTAAAAATTATCTTTTCAAAAAATTCAAATTTGGTTAGATACATATCACTATTTTAAAATTGTTATATAACTACTCTTCAGACTTAAAGCTTCTGTGGTTTAATCATGAAATATTATTGAACTTGTGCAAAGAGTCAAAACTAAGGACAAAACATTTGCATATGCAGAAATCATTGAATAATTGTTTGGAATTTAAATTTGTTTCTAATTCTACTCGGCTACTTCTAATTATCTAATTATTTATTTAATGATTATTTGATTATTGTGGTATGCAACTTTCTTGTAGTAAAACTAAAACACATGATTAAATGAATTAAATGTTTTAAAAATGATTTAATGAAAAATGATTTAAATGTTTCTTTGACAGCAAATTATGACGGTAAATTGTTTGTCCGACATTTTTATATTTTTTATATTTATTTGTGATTTTTATAATTGCTTTTCTTGCGCTCATGCATTACACCGCATTGATTCCTAATTGTTTTTGCAGCAAGGCCTAAAGACGAAACGAAGCTTTCGAAACATGTAGCCTATAAGAACAATAAATAACACCAGATACACACTCCTTGAGTTTTATTGAAATTAAATGAAACTTATTCCTGATTTTGTGCTTCAAATATCACAGGAATTAAGTAAGGATATAAAGAAACAAATTGAGAAGAATCTGCATGAAATCATCGGGGTGGATGTAATAACAGTCCAAGTGCACTTTACTTCGTTTTTTATTACTGTTTTGCTGGCTTTTGACATACACTCTTTTTCGTTTCTGGTTCGTAGTAATCTTGCGGCACTTGATTAATAATTGAAAATTGATAACGAATTAAAATAATTTTCATAAAAATAATATATAACCAATTTTGAACTTCAGTATCTAGTATTTTCTGTGTAAATTTTATATTTAATTATCCAGGATTTTATATTCGTACCCACCTGATGACATCGTTACATATGCTAAATTTACCGAGAACAAACTTTTTTACTTACGCAAACTATAGAGATAGATTTAGAAATATATATATTTCCACCTGAATATTGCATCCAGTGCCATTTGATTGTTGTGTATGTCATAACTTCTCAGTGTTGTATACAAAAAAATGCGAAGTTTTACTCAAGTGCGTCGTCAATTTCGGTGTTCACTGGTTCGCTGGTCAGCAAACACCACCAGTGGCATAAACAAATGATGGTGGAAATCATGACACAAAACAACTAGACCCATACTGTCGCAATTTGGCTTAAACAACTAGACCAGTGACTGAATGAAACATCTATGCCAACTTTCACATCTTTTAACCTTTTTCGTTTATTCCCCGATGTGTTCTCTATCGTTTACAGTTTGCTAAAATTTACAATTTAAAATAAGCTTTTTGAATAACCCTGCATTCATTGATAAATTGAGTTCTACGACACCAAAAAATTTTAAATCGTTATTATAGAAAACGAGAAAATTAACAAATTTCGTACTTTATAAGTTGGACACACTGTACTTCGTTATATATCGCTAATTTTTGTATTAAATTTAAACCTTTTACCAACACTTTTCATACAAATTATAACCATTAATTCGTACTAACATGCGATATGTCAATCATTTAGTTCAGCCAACACATCTCCATCAATTAGCAAACCAAGACATACTGTAATTAAAACAACACCGGAAGCAAATTCCATGTTTACCGTTCCATGTATATATTCAGTTGCTATAAAAACCTATCTGCGATAAGTATCTTAAGTTTGTAGATTTATCAAATATGCTGCGTATTACAGCTAACATGAGAAATCAGAATAACTAAATTGTACCAATAGCCTCGGTTATTTGTTATTGAATAATACATACACACTGAAATAATTCATAGAGTAGATTCATTCAATAATATATTTATTCTCGTATCGTATGACAATAGGTCGTATAAAACAACATCATACAGAACACTCGTAATAGAATGACCATAGTGATAAAGAAATGTGGTTTATATATCCTTTATGGCACTTTATTCTCGTTATTAGAACGTATGAAATAAGCCACATATGCATTTAATAGTTTATTCGATAATAACAATAAATTACAGCATTATACCAATTTGGTACACTATTTACAATTTGCTCTTAACCGGTTTAATGCCAAGTATGTAGGCCATAACTACTAATGTTCATAAACATAACAACTGTCGGTTTTGATAAGAGCTAGTAAATGTATTACATGGCTTAAATGCCATCATTAAAAAATGAGAACTTGTCAAATCTCGGGTGGTAATATAACGCCGGGGCTTCATATTCGAATACTTGCCAAATATTTGCCAAATGTCATATAATTGTCAAATTATATTTGGAAAGAAAACTGAAAATTACTGTTATTGCTGGCTGTAAACGACGCCGTGAGTGATTCATTTTTTTTTAAGTTTATTCACCGAATATTTCTGATCCATACTGACTAACATACCAACAAATTTGTACTGTAATTTGTATTCGTCTGTGATTTCGGACCGGCAGAGTTGCACTGCAACACCGAATGCATCGGACATTGTTGCATCTTCAAACAGCATTTTCCAATACCGGAAAACCTTCGTGTGGGTACCGAATGGGCGCTAGCTTTTGTTGTTTGATTAGTTCACCTTATTTTGCACATTAGCTAATCGCTTTTTCAAATCAAACTGATAATTTGATTACGAACAAGCAAGGTTTTTATTTTATAATACCGACACATGTTTTGATTACATAAGTGCAGAAGACACTGTAGCGTACAAAGAAGGAATCATTGAGGAAATTTAAAAACAGTTCTTGATCAAGCTGTTTCATTTTAAAAATTTTTTGTTTAATTCATCAGTTTTCTGTATTAATAATTTGCAGCATCTACTTTTAACAGGCTATAAAACTTAATATTAATAGGTCATTTGGTGAGAACTAGTTTAAATTAACTATTATTTTAAGAAGAATTACTTTATTTTATTACGAAGATACTGCCGATAAAGAAAATGTTGGGTATGGTTTATTTGTCATTTTTTAAGTTCTACTAAAACCAATTGTACAGCTCGGTTAATTGTATAAATGTGTCAATATTGTCTGAAATACAGATCAACTAACCTTTGGTACTAAAATTAAAAAAAAAATTGCTTTTGAAATATACCTTTTTTGTTAACTAAAAACCAACAAAAAATTTTGTTAACTGTTATAATATTTTTAGCGGGTTTCATTGCTCTTCGAATAATAGGCATCATAAAAATCGACAAATATATAAATACAACAAGCAAATAAAGTATAATTTTCCAAATAACTTATTTTATAGACATGCTCATCTATAGTGTTTATAGAAAAGCATCTAATTAGGATACACTCGGTAGATGGTGTACGTTTTTCTTGGAAAGAAATATTATTGCGTTTATGTGCATAGGTAAAAACAACAATAACAATTTTTTTGGAATTTCTGTGTAAGATCGCACATTTTACTAATAATTACAAATCTATTGTCAATCTTCGTATACGACCTACTTTACACAAAGCGAAATTAAATATTGGAAAAATTAAACAGCGTACTAAAATGTTCATCGCGTATAAATAAATGCTCCAATAATTGTTACTTTGGCATTTGCAATACCCACTTCAACTGGGTATTTAATTGCTAATACCAAGTATTTGACGAAAAAAACTCGTCCGCACAGCCGACCGTCGAATATACAAATCTATTTTGGATGTAGACTCGCGACGAATTATCATTCGCAGTATGATAAAGTATTGTAATCGTGGCGAAAAAAAAATTGAGGTTTTAGCGGGAATAGGTCTTTATGGGTCCCCTGAACATTTTTTACCAAGGTACAAAAAATTTCTCTGTGTGTGTGTGTGTGTGTATGTATGTGTGTACCCGATTTTTGTGACGACGATTCCGGAGAAACTACTAAAGGTATCGGGACGAAAGTGCGTATTTAGAAGTTTTATGACCAAACTTAGAACTGAAAAGCTTTTGGTTCAAAAGGATCCAAAGGAACAGGCGGTTTCCTCTAAGCATTTTTCAAGGATTTTGCAAATGAGCTGCCACTTCTGTAATTTCGTCAAAATAGTTAAATAATAAATTAAAGTAGAGGAAATTTTGAATAATTTATGCCTATATTTTTTGGTAAAATTAATAGTTTAGCTTCACGAGCAAATTCTATTTGATTGAGATCGTGGCAAGATCTCTTGTTATCAAAAAGTTTCGATAGTAACCTACAAGAGATGGCTTTTAATTTTCTATCCGAAGCAACTAAAAATAACTCCAAGTTACAACATGGTCCACACACGTGCATGTGTATTTAATGTTCGTCTCTGCAACGGAGAGTGGCAGAAATTAGGTTAGATAATTACATTACGCCGTAGAAGTAGGCTTTGTACTCGTCTCAAGGGTAGAACATCGAATGTATTGAAAGCGTTATATGAACCACTATATTCGATATAGCGTCTATGGATGCAGTATAATGGAAAATGTATGAAATGTCGATGATTCAATCATCTCTTGCACAATATTGGGAAAGTATTAAAGAGCACTTAAGTGGTCCGCAACGGCCGGTATAGTAGTGCGCCGCGACTGTGGCGCCATACTGCGGCAAGTTGTGTTTGTCGAAACCGCAATAAGTACGGTATGCATAACTGGAGACTTTGAAATTGCTCTAAGCGTACGTACTCTGCATGTGTGGGTGGAGCAATTAATACAATTGAAAATTAACGTCGGAACTTGTCTGTGTTGTCGCCGTTGGAGATGTGGATTTTGCAATCGTACGTTCACGGACGACGGAGAAAACATAATGGGTCCGCCAGATAACTGATATCTCTATACATATTTCATACATAGTGTATTTTGCTATTTTGTTACGGTGTAGTTGAGAAATTGTGCTGGATTTTTAATTTAATATCGCGTGATTTTGAAATACTGTAGCGTGTATTGGCCTAGTTGTACAGGGTGATTTGTAAATAAGGGTGGACAATATGAAAAATAATTCACTCTACAAACTAACAAATCTAATTTTCTGTAGGATTCAGTCATCCCATCACACATCAATCTAGCGCATACAACGATGGAATTCGATGTTGAAAGTGTTGAATTGTGTAAAGATTTCCTTATCCAAAAAATGTATTACTTATGGAAGTTGGTCAGTGTATAATGTTTTAGCGAAAAAGTTAGGATGTTCCATTATATGAAACCACTCGTAGAATATGACACTATTTGGTTCGACTTGGATATCTTGGTTCGTCAATTCTTAATAATGTGGAGGATTATCCTGTGGCACTGTTACCACACTTTGAGTGCTAATTAAGTTATTAAACGTATGTATTATATTTTTTCTGATGAATAGTGTTCTCATAAGGTGTTGGCTATTAAAAATAAAGCTATAATAATAATAATCAACCTTAGACACCCATTCAGCACCTCCTGCACATCGTTCACAGCAATACCAACCACATCGTTCTATTTTAGACGGTATATTTAATCCAAAGCCGTGCTGTTATGTTATTCCTTCATGATAAGATCGATTATGTGATTCCTGTTGAACAGACTCGAAAATATTTCGACAAAATATAAATATAAATAAACAATATTCAATAATGTAACTAAAACTTCAATGCGATTATAATATCATTATTTCCTACATTTACGCTTACATTTAGTTGAAAAATTTCGATTCAAAGAAGAAGACTCAAAAATAAACAGTTTTTAATTGTTTTATTCAAATAACACTTCTAAATATTTTGAAGTGTAGTAATATTCTATTACACTTAAAGAAGGGACAATTTACAGAAATTTATAACGTTTACGTAATTTATTTTTTCGATGTCATAGGCGGGGAGTGGGATATTAATACGTGCAGATGTATTTTTCAATCAACTATTTATCTTTCTAATAAAGAAATTGTTTTTATTTCTTTTCTTGAAGCCATGTGGAACACATGATCAGTGCAATTGTCATAAATTGTCAAATATCTCGGGAACTTCTCGACCGATTTTGACAGATTTTTTTACAATTGTCTAAACAAACTTCTTGTGTTCTGGTGTCTCGTACTCGTCATAGGACATTTACTATAAAGTTTTTTGATTCTTTCCTTTTGTTCCTATGTATATGGTCTAAAATATTAGCTCCTAACAGGATGTTTTGGAAAACGGGTCCAAGCAGATCCCTAGTATAATTCAGGCCCTTTTTTATGAAAAATCATGGTGTCTAAATCAGAAAGAGGCTAAATCGTCTGTGAAGAATCTTGTAATAATGTCGTTATCATGGTACCAAAACTAGGCAAACCACCGAAAGAGGCATGATTTAGCCTCATGATCGCCCAATATCACTTTTACCAATGATATCGAACCTCTTTGAAAATTTGCTTGTAAGGAGAATGAAATTTATCATTGAGAGAAAGAAACTAATTCCTAATCAACAATTTGGTTTTAGAGGAAAACATTCCACTATAGATCAAGTCCATATAATAACAGATATCATAGAGAAAGCATTAGCAGAAAAGCTTATTTGCTCCACAATATTTCTTAATATGACACAAGTTTTCGATAAGGTTTGGCACGAAGGATTGATACACAAACTAAGAAGTATGCTACCTTTACAATACGTCTAGCTGCTAACATCCTGTGAATAAAACAGCGATGAATACTCGGAACTAAAAGAATTAAAAGCTGGTGTACCCCAGGGTAGTGTATTGGACCAATTCTCTATCTACTATATACAAGTGACCTACCATAGCTGCGAAATGTAACAGCCGCCATATTCGCAGATGACACGGCTCTAATGGCAGTGAAATCAACTATTGGAGAATCTACTAGGAATCTTCAATAAGCTAGTATTAAAATATATGAATGGACCAAAAAATTGAAGACCAAGCTCAACGAACTGAAATCTGTCCACATTAACTTTACAAATAAAAGAATCGAGGACATATCTCATGTCAAGATTAACGACGCAATAGTTCCATATGCGAACACTGCAAAATATTTGGGTACGGCTCTGGATACAAAACTAAGGTAGAAAGAACATGTTAAGAAGAAGAGAGTAGAGCTTGGCTTCAAATACAGAGAACTTTACTGGCTTCTGGGAAGAATCTCTCAGTTGTCAGTACAGAACAAACTTCAAGTTTACATCCAAATACTATAACCAATTTCGTTATACGGTATCCAGCTTTAGAGTTGCGCGAAAAACTCTAATATACAAGAAATCCAGATTTTAAGCTTATTTTCATTGGAATTTACGAAGAAGATCCAACCAGTCACAAACAGTCACTCTACAGTCTACACAGATGAACACGGCGTTCATTAATTAATTTGACTTAACTTTTGGAATCTCGGGTTTCCAATTCTAACTGCTGTTCTTTATTACTTACTATTTATTGGTCTATTGATTTATGGCATTTTATTTCCATAATAGAACATTAACTCCTTGTTACTCTATGGACAACGGTGTTCATGATCTTTAAATGCACCGCCGTTCGACGCAGTCAGTTAGCCGTTATATTCCATTCATTTTGTCATTAGCCCAATTAACGATAAGTACATGAAAATTACATTAAAATGTTGTATTTAGTTATTATGTTAAGTATTATTTAGTTATTTTCACTATTTCTTGATCAAAATAGTAACCTTACATATAATATATAGATCAGTTTATTTAAAAGAATACACAGCATTGTGTACATCAGTATTATATTGTATATAACATGGTTGCGTTTCCTTTTTTTCATGGTCTGGAGTCTTTCAGCCTAGTTACATATACATACCCTGATTCCTATTGCATATTATTGTATTGTATTGTCCGGCAAAAGTAAGAACTACTTAATTATTTTATTCATTCTACAAACAATTAATGCGGGCTTTTCCTTAACTCAGTCCCTTGATGACGCTAAATGCAATGCCAGGGATGCTGTTCACGATTAAAGCAGCATTGCTATCATGTCAGTATATTTAGATTGCGTTAAATTGTCAACAAATAGAACATTATCTTCATCTTTTTCGCGTCGTTCATCAATTGTATCCTGAGTACATTGATAATGTATGAAGATAGATACTCGTCTTTCATTGCGACTATATCATGGATCTTAATGGATTCTTGTGTAATTTATTCATTTTATATATTTGTTTCAAAATGATATACCTCGCATACCTTGTTTCATAGCTATCCTTTCGTCAGTGTAGACAAGTATTAATAAAGAGGAGCCTTGTTTCACCTCAAACTGTTGCCTTTAACCTAATTATTCAAATTTATAAAATTGCTCGTGTTTCTAAGATTTGCCAAAACATCAAACTACAAAGATGTTTTGCTGGTAAAAAGATTCCTTTTACAAACGACCTCACAACACCACAACATAAAACCCAACGCGGAGAGTTATCACACTCACCTTGATCAATACTTAATTTAGCACCACTATCAATCTTGTAATTCTATATAAAACGGCTAATTAGCCGCTAAACCGTTATGCAGTATCTTACGTATGTATCATTGATTACCAATATGTCAGTTCGCGTAACCGCGTAACCTTTTCGGTGGCATTGCAGGCGCGCACACACACACACACGCGGTGCCGAAGGTTCTTCGAACACGTGCAAACCGAATCGGGCGAACGGTGAGACACACAGCCAGTGGTCGTGTTGCACGTGTCCACAGCCGAGTAACAGTTTCTCTCACAGCGACTCTCGGAAAAAGTATAAAATCGGGGGAGTCATGTGTGAAATATGCAACCGCGGAACGTTAAGAGCCCGAAACGGACCCACGGTAACAATCGTAAATATTTTTTATTGTTACTCAGGTCTCAGGTCTCGGCGGGGACCTAAAAAAGGAATATGGCAGGAGGAATCGGACTGTATCGGCTGTACGCATGCAAGATGTACTGTTATGGGGTGGGTGATCTCCGATGGTGCTCTTCGACTTGTTGTTTGGTGGATGTGGTCGGTGTACGGACGTGTGTCGTTGTGAAATATGATTTTTCAGGGAAGAGATTAAGTAATGCCTGTTTGCCGGCCCGCGTGTTTTGTCTGTGTGTGAGTATGTGTCTGTGTGTGTGTGTTGAAATCTGCCATGCGAGAAACTTGAGACCTTTGGCAGGCGGGTTCGTTATTATTTGCGAGCCTTCCAGCACATATTGTGTCAACCGACATGTGCTCAATGTTAACCCACAAATGTCGAAGAAGAGCTGGCATTAAAAAGTACCACAGATCACGATTTAGGGGCCGAGTTACTTACATACACAAAACGCTAGAAAAATCTAAAGAATTAATAACTTTTTTCTGCTTTATGTTCACAATTATTGTATATGTCTGATGATCGAATGACAATTGAAGGATTATTATTATTATTAGTATTAGAACAAAAATGAAGGTGTATAAACTGCTTTAAACTGTTTTAATTCACATGTTGACAATTAAAACAACTTAAATTTGTTGTCTTTACTATATAATATCACAATTTTTAGGTAAATAGCACGGAAGAAAAGTAGATAAAAAATAAGAGGGGACCAACTGTGTGCATTTATATCATAAGACTAGTGACCATGCTTTGTCATTGGTAAATTGTTTACTTTTCTTTATTTATGAGGCGAATTAGATTTGAAGGAGTGTTAATTTGACTATTTTGACCAATCTAACGCCATTTATATAAATTAAGAAAATATATGACGTCATTTCCGGAAACCCAGCTAGCCATACTCACCTGAAGAATCGCGAGATAATCTATAAAAAATTGAAGCAGTTTTAAGTTAATTGAATATATTATTGTTTCAGTGGTTTTTAGAGGAACTTTCGTTCAAATATAGAAGACATTATTAATTCCAATAATGTTCTCTCACGATTCGAAATAGATATTATATCGGTTATTATATAATAAAAAAAAATCGGAAAATTGATAATAAGAGAGATTTCCATTTGTAGCTAATTTTTGGATAGGTACAGTTTCATTATTTTTACGTCATAGAGTCTAAATCAAGCTGATTAATTAACTTCCATAATTCATAATTGTATTCAATAATCTAACAAAACAAAGGTCATTTACTAACAAATTTTGCTAAAAATAACAGTTAATTTCACTATGAAATTATTTTTTGTAGTCAACAGTCTGAGTGTAGGTGTCAAAATAACGGCAATTTAGAGTTAGCTACCAGGGGGTTGGGTTCTTGTATTTCAGTAAGACAAATAACAAAAAAGATCATACAATCGTTGATTCCAGAATGTGTTTTTTTTTTCGGTAGGATCTGAATCTGAAAACTGAAATTGTGATAGGAATTACTTTCTTTCGAATTCGAAAATACCTGCAAGTTATAAACATTTATCTGCAGCAACCACTCGATATGTGATTCGTGCTGGTTCCGTATGAATATATTATTAATTAGGGGTTGTTCGCGTCCGGCAAAACTTTGAGCGTCGAAGGGCTACCAACCCGTTTAATTACCTATAATTTGACGTATGTTAGAAAATTATACAACAATGTTTGTATACGTTATAAATATTTTGCGGAACCACCGGCTCAAAGCATGTCTTTAAACTTGTGGTGGATGAATATCGTCGTTCAGGGGTTAATTGTTAATTAATTGTTAATTGCTAATTGCCTATAATTTAACGTATGTAGTAAAGATATGCAATAATGTTAGCGTAAGTTATATTCATTAATAGCACTTCTAAGGCGAACTACGCGCAAATGTATTGTATTATAGTCGTATCAGGGTAGGTGATCTTAGAGCAAGTACCTTTCCAGTACCATTATTGGTACTAAGAAACGGTGTTATTGCAATGAGTTATTTACGATTATTTATTGAGATGACAAGTGTTCTTATGAGGTGAGGGGTTCCGAAACAAATCAAATTTCTGACAAATCCGATTGATAGTTAGTTTAGCCCCTAGACAAAAAATTGACGAAAAAGTTATGCGTGTCTTTTATGTATAACTTCACGCGTTTTTATAGTTTTTTAGATATGTACATAACGGGTTTACTTGCAATTTGCTTTTCAAAAAAAGACTAAAATTAATTAATAATCTCTGTAAGATTTTATCGAAAAAGCTATACCGTTATCTAAGTATTGAAAAGTCCATCTTGCAAAGTTGTTCAGTATAAATAAAGCCTCTTGATCCTTGCTTTTATTCAAATTTACATAGGGGACATGTTTCGGACTGCTAGTCCATCTTCAATCCCAAATAGTCAGTCATATTTTGAGATAAATTTTATCAAACAATCGTTAAAATCATTGCATTCGTTGCCCTTATGCTCGGTATTCATGTGTGGTGTTGTCTATTATAAATAATTAATAATTATAATTAAATTCCGTTTTATAATAGAACCAACACATCGCGATGAATAGTGAGCATAAGAAAACGAATATAATGATTTTAACGATTCTTTGATGAAATCTATCTCGAAATATGACTATTTAGTATTCAGGATGGACTAGCAGTCCAAAATATGTGTTTTATGTAAATTTGAATAAAAGCAAGGATAAAGAGGCTTTCCGTTTGTTTGATTCATATGCCAAAATCGGTCGTCATTTCTTCGCAGGTTTTGTCGTAACTCTTGTTTTGTAACTTACTTTTTTGTAACTCGTAACAATTATTCTATTTTGGATTCAGTTAGATAGTAATTTTCCAAATAACGATTTATGCACCTCGCCTGAAATTAAAAAAACAATTGTGAGGAACTTATCGAGAAAAAATATTATTATACTGATGAGAAATCGATGTGATAATTTAAGACACAAATTTTAATTTAATACACCTTATATAAATAATTAAATTTACACAATTTTAAACATTATTTTCAGGTTCATATAAGCCCCATCCATAAAAATCAACACCACATATCTAGTGACCTTTGGTCAGCTTTTTCTGGACTCTTGCCCTACAGCAAACTGGTCCAAGAATAAACCCCGATACAATGCTCCTGATTACGCTTAATTCGTTCGCGGAAAGTGTATTGGGCGCTGTCCAAACTGGCCGTAAAGTACTCGCGTACTACACACGTTCGATTTTTTCCGGTTTGTTTCTCCGGTCGTTTCATTTCATTACATATTTTTTTCTCCTTTTCGTAAGAGTTACTAGCCTCTTGCCCCCGTCAAGGTTGAAGCTATCTCGTGTGTAGTAAAACGTTGAAAAGTATTTAATCTTGTCAAGTCATTCGTCGTCGAGGTCATTGACGCTCGGATACGTACTACACCTTTTTTCCGTTTCTTGATTTGTCTTCCGTGGCACACCGGTCGTCGTCTCCTGTTACTTTGGGTCATTAAAGAATAGTTTAACTTTTTTTTCCTTTCGCTGTGTGTACGAAACCCATTGTGATATTGTGAGATATGGTGGAAGAGGAACATTAACGGTGACGATGATCCGACCCTCGCATATTTGACGTGCGTTGCGAGTAAATAGCATCGTACGAATGTTGAGACCGTTTTTCATTTTCGATATAATAACACAGATTGACGAATTTGAATTTCTTTCTGTTGAATTTAATTTTTCATAAAATTACGGAGTTTTTTAAAATAACAAACCGTCTCAGAGAGTTTATCATGTTTCCAAACTTTTGAACATTCACCTGAACAGGCGAAAGAATATACTCCTGCAATTTTTGTGGCATGACGGAAATATTAAACCAATTTTTATCGGATTTTCTCTGAATTATTCTTTGTATTATATAGTATTTGTACGTGAATGTTCGACAAAAATGTATTAAATAGTTTATTAGATATATCACCTAGAATATATAAGTGTTTCTTTCCTCGTGTGATGTGATGTTCAATAATTCTGTTCGTTCGTTAATACGAAGAACAAAGTAAAGTGGAAATTGTTTTAGTATTTCAGTATAGCGGCTATATACTTAATAAATATTGTTTGGAGAATTTACACTCTGATATTCATTCATGTTTGTAGTTGTTATAGAATGGCCACTTAAAACCAATGAACTGCTCAACATATATATATATATATATATATATCTTGAGCAGACAGTAAATTTCTTTCGGGAGTAAGATCAGGAAAAGAACAGAAACTACTTTTTCATGTTAATATTTTGAAACTATATTGTTTCTTCATCAGAACACACGAATTTCCACAATATAAAGGGTAATACTCAATTAAAAATTAACAAACATAGACAGATCTACTTACGTAGTTTAGTGAAGTCGACAATGACATCGAATACAGCAAACCATACCATTAGACAAACACAACGCTTTAAAATCGGAAAACGTGGTATACACGCGGCCGACGTGAATCGAATGAAATGAAAACCAGTTATTATATGCCATATGGGGAAAACAACTTGCCAAAAGAGCGCCTTCTGTTTAAGACGAAGTTAAACAATTTAATATTAAATTTCAAATGTATTATCCAAATTTCGATTATGAATGATATCAAAAATGTTAGAGTATATAGAACTAAGGTGACCGGTGTCTATTTTAAAATTGACAGTGTTTGGAGTGTCGTTAATTTGACAAACTTCCAAAAACAAACGTCCATAGTAATTACTTCCAGCATCCGAGACGGAAGCGTTTTCGAAGCCAAATACATGGCCACTACTTAAACTATGTTATGCAAGAGCACACCCATCTTTACCCTTTCTTATGTCACTCTTGTGTGAACTAATGCGTCTCTTAAACCATTGACAAGTTTGGCCAACATATTTTCCCTCGCAACCCCCGCACGGAATGCAATAAATAATGTTCGACCGGTATTCAACAGGACTCCTATCTTTAAGTTTGCTAAACAATGTGTTATAGTAACTGGATAATGTTCCACTATCCTTAAATTACTGGTTGGAGGGTTTTTTTTATAAACATTTTAAACAATTTATCGATGAGGTCCGGGATATAAGTTAATTTTTTGTATATGATAGGTGGTCATTACGTTAGTAACATTCTGATTATTGGTATCTACGTTCATATTGTCTCTGTAATTAGCAGTCGAAAGTTCCAAATAAGTAAAATCAAATTATACCGGCGTAATCAGTGTCAAAAATTGTACCAAGAACCACAACCGTAATTTGATTGAAGGTAGTTGGGTTTTTGCCGACTGGCTAAAATTTTGTAAGAAATCACATATTTTAACCAATAATTTTGAAGTAGCACACATATCTCAAAAACAAGGACCCGAATCAACATGAAACCTTTGCTATCTTACTAAAATGGGTGCGCTGATTCCAAATTTACATAGGAAAAGTCTGGGTCTCTACTGGTTACCGAGTTGTACTGAAATTACGGTTTTTCAAATAATACAAAAATAAGCGAAATGGACCATGTAACATGAAAATGGTAAGTCTTAGGCATATAAAAGTATACATATTTTTGATAGACTCAACGAGAGCTATCATTTGGTAGTGGGTAAACCTTTCTATCACCAACGGTTGCAATGTTCAATTTTTTTCTATCTAAAAGTGCTAAATTTAGACCGAAAAAATAATTATAAGTTTTTGAGAGATAGAGCATTCTAATGTAGTCATACTTATGCATTGGGATGAGCTGAATTCAACGGTGAGGTCGGTTTTCTCGTAGCGTGTACGGTTTGGCTAGAAAGTGGGAAACTATAATTTCCGCGGTTTATCGCGTTTATCTCGCGAACCGCGCACGTTAGAGCAACGCAGCTTACAGAAATGAATTCCTCGGCCAACTTCCCATCCGATACCGTTTGAACCGCCAATATCGGTCGATTGGATCGGACACAGTTTGCGTTCAAAGTTTCAAACATAGTAAAATAGGTGTTTTTAGCATAATTTTTGATATTGGGAACGTAATAACTGCCGAACCGTTCCAAATAAGTAAAATCAAATTATACCGGCGTAATCAGTGTCAAAAATTGTACCAAGAACCACAACCGTAATTTGATTGAAGGTAGTTGGGTTTTTGCCGACTGGCTAAGAAATCACATATTTTAACCAATAATTTTGAAGTAGCACACATATCTCAAAAACAAGGACCCGAATCAACATGAAACCTTTGCTATCTTACTAAAATGGGTGCGCTGATTCCAAATTTACATAGGAAAAGTCTGGGTCTCTACTGGTTACCGAGTTGTACTGAAATTACGGTTTTTCAAATAATACAAAAATAAGCGAAATGGACCATGTAACATGAAAATGGTAAGTCTTAGGCATATAAAAGTATACATATTTTTGATAGACTCAACAAGAGCTATCATTTGGTAGTGGGTAAACCTTTCTATCACCAACGGTTGCAATGTTCAATTTTTTTCTATCTAAAAGTGCTAAATTTAGACCGAAAAAATAATTATAACTTTTTGAGAAATAGAGCATTCTAATGTAGTCATACTTATGCATTGGGATGAGCTGAATTCAACGGTGAGGTCGGTTTTCTCGTAGCGTGTACGGTTTGGCTAGAAAGTGGGAAACTATAATTTCCGCGGTTTATCGCGTTTATCTCGCGAACCGCGCACGTTAGAGCAACGCGGCTTACAGAAATGAATTCCTCGGCCAACTTCCCATCCGATACCGTTTGAACCGCCAATATCGGTCGATTGGATCGGACACAGTTTGCGTTCAACGTTTCAAACATAGTAAAATAGGTGTTTTTAGCATAATTTTTGATATTGGGAACGTAATAACTGCCGAACCGTTCCAAATAAGTAAAATCAAATTATACCGGCGTAATCAGCGTCAAAAATTGTACCAAGAACCACAACCGTAATTTGATTGAAGGTAGTTGGGTTTTTGCCGACTGGCTAAAATTTTGTAAGAAATCACATATTTTAACCAATAATTTTGAAGTAGCACACATATCTCAAAAACAAGGACCCGAATCAACATGAAACCTTTGCTATCTTACTAAAATGGGTGCGCTGATTCCAAATTTACATAGGAAACGTCTGTGTCTCTACTGGTTACCGAGTTGTACTGAAATTACGGTTTTTCAAATAATACAAAAATAAGCGAAATGGACCATGTAACATGAAAATGGTAAGTCTTAGGCATATAAAAGTATACATATTTTTGATAGACTCAACAAGAGCTATCATTTGGTAGTGGGTAAACCTTTCTATCACCAACGGTTGCAATGTTCAATTTTTTTCTATCTAAAAGTGCTAAATTTAGACCGAAAAAATAATTATAACTTTTTGAGAAATAGAGCATTCTAATGTAGTCATACTTATGCATTGGGATGAGCTGAATTCAACGGTGAGGTCGGTTTTCTCGTAGCGTGTACGGTTTGGCTAGAAAGTGGGAAACTATAATTTCCGCGGTTTATCGCGTTTATCTCGCGAACCGCGCACGTTAGAGCAACGCGGCTTACAGAAATGAATTCCTCGGCCAACTTCCCATCCGATACCGTTTGAACCGCCAATATCGGTCGATTGGATCGGACACAGTTTGCGTTCAAAGTTTCAAACATAGTAAAATAGGTGTTTTTAGCATAATTTTTGATATTGGGAACGTAATAACTGCCGAACCGTTCCAAATAAGTAAAATCAAATTATACCGGCGTAATCAGCGTCAAAAATTGTACCAAGAACCACAACCGTAATTTGATTGAAGGTAGTTGGGTTTTTGCCGACTGGCTAAAATTTTGTAAGAAATCACATATTTTAACCAATAATTTTGAAGTAGCACACATATCTCAAAAACAAGGACCCGAATCAACATGAAACCTTTGCTATCTTACTAAAATGGGTGCGCTGATTCCAAATTTACATAGGAAACGTCTGTGTCTCTACTGGTTACCGAGTTGTACTGAAATTACGGTTTTTCAAATAATACAAAAATAAGCGAAATGGACCATGTAACATGAAAATGGTAAGTCTTAGGCATATAAAAGTATACATATTTTTGATAGACTCAACAAGAGCTATCATTTGGTAGTGGGTAAACCTTTCTATCACCAACGGTTGCAATGTTCAATTTTTTTCTATCTAAAAGTGCTAAATTTAGACCGAAAAGATAATTATAACTTTTTGAGAGATAGAGCATTCTAATGTAGTCATACTTATGCATTGGGATGAGCTGAATTCAACGGTGAGGTCGGTTTTCTCGTAGCGTGTACGGTTTGGCTAGAAAGTGGGAAACTATAATTTCCGCGGTTTATCGCGTTTATCTCGCGAACCGCGCACGTTAGAGCAACGCGGCTTACAGAAATGAATTCCTCGGCCAACTTCCCATCCGATACCGTTTGAACCGCCAATATCGGTCGATTGGATCGGACACAGTTTGCGTTCAAAGTTTCAAACATAGTAAAATAGGTGTTTTTAGCATAATTTTTGATATTGGGAACGTAATAACTGCCGAACCGTTCCAAATAAGTAAAATCAAATTATACCGGCGTAATCAGCGTCAAAAATTGTACCAAGAACCACAACCGTAATTTGATTGAAGGTAGTTGGGTTTTTGCCGACTGGCTAAAATTTTGTAAGAAATCACATATTTTAACCAATAATTTTGAAGTAGCACACATATCTCAAAAACAAGGACCCGAATCAACATGAAACCTTTGCTATCTTACTAAAATGGGTGCGCTGATTCCAAATTTACATAGGAAACGTCTGTGTCTCTACCGGTTACCGAGTTGTACTGAAATTACGGTTTTTCAAATAATACAAAAATAAGCGAAATGGACCATGTAACATGAAAATGGTAAGTCTTAGGCATATAAAAGTATACATATTTTTGATAGACTCAACAAGAGCTATCATTTGGTAGTGGGTAAACCTTTCTATCACCAACGGTTGCAATGTTCAATTTTTTTCTATCTAAAAGTGCTAAATTTAGACCGAAAAGATAATTATAACTTTTTGAGAGATAGAGCATTCTAATGTAGTCATACTTATGCATTGGGATGAACTGAATTCAACGGTGAGGTCGGTTTTCTCGTAGCGTGTACGGTTTGGCTAGAAAGTGGGAAACTATAATTTCCGCGGTTTATCGCGTTTATCTCGCGAACCGCGCACGTTAGAGCAACGCGGCTTACAGAAATGAATTCCTCGGCCAACTTCCCATCCGATACCGTTTGAACCGCCAATATCGGTCGATTGGATCGGACACAGTTTGCGTTCAAAGTTTCAAACATAGTAAAATAGGTGTTTTTAGCATAATTTTTGATATTGGGAACGTAATAACTGCCGAACCGTTCCAAATAAGTAAAATCAAATTATACCGGCGTAATCAGCGTCAAAAATTGTACCAAGAACCACAACCGTAATTTGATTGAAGGTAGTTGGGTTTTTGCCGACTGGCTAAAATTTTGTAAGAAATCACATATTTTAACCAATAATTTTGAAGTAGCACACATATCTCAAAAACAAGGACCCGAATCAACATGAAACCTTTGCTATCTTACTAAAATGGGTGCGCTGATTCCAAATTTACATAGGAAACGTCTGTGTCTCTACTGGTTACCGAGTTGTACTGAAATTACGGTTTTTCAAATAATACAAAAATAAGCGAAATGGACCATGTAACATGAAAATGGTAAGTCTTAGGCATATAAAAGTATACATATTTTTGATAGACTCAACAAGAGCTATCATTTGGTAGTGGGTAAACCTTTCTATCACCAACGGTTGCAATGTTCAATTTTTTTCTATCTAAAAGTGCTAAATTTAGACCGAAAAGATAATTATAACTTTTTGAGAGATAGAGCATTCTAATGTAGTCATACTTATGCATTGGGATGAGCTGAATTCAACGGTGAGGTCGGTTTTCTCGTAGCGTGTACGGTTTGGCTAGAAAGTGGGAAACTATAATTTCCGCGGTTTATCGCGTTTATCTCGCGAACCGCGCACGTTAGAGCAACGCGGCTTACAGAAATGAATTCCTCGGCCAACTTCCCATCCGATACCGTTTGAACCGCCAATATCGGTCGATTGGATCGGACACAGTTTGCGTTCAAAGTTTCAAACATAGTAAAATAGGTGTTTTTAGCATAATTTTTGATATTGGGAACGTAATAACTGCCGAACCGTTCCAAATAAGTAAAATCAAATTATACCGGCGTAATCAGCGTCAAAAATTGTACCAAGAACCACAACCGTAATTTGATTGAAGGTAGTTGGGTTTTTGCCGACTGGCTAAAATTTTGTAAGAAATCACATATTTTAACCAATAATTTTGAAGTAGCACACATATCTCAAAAACAAGGACCCGAATCAACATGAAACCTTTGCTATCTTACTAAAATGGGTGCGCTGATTCCAAATTTACATAGGAAACGTCTGTGTCTCTACTGGTTACCGAGTTGTACTGAAATTACGGTTTTTCAAATAATACAAAAATAAGCGAAATGGACCATGTAACATGAAAATGGTAAGTCTTAGGCATATAAAAGTATACATATTTTTGATAGACTCAACAAGAGCTATCATTTGGTAGTGGGTAAACCTTTCTATCACCAACGGTTGCAATGTTCAATTTTTTTCTATCTAAAAGTGCTAAATTTAGACCGAAAAGATAATTATAACTTTTTGAGAGATAGAGCATTCTAATGTAGTCATACTTATGCATTGGGATGAGCTGAATTCAACGGTGAGGTCGGTTTTCTCGTAGCGTGTACGGTTTGGCTAGAAAGTGGGAAACTATAATTTCCGCGGTTTATCGCGTTTATCTCGCGAACCGCGCACGTTAGAGCAACGCGGCTTACAGAAATGAATTCCTCGGCCAACTTCCCATCCGATACCGTTTGAACCGCCAATAGCGGTCGATTGGATCGGACAGAGTTTGCGTTCAAAGTTTCAAACATAGTAAAATAGGTGTTTTTAGCATAATTTTTGATATTGGGAACGTAATAACTGCCGAACCGTTCCAAATAAGTAAAATCAAATTATACCGGCGTAATCAGCGTCAAAAATTGTACCAAGAACCACAACCGTAATTTGATTGAAGGTAGTTGGGTTTTTGCCGACTGGCTAAAATTTTGTAAGAAATCACATATTTTAACCAATAATTTTGAAGTAGCACACATATCTCAAAAACAAGGACCCGAATCAACATGAAACCTTTGCTATCTTACTAAAATGGGTGCGCTGATTCCAAATTTACATAGGAAAAGTCTGGGTCTCTACTGGTTACCGAGTTGTACTGAAATTACGGTTTTTCAAATAATACAAAAATAAGCGAAATGGACCATGTAACATGAAAATGGTAAGTCTTGGGTATATAAAAGTATACATATTTTTGATAGACTCAACGAGAGCTATCATTTGGTAGTGGGTAAGTCTTTCTATCACCAACGGTTGCAATGTTCAATTTTTTTCTATCTAAAAGTGCTAAATTTAGACCGAAAAAATAATTATAACTTTTTGAGAGATAGAGCATTCTAATGTAGTCATACTTATGCATTGGGATGTGCTGAATTCAACGGTGAGGTCGGTTTTCTCGTAGCGTGTACGCTTTGGCTAGAAAGTGGGAAACTATAATTTCCGCGGTTTATCGCGTTTATCTCGCGAACCGCGCACGTTCGAGCAACGCGGCTTACAGAAATAAATTCCTCGGCCAATTTCCCATCCGGTACCGTTTGAACCGCCAACATCGGTCGATTGGATCGGACACAGTTTGCGTTCAAAGTTTCAAACATAGTAAAATAGGTGTTTTTAGCATAATTTTTGATATTGAGAACGTAATAACTGCCGAACCGTTCCAAATAAGTAAAATCAAATTATACCGGCGTAATCAGCGTCAAATATTGTACCAAGAACCACAACCGTAATTTGATTGAAGGTAGTTGGGTTTTTGCCGACTGGCTAAAATTTTGTAAGAAATCATATATTTTAACCAATAATTTTGAAGTAGCACACATATCTCAAAAACAAGGACCCGAATCAACATGAAACCTTTGCTATCTTACTAAAATGGGTGCGCTGATTCCAAATTTACATAGGAAACGTCTGTGTCTCTACTGGTTACCGAGTTGTACTGAAATTACGGTTTTTCAAATAATACAAAAATAAGCGAAATGGACCATGTAACATGAAAATGGTAAGTCTTAGGCATATAAAAGTATACATATTTCTGACAGACTCAACGAGAGCTATCATTTGGTAGTGGGTAAACCTTTCTATCACCAACGGTTGCAATGTTCAATTTTTTTCTATCTAAAAGTGCTAAATTTAGACCGAAAAAATAATTATAACTTTTTGAGAGATAGAGCATTCTAATGTAGTCATACTTATGCATTGGGATATATAATATAACATGAAAATGGTAAGTCTTGGGTATATAAAAGTATACATATTTTTGATAGACTCAACGAGAGCTATCATTTGGTAGTGGGTAAGTCTTTCTATCGCCAACGGTTGCAATGTTCAATTTTTTTCTATCTAAAAGTGCTAAATTTAGACCGAAAAAATAATTATAACTTTTTGAGAAATAGAGCATTCTAATGTAGTCATACTTATGCATTGGGATGAGCTGAATTCAACGGTGAGGTCGGTTTTCTCGTAGCGTGTACGGTTTGGCTAGAAAGTGGGAAACTATAATTTCCGCGGTTTATCGCGTTTATCTCGCGAACCGCGCACGTTAGAGCAACGCGGCTTACAGAAATGAATTCCTCGGCCAACGTCCCATCCGATACCGTTTGAACCGCCAATATCGGTCGATTGGATCGGACACAGTTTGCGTTCAACGTTTCAAACATAGTAAAATAGGTGTTTTTAGCATAATTTTTGATATTGGGAACGTAATAACTGCCGAACCGTTCCAAATAAGTAAAATCAAATTATACCGGCGTAATCAGCGTCAAAAATTGTACCAAGAACCACAACCGTAATTTGATTGAAGGTAGTTGGGTTTTTGCCGACTGGCTAAAATTTTGTAAGAAATCACATATTTTAACCAATAATTTTGAAGTAGCACACATATCTCAAAAACAAGGACCCGAATCAACATGAAACCTTTGCTATCTTACTAAAATGGGTGCGCTGATTCCAAATTTACATAGGAAACGTCTGTGTCTCTACTGGTTACCGAGTTGTACTGAAATTACGGTTTTTCAAATAATACAAAAATAAGCGAAATGGACCATGTAACATGAAAATGGTAAGTCTTAGGCATATAAAAGTATACATATTTTTGATAGACTCAACAAGAGCTATCATTTGGTAGTGGGTAAACCTTTCTATCACCAACGGTTGCAATGTTCAATTTTTTTCTATCTAAAAGTGCTAAATTTAGACCGAAAAAATAATTATAACTTTTTGAGAAATAGAGCATTCTAATGTAGTCATACTTATGCATTGGGATGAGCTGAATTCAACGGTGAGGTCGGTTTTCTCGTAGCGTGTACGGTTTGGCTAGAAAGTGGGAAACTATAATTTCCGCGGTTTATCGCGTTTATCTCGCGAACCGCGCACGTTAGAGCAACGCGGCTTACAGAAATGAATTCCTCGGCCAACTTCCCATCCGATACCGTTTGAACCGCCAATATCGGTCGATTGGATCGGACACAGTTTGCGTTCAAAGTTTCAAACATAGTAAAATAGGTGTTTTTAGCATAATTTTTGATATTGGGAACGTAATAACTGCCGAACCGTTCCAAATAAGTAAAATCAAATTATACCGGCGTAATCAGCGTCAAAAATTGTACCAAGAACCACAACCGTAATTTGATTGAAGGTAGTTGGGTTTTTGCCGACTGGCTAAAATTTTGTAAGAAATCACATATTTTAACCAATAATTTTGAAGTAGCACACATATCTCAAAAACAAGGACCCGAATCAACATGAAACCTTTGCTATCTTACTAAAATGGGTGCGCTGATTCCAAATTTACATAGGAAACGTCTGTGTCTCTACTGGTTACCGAGTTGTACTGAAATTACGGTTTTTCAAATAATACAAAAATAAGCGAAATGGACCATGTAACATGAAAATGGTAAGTCTTAGGCATATAAAAGTATACATATTTTTGATAGACTCAACAAGAGCTATCATTTGGTAGTGGGTAAACCTTTCTATCACCAACGGTTGCAATGTTCAATTTTTTTCTATCTAAAAGTGCTAAATTTAGACCGAAAAGATAATTATAACTTTTTGAGAGATAGAGCATTCTAATGTAGTCATACTTATGCATTGGGATGAGCTGAATTCAACGGTGAGGTCGGTTTTCTCGTAGCGTGTACGGTTTGGCTAGAAAGTGGGAAACTATAATTTCCGCGGTTTATCGCGTTTATCTCGCGAACCGCGCACGTTAGAGCAACGCGGCTTACAGAAATGAATTCCTCGGCCAACTTCCCATCCGATACCGTTTGAACCGCCAATATCGGTCGATTGGATCGGACACAGTTTGCGTTCAAAGTTTCAAACATAGTAAAATAGGTGTTTTTAGCATAATTTTTGATATTGGGAACGTAATAACTGCCGAACCGTTCCAAATAAGTAAAATCAAATTATACCGGCGTAATCAGCGTCAAAAATTGTACCAAGAACCACAACCGTAATTTGATTGAAGGTAGTTGGGTTTTTGCCGACTGGCTAAAATTTTGTAAGAAATCACATATTTTAACCAATAATTTTGAAGTAGCACACATATCTCAAAAACAAGGACCCGAATCAACATGAAACCTTTGCTATCTTACTAAAATGGGTGCGCTGATTCCAAATTTACATAGGAAACGTCTGTGTCTCTACTGGTTACCGAGTTGTACTGAAATTACGGTTTTTCAAATAATACAAAAATAAGCGAAATGGACCATGTAACATGAAAATGGTAAGTCTTAGGCATATAAAAGTATACATATTTTTGATAGACTCAACAAGAGCTATCATTTGGTAGTGGGTAAACCTTTCTATCACCAACGGTTGCAATGTTCAATTTTTTTCTATCTAAAAGTGCTAAATTTAGACCGAAAAGATAATTATAACTTTTTGAGAGATAGAGCATTCTAATGTAGTCATACTTATGCATTGGGATGAGCTGAATTCAACGGTGAGGTCGGTTTTCTCGTAGCGTGTACGGTTTGGCTAGAAAGTGGGAAACTATAATTTCCGCGGTTTATCGCGTTTATCTCGCGAACCGCGCACGTTAGAGCAACGCGGCTTACAGAAATGAATTCCTCGGCCAACTTCCCATCCGATACCGTTTGAACCGCCAATAGCGGTCGATTGGATCGGACACAGTTTGCGTTCAAAGTTTCAAACATAGTAAAATAGGTGTTTTTAGCATAATTTTTGATATTGGGAACGTAATAACTGCCGAACCGTTCCAAATAAGTAAAATCAAATTATACCGGCGTAATCAGCGTCAAAAATTGTACCAAGAACCACAACCGTAATTTGATTGAAGGTAGTTGGGTTTTTGCCGACTGGCTAAAATTTTGTAAGAAATCACATATTTTAACCAATAATTTTGAAGTAGCACACATATCTCAAAAACAAGGACCCGAATCAACATGAAACCTTTGCTATCTTACTAAAATGGGTGCGCTGATTCCAAATTTACATAGGAAAAGTCTGGGTCTCTACTGGTTACCGAGTTGTACTGAAATTACGGTTTTTCAAATAATACAAAAATAAGCGAAATGGACCATGTAACATGAAAATGGTAAGTCTTGGGTATATAAAAGTATACATATTTTTGATAGACTCAACGAGAGCTATCATTTGGTAGTGGGTAAGTCTTTCTATCACCAACGGTTGCAATGTTCAATTTTTTTCTATCTAAAAGTGCTAAATTTAGACCGAAAAAATAATTATAACTTTTTGAGAGATAGAGCATTCTAATGTAGTCATACTTATGCATTGGGATGTGCTGAATTCAACGGTGAGGTCGGTTTTCTCGTAGCGTGTACGCTTTGGCTAGAAAGTGGGAAACTATAATTTCCGCGGTTTATCGCGTTTATCTCGCGAACCGCGCACGTTCGAGCAACGCGGCTTACAGAAATAAATTCCTCGGCCAATTTCCCATCCGGTACCGTTTGAACCGCCAACATCGGTCGATTGGATCGGACACAGTTTGCGTTCAAAGTTTCAAACATAGTAAAATAGGTGTTTTTAGCATAATTTTTGATATTGAGAACGTAATAACTGCCGAACCGTTCCAAATAAGTAAAATCAAATTATACCGGCGTAATCAGCGTCAAAAATTGTACCAAGAACCACAACCGTAATTTGATTGAAGGTAGTTGGGTTTTTGCCGACTGGCTAAAATTTTGTAAGAAATCATATATTTTAACCAATAATTTTGAAGTAGCACACATATCTCAAAAACAAGGACCCGAATCAACATGAAACCTTTGCTATCTTACTAAAATGGGTGCGCTGATTCCAAATTTACATAGGAAACGTCTGTGTCTCTACTGGTTACCGAGTTGTACTGAAATTACGGTTTTTCAAATAATACAAAAATAAGCGAAATGGACCATGTAACATGAAAATGGTAAGTCTTAGGCATATAAAAGTATACATATTTCTGACAGACTCAACGAGAGCTATCATTTGGTAGTGGGTAAACCTTTCTATCACCAACGGTTGCAATGTTCAATTTTTTTCTATCTAAAAGTGCTAAATTTAGACCGAAAAAATAATTATAACTTTTTGAGAGATAGAGCATTCTAATGTAGTCATACTTATGCATTGGGATATATAATATAACATGAAAATGGTAAGTCTTGGGTATATAAAAGTATACATATTTTTGATAGACTCAACGAGAGCTATCATTTGGTAGTGGGTAAGTCTTTCTATCGCCAACGGTTGCAATGTTCAATTCTTTTCTATCTAAAAGTGCTAAATTTAGACCGAAAAAATAATTATAACTTTTTGAGAGATAGAGCATTCTAATGTAGTCACACTTATGCATTGGGATGTGCTGAATTCAACGGTGAGGTCGGTTTTCTCGTAGCGTGTACGGTTTGGCTAGAAAGTGGGAAACTATAATTTCCGCGGTTTATCGCGTTTATCTCGCGAACCGCGCACGTTAGAGCAACGCGGCTTACAGAAATGAATTCCTCGGCCAATTTCCCATCCGGTACCGTTTGAACCGCCAATATCGGTCGATTGGATCGGACACAGTTTGCGTTCAAAGTTTCAAACATAGTAAAATAGGTGTTTTTAGCATAATTTTTGATATTGGGAACGTAATAACTGCCGAACCGTTCCAAATAAGTAAAATCAAATTACACCGGCGTAATCAGCGTCAAAAATTGTACCAAGAACCACAACCGTAATTTGATTGAAGGTAGTTGGGTTTTTGCCGACTGGCTAAAATTTTGTAAGAAATCACATATTTTAACCAATAATTTTGAAGTAGCACACATATCTCAAAAACAAGGCCCCGAATCAACATGAAACCTTTGCTATCTTACTAAAATGGCTGCGCTGATTCCAAATTTACATAGGAAACGTCTGTGTCTCTACTGGTTACCGAGTTGTACTGAAATTACGGTTTTTCAAATAATACAAAAATAAGCGAAATGGACCATGTAACATGAAAATGGTAAGTCTTAGGCATATAAAAGTATACATATTTCTGATAGACTCAACGAGAGCTATCATTTGGTAGTGGGTAAACCTTTCTATCACCAACGGTTGCAATGTTCAATTTTTTTCTATCTAAAAGTGCTAAATTTAGACCGAAAAAATAATTATAACTTTTTGAGAGATAGAGCATTCTAATGTAGTCATACTTATGCATTGGGATGAGCTGAATTCAACGGTGAGGTCGGTTTTCTCGTAGCGTGTACGGTTTGGCTAGAAAGTGGGAAACTATAATTTCCGCGGTTTATCGCGTTTATCTCGCGAACCGCGCACGTTAGAGCAACGCGGCTTACAGAAATGAATTCCTCGGCCAACTTCCCATCCGATACCGTTTGAACCGCCAATATCGGTCGATTGGATCGGACACAGTTTGCGTTCAAAGTTTCAAACATAGTAAAATAGGTGTTTTTAACATAATTTTTGATATTGGGAACGTAATAACTGCCGAACCGTTCCAAATAAGTAAAATCAAATTATACCGGCGTAATCAGCGTCAAAAATTGTACCAAGAACCTCAACCGTAATTTGATTGAAGGTAGTTGGGTTTTTGCCGACTGGCTAAAATTTTGTAAGAAATCACATATTTTAACCAATAATTTTGAAGTAGCACACATATCTCAAAAACAAGGACCCGAATCAACATGAAACCTTTGCTACTTACTAAAATGGGTGCGCTGATTCCAAATTTACATAGGAAACGTCTGTGTCTCTACTGGTTACCGAGTTGTACTGAAATTACGGTTTTTCAAATAATACAAAAATAGGCTTACAGAAATGAATTCCTCGGCCAATTTCCCATCCGGTACCGTTTGAACCGCCAATATCGGTCGATTGGATCGGACACAGTTTGCGTTCAAAGTTAATAGTAATTTGATTGAAGGTAGTTGGGTTTTTGCCGACTGGCTAAAATTTTGTAAGAAATCACATATTTTAACCAATAATTTTGAAGTAGCACACATATCTCAAAAACAAGGACCCGAATCAACATGAAACATTTGCTATCTTACTAAAATGGGTGCGCTGATTCCAAATTTACATAGGAAAAGTCTGTGTCTCTACTGGTTACCGAGTTGTACTGAAATTACGGTTTTTCAAATAATACAAAAATAAGCGAAATGGACCATGTAACATGAAAATGGTAAGTCTTAGGTATATAAAAGTATACATATTTTTTATAGACTCAACGAGAGCTATCATTTGGTAGTGGGTAAACCTTTCTATCACCAACGGTTGCAATGTTCAATTTTTTTCTATCTAAAAGTGCTAAATTTAGACCGAAAAAATAATTATAACTTTTAGACCAATTTCCCATCCGACACCGTTTGAACCGTCAACATCGGTCGATTGCACCGGGCACAGTTTGCGTTCAAAGTTTCAAACATAGTAAAGTAGGTGTTTTTAGCATAATTTTTGATATTGGGAACGTAATAACTGCCGAACCGTTCCAAATGAGTAAAACCAAATTATACCGGCGTAATCAGCGTCAAAAATTGTATCAAGAACCACAACCTTAATTTGATTGAAGGTAGCTGGGTTTTTGCCGACTGGCTAAAATTTTGTAAGAAATCACATATTTTAACCAATAATTTTGAAGTAGCACACATATCTCAAAAACAAGGACCCGAATCAACATGAAACCTTTGCTATCTTACTAAAATGGGTGCGCTGATTCCAAATTTACATAGGAAAAGTCTGGGTCTCTACTGGTTACCGAGTTGTACTGAAATTACGGTTTTTCAAATAATACAAAAATAAGCGAAATGGACCATGTAACATGAAAATGGTAAGTCTTAGGCATATAAAAGTATACATATTTTTGATAGACTCAACGAGAGCTATCATTTGGTAGTGGGAAACCTTTCTATCACCAACGGTTGCAATGTTTAATTTTTTTCTATCTAAAAGTGCTAAATTTAGACTGAAAAAATAATTATAACTTTTAGAGAGATAGAGCATTGTAATGTAGTCATACTTATGCATTGCGATGTGCTGAATTCAACGGTGAGGTCGGCTTTCCCGTAGCGTGTACGGTTTGGCTAGAAAGTGGGAAACTATAATTTCCGCGGTTTATCGCGTTTATCTCGCGAACCGCGCACGTTAGAGCAACGCGGCTTACAGAAATGAATTCCTCGGCCAATTTCCCATCCGATACCGTTTGAACCGCCAATATCGGTAGATTGGATCGGACACAGTTTGCGTTCAAAGTTTCAAACATAGTAAAATAGGTGTTTTTAGCATAATTTTTGATATTGGGAACGTAAACTGCCGAACCGTTCCAAATAAGTAAAATCAAATTATACCGGCGTAATCAGCGTCAAAAATTGTACCAAGAACCACAACCGTAATTTGATTGAAGGTAGTTGGGTTTTTGCCGACTGGCTAAAATTTTGTAAGAAATCATATATTTTAACCAATAATTTTGAAGTAGCACACATATCTCAAAAACAAGGACCCGAATCAACATGAAACCTTTGCTATCTTACTAAAATGGGTGCGCTGATTCCAAATTTACATAGGAAACGTCTGTGTCTCTACTGGTTACCGAGTTGTACTGAAATTACGGTTTTTCAAATAATACAAAAATAAGCGAAATGGACCATGTAACATGAAAATGGTAAGTCTTAGGCATATAAAAGTATACATATTTCTGACAGACTCAACGAGAGCTATCATTTGGTAGTGGGTAAACCTTTCTATCACCAACGGTTGCAATGTTCAATTTTTTTCTATCTAAAAGTGCTAAATTTAGACCGAAAAAATAATTATAACTTTTTGAGAGATAGAGCATTCTAATGTAGTCATACTTATGCATTGGGATATATAATATAACATGAAAATGGTAAGTCTTGGGTATATAAAAGTATACATATTTTTGATAGACTCAACGAGAGCTATCATTTGGTAGTGGGTAAGTCTTTCTATCGCCAACGGTTGCAATGTTCAATTTTTTTCTATCTAAAAGTGCTAAATTTAGACCGAAAAAATAATTATAACTTTTTGAGAGATAGAGCATTCTAATGTAGTCACACTTATGCATTGGGATGTGCTGAATTCAACGGTGAGGTCGGTTTTCTCGTAGCGTGTACGGTTTGGCTAGAAAGTGGGAAACTATAATTTCCGCGGTTTATCGCGTTTATCTCGCGAACCGCGCACGTTAGAGCAACGCGGCTTACAGAAATGAATTCCTCGGCCAATTTCCCATCCGGTACCGTTTGAACCGCCAATATCGGTCGATTGGATCGGACACAGTTTGCGTTCAAAGTTTCAAACATAGTAAAATAGGTGTTTTTAGCATAATTTTTGATATTGGGAACGTAATAACTGCCGAACCGTTCCAAATAAGTAAAATCAAATTACACCGGCGTAATCAGCGTCAAAAATTGTATCAAGAACCACAACCGTAATTTGATTGAAGGTAGTTGGGTTTTTGCCGACTGGCTAAAATTTTGTAAGAAATCACATATTTTAACCAATAATTTTGAAGTAGCACACATATCTCAAAAACAAGGACCCGAATCAACATGAAACATTTGCTATCTTACTAAAATGGGTGCGCTGATTCCAAATTTACATAGGAAACGTCTGTGTCTCTACTGGTTACCGAGTTGTACTGAAATTACGGTTTTTCAAATAATACAAAAATAAGCGAAATGGACCATGTAACATGAAAATGGTAAGTCTTAGGCATATAAAAGTATAAATATTTTTGATAGACTCAACAAGAGCTATCATTTGGTAGTGGGTAAACCTTTCTATCACCAACGGTTGCAATGTTCAATTTTTTTCTATCTAAAAGTGCTAAATTTAGACCGAAAAAATAATTATAACTTTTTGAGAAATAGAGCATTCTAATGTAGTCATACTTATGCATTGGGATGAGCTGAATTCAACGGTGAGGTCGGTTTTCTCGTAGCGTGTACGGTTTGGCTAGAAAGTGGGAAACTATAATTTCCGCGGTTTATCGCGTTTATCTCGCGAACCGCGCACGTTAGAGCAACGCGGCTTACAGAAATGAATTCCTCGGCCAACTTCCCATCCGATACCGTTTGAACCGCCAATATCGGTCGATTGGATCGGACACAGTTTGCGTTCAAAGTTTCAAACATAGTAAAATAGGTGTTTTTAGCATAATTTTTGATATTGGGAACGTAATAACTGCCGAACCGTTCCAAATAAGTAAAATCAAATTATACCGGCGTAATCAGCGTCAAAAATTGTACCAAGAACCACAACCGTAATTTGATTGAAGGTAGTTGGGTTTTTGCCGACTGGCTAAAATTTTGTAAGAAATCACATATTTTAACCAATAATTTTGAAGTAGCACACATATCTCAAAAACAAGGACCCGAATCAACATGAAACCTTTGCTATCTTACTAAAATGGGTGCGCTGATTCCAAATTTACATAGGAAACGTCTGTGTCTCTACTGGTTACCGAGTTGTACTGAAATTACGGTTTTTCAAATAATACAAAAATAAGCGAAATGGACCATGTAACATGAAAATGGTAAGTCTTAGGCATATAAAAGTATACATATTTCTGACAGACTCAACGAGAGCTATCATTTGGTAGTGGGTAAACCTTTCTATCACCAACGGTTGCAATGTTCAATTTTTTTCTATCTAAAAGTGCTAAATTTAGACCGAAAAAGTAATTATAACTTTTTGAGAGATAGAGCATTCTAATGTAGTCATACTTATGCATTGGGATATATAATATAACATGAAAATGGTAAGTCTTGGGTATATAAAAGTATACATATTTTTGATAGACTCAACGAGAGCTATCATTTGGTAGTGGGTAAGTCTTTCTATCGCCAACGGTTGCAATGTTCAATTTTTTTCTATCTAAAAGTGATAAATTTAGACCGAAAAAATAATTATAACTTTTTGAGAGATAGAGCATTCTAATGTAGTCACACTTATGCATTGGGATGTGCTGAATTCAACGGTGAGGTCGGTTTTCTCGTAGCGTGTACGGTTTGGCTAGAAAGTTGGAAACTATAATTTCCGCGGTTTATCGCGTTTATCTCGCGAACCGCGCACGTTAGAGCAACGCGGCTTACAGAAATGAATTCCTCGGCCAACTTCCCATCCGATACCGTTTGAACCGCCAATATCGGTCGATTGGATCGGACACAGTTTGCGTTCAAAGTTTCAAACATAGTAAAATAGGTGTTTTTAGCATAATTTTTGATATTGGGAACGTAATAACTGCCGAACCGTTCCAAATAAGTAAA
The DNA here is from genome assembly GCA_964023965.1 of Melinopterus prodromus. NCBI lineage: Eukaryota > Metazoa > Arthropoda > Insecta > Coleoptera > Scarabaeidae > Melinopterus > Melinopterus prodromus. The sequence continues at coordinate 11,578,030 of OZ030391.1, forward strand.
ATCAAATTATACCGGCGTAATCAGCGTCAAAAATTGTACCAAGAACCACAACCGTAATTTGATTGAAGGTAGTTGGGTTTTTGCCGACTGGCTAAAATTTTGTAAGAAATCACATATTTTAACCAATAATTTTGAAGTAGCACACATATCTCAAAAACAAGGACCCGAATCAACATGAAACCTTTGCTATCTTACTAAAATGGGTGCGCTGATTCCAAATTTACATAGGAAACGTCTGTGTCTCTACTGGTTACCGAGTTGTACTGAAATTACGGTTTTTCAAATAATACAAAAATAAGCGAAATGGACCATGTAACATGAAAATGGTAAGTCTTAGGCATATAAAAGTATACATATTTTTGATAGACTCAACAAGAGCTATCATTTGGTAGTGGGTAAACCTTTCTATCACCAACGGTTGCAATGTTCAATTTTTTTCTATCTAAAAGTGCTAAATTTAGACCGAAAAAATAATTATAACTTTTTGAGAAATAGAGCATTCTAATGTAGTCACACTTATGCATTGGGATGTGCTGAATTCAACGGTGAGGTCGGTTTTCTCGTAGCGTGTACGGTTTGGCTAGAAAGTTGGAAACTATAATTTCCGCGGTTTATCGCGTTTATCTCGCGAACCGCGCACGTTAGAGCAACGCGGCTTACAGAAATGAATTCCTCGGCCAACTTCCCATCCGATACCGTTTGAACCGCCAATATCGGTCGATTGGATCGGACACAGTTTGCGTTCAAAGTTTCAAACATAGTAAAATAGGTGTTTTTAGCATAATTTTTGATATTGGGAACGTAATAACTGCCGAACCGTTCCAAATAAGTAAAATCAAATTATACCGGCGTAATCAGCGTCAAAAATTGTACCAAGAACCACAACCGTAATTTGATTGAAGGTAGTTGGGTTTTTGCCGACTGGCTAAAATTTTGTAAGAAATCACATATTTTAACCAATAATTTTGAAGTAGCACACATATCTCAAAAACAAGGACCCGAATCAACATGAAACCTTTGCTATCTTACTAAAATGGGTGCGCTGATTCCAAATTTACATAGGAAACGTCTGTGTCTCTACTGGTTACCGAGTTGTACTGAAATTACGGTTTTTCAAATAATACAAAAATAAGCGAAATGGACCATGTAACATGAAAATGGTAAGTCTTAGGCATATAAAAGTATACATATTTTTGATAGACTCAGCAAGAGCTATCATTTGGTAGTGGGTAAACCTTTCTATCACCAACGGTTGCAATGTTCAATTTTTTTCTATCTAAAAGTGCTAAATTTAGACCGAAAAAATAATTATAACTTTTTGAGAAATAGAGCATTCTAATGTAGTCATACTTATGCATTGGGATGAGCTGAATTCAACGGTGAGGTCGGTTTTCTCGTAGCGTGTACGGTTTGGCTAGAAAGTGGGAAACTATAATTTCCGCGGTTTATCGCGTTTATCTCGCGAACCGCGCACGTTAGAGCAACGCGGCTTACAGAAATGAATTCCTCGGCCAACTTCCCATCCGATACCGTTTGAACCGCCAATATCGGTCGATTGGATCGGACACAGTTTGCGTTCAAAGTTTCAAACATAGTAAAATAGGTGTTTTTAGCATAATTTTTGATATTGGGAACGTAATAACTGCCGAACCGTTCCAAATAAGTAAAATCAAATTATACCGGCGTAATCAGCGTCAAAAATTGTACCAAGAACCACAACCGTAATTTGATTGAAGGTAGTTGGGTTTTTGCCGACTGGCTAAAATTTTGTAAGAAATCACATATTTTAACCAATAATTTTGAAGTAGCACACATATCTCAAAAACAAGGACCCGAATCAACATGAAACCTTTGCTATCTTACTAAAATGGGTGCGCTGATTCCAAATTTACATAGGAAACGTCTGTGTCTCTACTGGTTACCGAGTTGTACTGAAATTACGGTTTTTCAAATAATACAAAAATAAGCGAAATGGACCATGTAACATGAAAATGGTAAGTCTTAGGCATATAAAAGTATACATATTTTTGATAGACTCAGCAAGAGCTATCATTTGGTAGTGGGTAAACCTTTCTATCACCAACGGTTGCAATGTTCAATTTTTTTCTATCTAAAAGTGCTAAATTTAGACCGAAAAAATAATTTTGACTTTTTGAGAAATAGAGCATTCTAATGTAGTCATACTTATGCATTGGGATGAGCTGAATTCAACGGTGAGGTCGGTTTTCTCGTAGCGTGTACGGTTTGGCTAGAAAGTGGGAAACTATAATTTCCGCGGTTTATCGCGTTTATCTCGCGAACCGCGCACGTTAGAGCAACGCGGCTTACAGAAATGAATTCCTCGGCCAACTTCCCATCCGATACCGTTTGAACCGCCAATATCGGTCGATTGGATCGGACACAGTTTGCGTTCAAAGTTTCAAACATAGTAAAATAGGTGTTTTTAGCATAATTTTTGATATTGGGAACGTAATAACTGCCGAACCGTTCCAAATAAGTAAAATCAAATTATACCGGCGTAATCAGCGTCAAAAATTGTACCAAGAACCACAACCGTAATTTGATTGAAGGTAGTTGGGTTTTTGCCGACTGGCTAAAATTTTGTAAGAAATCACATATTTTAACCAATAATTTTGAAGTAGCACACATATCTCAAAAACAAGGACCCGAATCAACATGAAACCTTTGCTATCTTACTAAAATGGGTGCGCTGATTCCAAATTTACATAGGAAACGTCTGTGTCTCTACTGGTTACCGAGTTGTACTGAAATTACGGTTTTTCAAATAATACAAAAATAAGCGAAATGGACCATGTAACATGAAAATGGTAAGTCTTAGGCATATAAAAGTATACATATTTCTGATAGACTCAACGAGAGCTATCATTTGGTAGTGGGTAAACCTTTCTATCACCAACGGTTGCAATGTTCAATTTTTTTCTATCTAAAAGTGCTAAATTTAGACCGAAAAAATAATTATAACTTTTTGAGAGATAGAGCATTCTAATGTAGTCATACTTATGCATTGGGATATATAATATAACATGAAAATGGTAAGTCTTGGGTATATAAAAGTATACATATTTTTGATAGACTCAACGAGAGCTATCATTTGGTAGTGGGTAAGTCTTTCTATCGCCAACGGTTGCAATGTTCAATTTTTTTCTATCTAAAAGTGCTAAATTTAGACCGAAAAAATAATTATAACTTTTTGAGAGATAGAGCATTCTAATGTAGTCACACTTATGCATTGGGATGTGCTGAATTCAACGGTGAGGTCGGTTTTCTCGTAGCGTGTACGGTTTGGCTAGAAAGTGGGAAACTATAATTTCCGCGGTTTATCGCGTTTATCTCGCGAACCGCGCACGTTAGAGCAACGCGGCTTACAGAAATGAATTCCTCGGCCAATTTCCCATCCGGTACCGTTTAAACCGCCAATATCGGTCGATTGGATCGGACACAGTTTGCGTTCAAAGTTTCAAACATAGTAAAATAGGTGTTTTTAGCATAATTTTTGATATTGGGAACGTAATAACTGCCGAACCGTTCCAAATAAGTAAAATCAAATTATACCGGCGTAATCAGCGTCAAAAATTGTACCAAGAACCACAACCGTAATTTGATTGAAGGTAGTTGGGTTTTTGCCGACTGGCTAAAATTTTGTAAGAAATCACATATTTTAACCAATAATTTTGAAGTAGCACACATATCTCAAAAACAAGGACCCGAATCAACATGAAACCTTTGCTATCTTACTAAAATGGGTGCGCTGATTCCAAATTTACATAGGAAACGTCTGTGTCTCTACTGGTTACCGAGTTGTACTGAAATTACGGTTTTTCAAATAATACAAAAATAAGCGAAATGGACCATGTAACATGAAAATGGTAAGTCTTAGGCATATAAAAGTATACATATTTTTGATAGACTCAACAAGAGCTATCAGTTGGTAGTGGGTAAACCTTTCTATCACCAACGGTTGCAATGTTCAATTTTTTTCTATCTAAAAGTGCTAAATTTAGACCGAAAAAATAATTATAACTTTTTGAGAAATAGAGCATTCTAATGTAGTCACACTTATGCATTGGGATGTGCTGAATTCAACGGTGAGGTCGGTTTTCTCGTAGCGTGTACGGTTTGGCTAGAAAGTTGGAAACTATAATTTCCGCGGTTTATCGCGTTTATCTCGCGAACCGCGAACGTTAGAGCAACGCGGCTTACAGAAATGAATTCCTCGGCCAACTTCCCATCCGATACCGTTTGAACCGCCAATATCGGTCGATTGGATCGGACACAGTTTGCGTTCAAAGTTTCAAACATAGTAAAATAGGTGTTTTTAGCATAATTTTTGATATTGGGAACGTAATAACTGCCGAACCGTTCCAAATAAGTAAAATCAAATTATACCGGCGTAATCAGCGTCAAAAATTGTACCAAGAACCACAACCGTAATTTGATTGAAGGTAGTTGGGTTTTTGCCGACTGGCTAAAATTTTGTAAGAAATCACATATTTTAACCAATAATTTTGAAGTAGCACACATATCTCAAAAACAAGGACCCGAATCAACATAAAACCTTTGCTATCTTACTAAAATGGGTGCGCTGATTCCAAATTTACATAGGAAACGTCTGTGTCTCTACTGGTTACCGAGTTGTACTGAAATTACGGTTTTTCAAATAATACAAAAATAAGCGAAATGGACCATGTAACATGAAAATGGTAAGTCTTAGGCATATAAAAGTATACATATTTTTGATAGACTCAACAAGAGCTATCATTTGGTAGTGGGTAAACCTTTCTATCACCAACGGTTGCAATGTTCAATTTTTTTCTATCTAAAAGTGCTAAATTTAGACCGAAAAAATAATTATAACTTTTTGAGAGATAGAGCATTCTAATGTAGTCATACTTATGCATTGGGATGAGCTGAATTCAACGGTGAGGTCGGTTTTCTCGTAGCGTGTACGGTTTGGCTAGAAAGTGGGAAACTATAATTTCCGCGGTTTATCGCGTTTATCTCGCGAACCGCGCACGTTAGAGCAACGCGGCTTACAGAAATGAATTCCTCGGCCAACTTCCCATCCGATACCGTTTGAACCGCCAATATCGGTCGATTGGATCGGACACAGTTTGCGTTCAAAGTTTCAAACATAGTAAAATAGGTGTTTTTAGCATAATTTTTGATATTGGGAACGTAATAACTGCCGAACCGTTCCAAATAAGTAAAATCAAATTATACCGGCGTAATCAGCGTCAAAAATTGTACCAAGAACCACAACCGTAATTTGATTGAAGGTAGTTGGGTTTTTGCCGACTGGCTAAAATTTTGTAAGAAATCACATATTTTAACCAATAATTTTGAAGTAGCACACATATCTCAAAAACAAGGACCCGAATCAACATGAAACCTTTGCTATCTTACTAAAATGGGTGCGCTGATTCCAAATTTACATAGGAAACGTCTGTGTCTCTACTGGTTACCGAGTTGTACTGAAATTACGGTTTTTCAAATAATACAAAAATAAGCGAAATGGACCATGTAACATGAAAATGGTAAGTCTTAGGCATATAAAAGTATACATATTTCTGACAGACTCAACGAGAGCTATCATTTGGTAGTGGGTAAACCTTTCTACCTTTCTATCACCAACGGTTGCAATGTTCAATTTTTTTCTATCTAAAAGTGCTAAATTTAGACCGAAAAAATAATTATAACTTTTTGAGAAATAGAGCATTCTAATGTAGTCATACTTATGCATTGGGATGAGCTGAATTCAACGGTGAGGTCGGTTTTCTCGTAGCGTGTACGGTTTGGCTAGAAAGTGGGAAACTATAATTTCCGCGGTTTATCGCGTTTATCTCGCGAACCGCGCACGTTAGAGCAACGCGGCTTACAGAAATGAATTCCTCGGCCAACTTCCCATCCGATACCGTTTGAACCGCCAATATCGGTCGATTGGATCGGACACAGTTTGCGTTCAAAGTTTCAAACATAGTAAAATAGGTGTTTTTAGCATAATTTTTGATATTGGGAACGTAATAACTGCCGAACCGTTCCAAATAAGTAAAATCAAATTATACCGGCGTAATCAGCGTCAAAAATTGTACCAAGAACCACAACCGTAATTTGATTGAAGGTAGTTGGGTTTTTGCCGACTGGCTAAAATTTTGTAAGAAATCACATATTTTAACCAATAATTTTGAAGTAGCACACATATCTCAAAAACAAGGACCCGAATCAACATGAAACCTTTGCTATCTTACTAAAATGGGTGCGCTGATTCCAAATTTACATAGGAAACGTCTGTGTCTCTACTGGTTACCGAGTTGTACTGAAATTACGGTTTTTCAAATAATACAAAAATAAGCGAAATGGACCATGTAACATGAAAATGGTAAGTCTTAGGCATATAAAAGTATACATATTTCTGATAGACTCAACGAGAGCTATCATTTGGTAGTGGGTAAACCTTTCTATCACCAACGGTTGCAATGTTCAATTTTTTTCTATCTAAAAGTGCTAAATTTAGACCGAAAAAATAATTATAACTTTTTGAGAGATAGAGCATTCTAATGTAGTCATACTTATGCATTGGGATATATAATATAACATGAAAATGGTAAGTCTTGGGTATATAAAAGTATACATATTTTTGATAGACTCAACGAGAGCTATCATTTGGTAGTGGGTAAGTCTTTCTATCGCCAACGGTTGCAATGTTCAATTTTTTTCTATCTAAAAGTGCTAAATTTAGACCGAAAAAATAATTATAACTTTTTGAGAGATAGAGCATTCTAATGTAGTCACACTTATGCATTGGGATGTGCTGAATTCAACGGTGAGGTCGGTTTTCTCGTAGCGTGTACGGTTTGGCTAGAAAGTGGGAAACTATAATTTCCGCGGTTTATCGCGTTTATCTCGCGAACCGCGCACGTTAGAGCAACGCGGCTTACAGAAATGAATTCCTCGGCCAATTTCCCATCCGGTACCGTTTGAACCGCCAATATCGGTCGATTGGATCGGACACAGTTTGCGTTCAAAGTTTCAAACATAGTAAAATAGGTGTTTTTAGCATAATTTTTGATATTGGGAACGTAATAACTGCCGAACCGTTCCAAATAAGTAAAATCAAATTATACCGGCGTAATCAGCGTCAAAAATTGTACCAAGAACCACAACCGTAATTTGATTGAAGGTAGTTGGGTTTTTGCCGACTGGCTAAAATTTTGTAAGAAATCACATATTTTAACCAATAATTTTGAAGTAGCACACATATCTCAAAAACAAGGACCCGAATCAACATGAAACCTTTGCTATCTTACTAAAATGGGTGCGCTGATTCCAAATTTACATAGGAAACGTCTGTGTCTCTACTGGTTACCGAGTTGTACTGAAATTACGGTTTTTCAAATAATACAAAAATAAGCGAAATGGACCATGTAACATGAAAATGGTAAGTCTTAGGCATATAAAAGTATACATATTTTTGATAGACTCAACAAGAGCTATCAGTTGGTAGTGGGTAAACCTTTCTATCACCAACGGTTGCAATGTTCAATTTTTTTCTATCTAAAAGTGCTAAATTTAGACCGAAAAAATAATTATAACTTTTTGAGAAATAGAGCATTCTAATGTAGTCACACTTATGCATTGGGATGTGCTGAATTCAACGGTGAGGTCGGTTTTCTCGTAGCGTGTACGGTTTGGCTAGAAAGTTGGAAACTATAATTTCCGCGGTTTATCGCGTTTATCTCGCGAACCGCGCACGTTAGAGCAACGCGGCTTACAGAAATGAATTCCTCGGCCAACTTCCCATCCGATACCGTTTGAACCGCCAATATCGGTCGATTGGATCGGACACAGTTTGCGTTCAAAGTTTCAAACATAGTAAAATAGGTGTTTTAGCATAATTTTTGATATTGGGAACGTAATAACTGCCGAACCGTTCCAAATAAGTAAAATCAAATTATACCGGCGTAATCAGCGTCAAAAATTGTACCAAGAACCACAACCGTAATTTGATTGAAGGTAGTTGGGTTTTTGCCGACTGGCTAAAATTTTGTAAGAAATCACATATTTTAACCAATAATTTTGAAGTAGCACACATATCTCAAAAACAAGGACCCGAATCAACATGAAACCTTTGCTATCTTACTAAAATGGGTGCGCTGATTCCAAATTTACATAGGAAACGTCTGTGTCTCTACTGGTTACCGAGTTGTACTGAAATTACGGTTTTTCAAATAATACAAAAATAAGCGAAATGGACCATGTAACATGAAAATGGTAAGTCTTAGGCATATAAAAGTATACATATTTTTGATAGACTCAACAAGAGCTATCATTTGGTAGTGGGTAAACCTTTCTATCACCAACGGTTGCAATGTTCAATTTTTTTCTATCTAAAAGTGCTAAATTTAGACCGAAAAAATAATTATAACTTTTTGAGAGATAGAGCATTCTAATGTAGTCATACTTATGCATTGGGATGAGCTGAATTCAACGGTGAGGTCGGTTTTCTCGTAGCGTGTACGGTTTGGCTAGAAAGTGGGAAACTATAATTTCCGCGGTTTATCGCGTTTATCTCGCGAACCGCGCACGTTAGAGCAACGCGGCTTACAGAAATGAATTCCTCGGCCAACTTCCCATCCGATACCGTTTGAACCGCCAATATCGGTCGATTGGATCGGACACAGTTTGCGTTCAAAGTTTCAAACATAGTAAAATAGGTGTTTTTAGCATAATTTTTGATATTGGGAACGTAATAACTGCCGAACCGTTCCAAATAAGTAAAATCAAATTATACCGGCGTAATCAGCGTCAAAAATTGTACCAAGAACCACAACCGTAATTTGATTGAAGGTAGTTGGGTTTTTGCCGACTGGCTAAAATTTTGTAAGAAATCACATATTTTAACCAATAATTTTGAAGTAGCACACATATCTCAAAAACAAGGACCCGAATCAACATGAAACCTTTGCTATCTTACTAAAATGGGTGCGCTGATTCCAAATTTACATAGGAAACGTCTGTGTCTCTACTGGTTACCGAGTTGTACTGAAATTACGGTTTTTCAAATAATACAAAAATAAGCGAAATGGACCATGTAACATGAAAATGGTAAGTCTTAGGCATATAAAAGTATACATATTTCTGATAGACTCAACGAGAGCTATCATTTGGTAGTGGGTAAACCTTTCTATCACCAACGGTTGCAATGTTCAATTTTTTTCTATCTAAAAGTGCTAAATTTAGACCGAAAAAATAATTATAACTTTTTGAGAGATAGAGCATTCTAATGTAGTCATACTTATGCATTGGGATGTGCTGAATTCAACGGTGAGGTCGGCTTTCCCGTAGCGTGTACGGTTTGGCTAGAAAGTGGGAAACTATAATTTCCGCGGTTTATCGCGTTTATCTCGCGAACCGCGCACGTTAGAGTAACGCGGCTTACAGAAATGAATTCCTCGGCCAATTTCCCATCCGATACCGTTTGAACCGCCAATATCGGTAGATTGGATCGGACACAGTTTGCGTTCAAAGTTTCAAATATAGTAAAATAGGTGTTTTTAGCATAATTTTTGATATTGGGAACGTAATAACTGCCGAACCGTTCCAAATAAGTAAAATCAAATTATACCGGCGTAATCAGCGTCAAAAATTGTATCAAGAACCCCAACCTTAATTTGATTGAAGGTAGTTGGGTTTTTGCCGACTGGCTAAAATTTTGTAAGAAATCACTTATTTTAACCAATAATTTTGAAGTAGCACACATATCTCAAAAACAAGGACCCGAATCAACATGAAACCTTTGCTATCTTACTAAAATGGGTGCGCTGATTCCAAATTTACATAGGAAACGTCTGTGTCTCTACTGGTTACCGAGTTGTACTGAAATTACGGTTTTTCAAATAATACAAAAATAAGCGAAATGGACCATGTAACATGAAAATGGTAAGTCTTAGGCATATAAAAGTATACATATTTCTGATAGACTCAACGAGAGCTATCATTTGGTAGTGGGTAAACCTTTCTATCACCAACGGTTGCAATGTTCAATTTTTTTCTATCTAAAAGTGCTAAATTTAGACCGAAAAAATAATTATAACTTTTTGAGAGATAGAGCATTCTAATGTAGTCATACTTATGCATTGGGATGTGCTGAATTCAACGGTGAGGTCGGTTTTCTCGTAGCGTGTACGGTTTGGCTAGAAAGTGGGAAACTATAATTTCCGCGGTTTATCGCGTTTATCTCGCGAACCGCACACGTTAGAGCAACGCGGCTTACAGAAATGAATTCCTCGGCCAATTTCCCATCCGATACCGTTTGAACCGCCAATATCGGTCGATTGGATCGGACACAGTTTGCGTTCAAAGTTTCAAACATAGTAAAATAGGTGTTTTTAGCATAATTTTTGATATTGGGAACGTAATAACTGCCGAACCGTTCCAAATAGGTAAAATCAAATTATACCGGCGTAATCAGCGTCAAAAATTGTATCAAGAACCCCAACCTTAATTTGATTGAAGGTAGTTGGGTTTTTGCCGACTGGCTAAAATTTTGTAAGAAATCACATATTTTAACCAATAATTTTGAAGTAGCACACATATCTCAAAAACAAGGACCCGAATCAACATGAATCCTTTGCTATCTTACTAAAATGGGTGCGCTGATTACAAATTTACATAAGAAAAGTCTCTGTCTCTACTGGTTACCGAGTTGTGCTGAAATTACGGGATTTCAAGTAATACAAAATAAGCGAAATGGACCACGTAACATGAAAATGGTAAATCTTAGGCATCTAAAAGTATACATTGTTTTGATAGACTCGACGAGAGCTATCATTTGGTAGTGGGTAAACCATTCTATCACCAACGGTTGCAATGTTCATTTTTTTCTATTTAAAGTGCTGAAATTGTACCTTAACTGAAATTTCCTCAGCAAATTATATACCTATCGTTTTCACAGGTCTTACACCGTATCAGCTATCTTCGTATCGCATCGATAATGATCAGCAACAAAACTCGTGTTTGCCAAAACAATAAGAGCAAGAGGGCGCTGACGACGTAGGGCGACGCCACCGTCGCCGCCGCGATTGTGGATGAGATGGCTGCGAGCCATTTACGTTTAGGAAATTGCGGCGTCCCGATGAAAGCGCCGATACCGTCTCTACCTAACCGTGGCCGAAATCGTCCTGCGAAGCAGCTCGTTTGAGCTGTCAACGTTGGAAATTTTAATAAAAGCTCACCCGAAGAAATAAGTTTATTTAGGCCAACGAAAGTTGGCCATTATCTACACTGTAGCTGGTTAATTAAAGTTATCTCTCCGAAGGAGCCCACTCTGTTTCATTACGCCCGATAAGGTTTGTAATTTTAAATTAAAAATACAATTTCGCGTCTTACCGCGACTCCGAGAGAGGGGGCGCGTCCGCGCCGGAGTTCTTAATTAGAAAAATAACATACACCTTGGGTAAATACAAGATTTAAGATAGCATCTAATTTTGTTTTAAGTGTAATATTATTCTGTGTTATCTGCTCGATGTTTGTCATCGAAAGGCCGAAATTCTAGTGTTATGCCAGGCATATGACTTTATCATACTGTAATAAAGTTAATAGTTTAGCTGCATGAGATTCTATTTGATCGAGATCGGTCGTGTCTACATTAAAATAAAACTAGTTAACCAGGATTTGACAGACATTTTGATACTAGTGATAGTAGCTATTGTCAAAACATCAGCTTTTGATTCACTACATACTGTCATTAGAATGAAAATATCTGTCAAATCGTGGCTAACTACATAGTTTTATATTAATGCAGACACGACCGATCTCGATCAAATGAAATTTTTTTTGGTCAATATTTTTTACCCCGAAACTAGATCAACGTTTTAAAATCTTACCTTACATTAGTGGAAAACTAAAATTGACCGATGAAAAGGTGTGCGTATTTGCACACAACAATAATAATCAAAATTAGATAATAATTCGCTGAAAAATCGTGAAAAAGAAAAAGAAATTCTTTGATCGCGTAAAATTTTAATTATCTCATTGTAATGTCAATAAAACATTCTAATGAATTGTTGTTTTGTTCTTTAAGATAAAATTCGATAAGTTTTGAATTCATACGTCATTGATGCTTATTATGCAAGTAGACTAACTGTTTGCATTTTAAAACTGGTTCTAAACGCATTTTCAAATGAAGACGTTATTTATTGTTCAAAATTGATGAAATATTCGGTGCAACTTCTTAGAATATTAGGTACTTATTCAATTTCATGTCACGAAAAAATAGTTGTATGTAAAGTAAATATAGTTCAAATAGCACAAACCACATTATAAAAATATATTTTTTATCTAGGTGAACTTTTTGACAAAACTTCTCCACTAAAAATGAGAAAAAAGCAATAATTGTGCGTTGAAGAAATGTTAAAAATGACCATATTACCGCTCATCATAAACTCGGGATGCTTCGAACAAAATATCGTTTTAAAGTAATAAAGTTAAGTTAAGTTTAAGATGAAATCGTTAAACTGGAACACTTTTTCGCTGTATTACCTATTTGCTAATTTTATATTCTGTAGTACATCACTGCATACAGGTAAAGAATGAATCCACATTTTTTTTATTTTTACGTTTTTTTATGTTATATTTTCTATTTTATATACAGCCTTATAATTTGATGACGGTAAGTAACGAAAAAGACTTAAGCAAGTTGAAGGGTCATGTTTGCCTCCATATGGAATTATATCTACTTCTTGCAAATTCTGTTCTTGCTATTATAGCAACATGTTGGTGTAAAGTGTAAACGAACATTCTGTGCGTGATACCTAATATAATCAGAAAGGGTGCTGTTATAGACTGAAGTTTATACTTAAAAACAACAGCTCAATTGATTTATTGTAGATAAGTTCCCACATGACGTCATTGAACAAAGAAATAAAGAAGCCCTAGTACATATACACAGACATTTGTTTGTACCTTGGCCTAAAATGTTCAGTGGACACAAAAGGACATATTTCCGTTAAAATCAAATAAAAAAAATAATTTTGGCTTACAATACTTTGTTATACTACTACGGAAATTTTAATTTGACATTTTAAACTTCCTGTTTTGAGAAAGTTTTGCCCTTGTGTGAATAGTTTTTAGTTGATTCATTTCTAGTTTACATAACAATAACTACATAATATTGAATGAAAATATCAAAAATAGTAGTCAATATTAAAAGCGAATGAAATCATTTAAATTAAAATATAACTCTTCGGTGTTATTACTATTGATGGTATTATTGATGAGAAACCTGTGCTTACTGTGTTTGCTCTGAATATGTATGTATCCACTAAAGTAGAATAAGCTTTGACATGCAAAAACTGAACTACTCTACGGCGATTTAAGTCGTCTGTGTTCAAAAACGGGCATGGTGTTTATAACTTTATAACTTAGTGTTTATTTTGGACGTTGGGCTTGCAGATTTAATTTGGATACCTTCAGTTCTGCATTTAAAATGTTAACAGAACATATTTGGAACTTTGTTTAAAATTTATCAATATAAAATTAATATTATAAAAAAAATCCTCAGATAAGTCAACTTTTAATTATAAAAATACTCATATGGTGAATACAATTCTTTTTAATGACAACCTTAGATTTTCCGTGCCGCTTTTTGCAGATCTATTATTAATAGTAATTTTATGATCTTACATATCAAACTGTTTGAGAAAACGAAATAACAAATTAGGATTGACAACTTTAGTTTATTAATGGAAGGCGAATATGCATTTTTGATTGATTTTCTTTCGCTGAATATGATATAAAAAAGGGATATCATGTTATTGTCAAGTTATTGTGTTTTTAGCTGTTTCTCTTATATAGGTACATGTATCAATAGGTATGTGATAGATCTGTCTGATTTGTTGTGGTATTTTACCCCGCCAAAGGTTTGTCTCTCTCCCAGTATGTATTTTTTCATCAGTTTCATCTGACGGTACTGAAGAACTATGTGCAAGAAAGATATTTTGTTACATTGATACAGGGAGCAACACATCAACAGTATTTCAGCAAAATCTTTTTGAACGATGGGACAAAATAGAAATAAAGCACGTTATAATAGGATAATAATAAATTATATCAAATTTCCAATACCTAGAAGCAATTAGTTTGTTCTCCGACAACTCGCAAATCCCTAATTCTATTTAAGAATTTATGATCCGATCTGAATGAAGCCCAATAAACCCGATTGTTAAACCAAAGTCACCCCGAAACCTTAATCAGGAATTTACAGGGCACTTGGCCACTTTCACTCTTCTTCCCTCCACGGCCTCCTCAATTGCTAATGATCGGAATTGAGCGCGAGGGCACCATAACAGTTAAGAAGACAATCGCAAAGTGGACGACCAGAAACTTTTCTCTCCTACATCCGGAGAAGTGCCGAGCCTAACCCGATTGAAATTTTTATGACCGGGCGTCCATTTTAGTTACCTAGTTAGTCAGGGTGGACTTTCACCCCAACACACCCCGGAGAAGAAAAAAGAAAACCTCCACAACCATAATCGTTAAATCCGAGTCAGGTGGAGGAAGGAGTTTCCTAATTGAAATCAAGCGCAAGGAAAATACTGGATAAGTTACCCCTCCGCATCCCCCGTCGCGTATTTTATTACAAAGCGGTAATTACTCGGAGAAATCTATTTCCTTCTTGAAGTATTCAGTATTCACCCCCGTAAATCCCAACAATTAGGTTTACACCCCCTCCCCCTCTGACGTCACTCCCTTGTTGGTTCGCGTACTACCCGCAATAGTGTTCTAATGTGTCTGATGTAACGCGTATTATTCTTGATTAGTTAAAATAGCAGAATTAATTAGTGACATTCCCAGAGTATATCGTGATCGAAAGGAAGCAGCAGATTTTCAAATAGAACTAATATGACAAGCACTGAATCAGTTGGAACTAGAGTCGCCTCTGCCCGATAACGTATCCACAGTCCACACCTGTAAAAAAGTAATGTCGGTTGAAGTTTATTACAACGTTGAAGTGACATTTAATTATCATCTTTTGAACTTTGTTGCTGCGTTTTTTGCGATTTCACAAGTTGTAGTGTGTAAAACGTGCAAATCAAATGCGAAATTGGCCGAAAGTGGCAACCGTGACTTAGGATTTCAGATCGTAGTTTCTTGTGAGAATTTTGAACAAACTTTTATTCCGAGTTGCCCATTTGTTCAAAAAGGATATGAAATGAATAGCGGAAGTATCCTTGCCATGCGCATAAGAATAGGTGTAGATGGAATTGAAAAGGTTTGCGCCTCGACAGTTTTTCACTCATTTTACGATAAAGGTGTTCGCACCATTTTTGTGGCAACAGAAGCAGTTTGTCAACAAATTATGCAGAGAGCAACAGAAGGAGAGAGGGCTACAAATCAACTGAAAATAGTAAAAAAAGAATGGCGTAGCTGTCTCGGACGATTGAACATGAAGAAAACATAGCTTTTCTTCTGTGTATGATTGGTGGCGCCTATCAGCTGGAGAAATGTTGTTGATATTCTCATAAAATCTAAATACGGCAAAGCTTGCTAATTTTGGAATAAGTAAAGGAAATAAGAAACGGATAGATCACGTGCAGAAACTAATGGCACTCGTCCCCGCCATTTGACAAAAACCAGTTAGGGCAGTTAACCCAGAAGCCTATAAATGAGCTTTGAATTTTTGGTGGACCTTCTTGGACTTTTTTGATGGCCATTCGTCGTAATCATGATTCAATTGATAAAATGAAGAAAATAGACACTGGTCAATACATTCTGTCGATGAAATGCCGCAGTACGAGAATTGTCCACCTGGTGATTTCATTTTCATTTTCAGCTTCAGAACAACATTATCTAGAGAAGTACGTACGGATTTTACGATAAGTTCGAATTTTTTTGTTATATTATATACAATTTTTAACCTAATTTTGTGCCTACACACATAAAAATTTTACGGAGAGAATTTGCACGTAGTTAGTTGTACACAAAAAAGAGTGATTTTTTCTCCGAAAATCAGTTGATTGTGTGCTAAAAATTGTTGATATACGTAATATCGGAGTTAATTTAACTACACAGCACGGAGTTGAAAATAGTTTATATCCGAAATGGTGAAAATTTTCACTGGAGCTGTGAAATGAAAATTAACACCATGCAGGGTGTTGAAATAACTGACAAAATGAGAGAAAGTACACTTTTTGGAGTTGATATGACTGAACATTGTGACGGAGTGATAAAACTCCTAAAAGTAAACATTAATTCCCTGTGTAATATTGATTTCTAACTCCGTTTTGGAGTGAATAATCTCCAAAAAGGTAAGATTTATACTGTAAAGGCAAAAACTTACGGTTTGACAACAACAGGCGTCAACATGTCGCCATCAAGACGGTTTGCAGTTTGCTTCGCAGTGTGTTGTGGTCGTCACTTATACTCCTAAGTTTGCGGGGTGCAGTTGAGAGTGAGTTTCATTTCCATTACTTTTAATATTTTATATGTAAGTACATTATTATTTCAAATGGAGCAGTGTATTTTCATACGAGTTAAATACGGACAAATAAAGAAATGGGTCAGAATTATCAACGATGTACTAAATTTCGACACAATTAATACTACAGGTAAGTTACTTATATTACTACATATGTATGTATGTACGTTGTGCTCACATGCTTTTATAATTTTGTAGTTTATAAAATTGTTACGCACACTACTAATGTACTATAGAAAATAGCGTGTGAAGATACCGGCTAGTCAAATGCGCAGTACATTTGTTGCCGCATTTGTGGTACCTTCATACCGAGTATGACACTGCATTGTACCTACAGAATGCATGTCGATTTTTGTGTTTTTTTTATGAAGTAGTGTGTATTCCTTTGTCCGGCAATGCGTTTTTTTTTATTTTTTCTATTTGCCTTACAACAACAAAAATACAACAATTCTGCACATATTTCTTTCAGGTACAGTTGGCAAGCTATTTAAAATAGCAGACAAAATATCAAGATATCAAGTATTATGATGACGCGAGTTATGAAATCGACAAGGAGTTATAGGTAGACTTCATATGGCACAGTCAACGAGGAATTACTTTGGTGATAAAGACGGGCGAAGAGGATGACGATGTTAATACAAATCCTTTAAGTAAATATTAATTTTTATAAATAATATATTGTTTTGATATGAGGTACACATTCTTTATAATAAGGCGAATGATATGTATATAGTTACCAATTATATTATATGTACTTAGTTATTAATGAAAGTACTCTAGACTTTATGTATTCTGTTATATTTGATATTAGTTATTAATTTATTATTATTAATATTAATACGGAGATTATTGTATATTTAGGATAAACTGTATTTTATTTATTGAGTATTGTGCAAACATGTATATTCATTTACTTGTTTTTTCGAAAAATAAATTGTTAAAATGTATTTTTGATTTTTACTGGTCCCCGTCATATTCCTAATAAAGATAAGAACCGCTCTGAAAAAAAAAACAACTCTATTTGGTACATATTTAACTTCATTACGTACGCAAACAACTCTTTTAGGGAAAGAATAATTTCGCCAATAAAAGAAAAGCACCCCGCAACAGGGTAATTTTAACACTAATAAAGGAGTTACGTAACATCTCCACGGATGTATTTCACTACTACAGTTTGATGTCCTCTAACGCTTCAATTTTTAATTTTGTTTGTTTTTTTTGTATTGTATTGTATTCACCCCGTCAATCGCCATTACGCTACAAAATGGAGATCTGCACCCGACAATTAGATTTCATCCCCCCTCCCCCTCTGACGTCACTCCCTTCACGGTTCGCGTACCACTCGCAATAGTGTTCTAAATTAACAAGCCAGTTATTGTCTGACATGACAATGCCAGTGGTGGTGCAATTGGGGATGTTTGCAAGTCGGCCCTCTGCAGTCGGTCAAACCGATTTTCTGAATCAATCAGTTTCCTCTCTCACCCTCTTAAAACTTAATGACGATAATCAAGCGCGACGGGGTGCTCCGGCGTAACGCGCTCTGCCGATTTTACTGTACGGAGGTGGGTGGATCCCCCGGTTATGGGGTTCCCTTCCGTGGGATGAAACAGGATATTATGGCTAACGACGAAATACAAAGAATCAGCGGGAATAGTGAATCCCTATGGGACGCAGTACACCCCTTATCGGCCATATGGTTGCGTAACGATGTTTTCTATTGAAGGAAATCGTTTAGTTGAAAAGTAATCTCTCGAACAAATTGATGAAGCCGTATTGTGGCGTTTGCTCTAATAGTGTACTATAATGTCGTATGTGTACTAATAGTCAACATTTGGATGCAATATAATATATAGAAAGACAGATCGCGAAGGTTGTCTTCAGAATAAGTTCGTGAAAAGGAGAAATTCCAGGTTGGTTTCCAATAAAGAAGAAACGAAGAAGAATGAATTGGTTAGAGAATTTCTGAACTAAAAGAACGAAGGTTTTGTACTTCAAAATCCTATAGATTTTAAGTGAAATAGTCTCTTAACCAATCTGTGGACAAAATATCAAATTTTGCACGATCAGTGTGGCACCGTCAAAAAGGGTTTTATCGATTCTATATCAAAGACAACACTAAACTTAAAATTCACATTTCTGCGTTTAACAACCTGTTTTCTAAAAATAGAGTGGTTTAAAAAGTAGATTGTAAAAGAATTACCATGGTTTTGCACCACGGCTTTAGTCGGAAAAATGTAGCATGGTATTTGTTTAGCATTATCTGCAAAATTGCTCAGTTTTAAGTTATTCCGATAAAATCATAGAATCAAAAACGAAAACCGAATCAAAAGAACATAACAAGGAATTAATTTCCACCCAGCATTATTTATAATTTTCTCATTTTTTTTACTTTATCATACGCAGTATTATAAAGTATTGTAATCATGCCGAAAAAAAAAATTGAGATTTTAGCGGAAATAGGTCTTTTTGGGTCCCCTGAACATTTTTGACCAAGGTACAAAAAAATGTCTGTGTGTGTGTGTGTGTGTGTGTGTGTGTGTACCCGTTTTTTGTGGAGACGATTCCGGAGAAACTACTGAAGGTATCGGGACGAAAGTTCATATTTAGAAGTTTCATACCTAAACTTAGAGCTGAAAAGCTTTTGGTTCAAAAGGGTCCAAAGGGACTGGCTATTTACTGTTAGCATTTTTCAACGATTTGGCAATTGAGCCGCCATTTCTGCAATTTTGTCAAAATAGATAAATAATTAATTAAAGTAGAGGAAATTTTGCATAGTTTATGTTTATAACATTTTTTGGTAAAATTAATAGTTTAGCTGCAGGAGCAAATTCTATTTGATCGAAATCGTGTCTGTATTAATAGCAGGTAGCCAGGATATTTTGAATCCTTTGACAGTATTCAGAACGTCAGCGGTTGCGAAACATCAATTCAACACGCAAATGCATGGAGAATGCGAGAACGCGCGCACGTACAGTGCAACAATATTAAAACATCTTGGTGTCAATGTGTATTTCGATTGCGGATAGCCATGTTCTTATGTTTTCGCGAATAAATACAAGAAAGATTGTAAGACGGTATGGTAACATTAAAACTTATTTGGAATATTGAGCATAATTCTTTATGAACTTTTGTAGTTAGCACTGAAGACGGGGTAAAACCCGAAAATATAGTATGCTAGAAGCCAATATAATATATTAATTATCAGAACCAATAACCTTTTTACTTTATCATATGTAGTATGACAAGAAGGTTTAGTCTTAGCATTTTGGAAATATTTTGCAAATAAGCCGGTATTTCTGGAATTTCGTCGAAATAGTTAAATAATAAATTAATGTAGAGGAAATTCTGAATAATTCATGACTATGAAATTTTTTGGTAAAGTAATTATTTTAGCCGCCTGAGCAAATTCTATTTCATCGGGATCGGTCGTACTGCATTAAAACTAGTTAGCGAGGATTTGTCAGATATTGTGATTCTAATGATAGTAGGTAGTGTCAAATGCTGATGTTTTGACATTACATACTGTAAATATAATCAAAATATCTGTCTAGTTCTAGTAGTTTTATTTTACTGCAGACGTGGCCGATCTCGATCAAATAGAATCTCCTGCAGCTAAACTATTAATATATGGTATGATAAAGTCATGTGCCTGGCCACATCAGATTTTTTTATTTTAAATCCGATAATAACAATTTATTGATTGCCTGTTTCCTTTTCTGCGGTTCAATTCAAAAAATGAATATTTTCTTTGAAAAAACAAAGATTGATTAGAATCTAATATAAATAACATCATTTTGGATAAATTAGAAACTCAATCAAATTCTAATTGAACAATCACGACTAAATTCATAAAACAGCTCTACCCTACCAATCAACTAAAGTATTATATATTAAATACTATCATATTATTATTATTATAAACTATAGAGATTAAAAGTACAAGTACAGTCCGTTTTTCATCATTTATTTTCTCGATAAAAAGTTAGACGTTAAGTTAGATTATGCATTATTTGACAAGTAAATGTACTTTCCCTCTGGGATATATAATCCTTCAATGCTAGCAGTTATGTCAGAAAAAAAAAACATATATTTATCACCTAACATTTCCTACACACCGCATATTTAATTTTAGCCGAACAAAAGCGCCCTCATTATTGGAGGATTTCATGTGTGCGGTTATTAATCTGGCGCTGGCGCGTCGCGTTCCGTAAGTCACTTAAAAAATTATCCAATAAATTCCGGCGCTCGCACTCCAATCTAATCCGCGGCGCACACAAATTTTACGCACCACCCATCGACTTCTTCCCCCTCGCTCGGCGTCCCACCCCCGGAGTAATTTATTTACCGGGCTGCGGAATAAAATCCAACACCATATATCATATTGTTAACCGGAGTGTGGATTTCGCGCTCCCCCAACACACCCCCTCGCGGAGGACCGCTTACGTACCCCCTCGCTTGGCACAGAAAATGTTATGTACGCGTCGACCCCATAGCATACTCACATACACACATCCGCAGCCCCACGACCAATGTCGATTCTACGGCTATAATTTACGCTTGTGTACGCACGCATCTGCATTTTCTATACACGCTGAGCCGGCTCTATCCGATTTCTGTGGACCAGGGCGGGAACAAGGAATTTTTATGCGAAAATGACATGATAATGTTGAATTCATGGAAGAGATTGCCAGGAACTTATACAGGGTCTCCCACGACGAGCTGCCATTAGAAGTATATGGAGAACCAAATTAAATCAGAGATTGAAAATTTCTGGACTTCTGTTGTTGGACACGATGGTCTCAACTAAAATATTTTGAGTTTTCGGTTACCTCCGGGTACACCGGAAATGATAACAAGTTTTATATTTCAACCCAATATTTTATCACATTTTATGTTACATTCCTTATACCTAGCATGTGTCATTTTTGAGATATAATTTTTTTTTCATTAGCATCTAATAAGCAAACACAATGGATTGACCCTGCAAGTTCTAGAAAATTAACACTATTCTTTGGAAATGAAGCAGTAAAAACAAAATGACAAACAGAAGAGAAGAAAAGAGATTTTCAGTGTAATTCTGCACGTCCAGACTTCAGCCGTGTGAAGTTAGCCCCCATGGTCTGAATTTTGAATTTTTCTTCTAAGGGGGCTAACTTCACGCTGTGCCAGCCTCACCCATCAATTTTTAATTTTTCGAAATTCAAATACATGAAATTAGTAGCATTTCGTTTGCCATTTTTTACCTGACAAACAGATTTTTCCTATTATAAAGTAAATTATGATTATTTTCCGAAATCTGGTGTGAAGTTACCCCCTTATATTATCAATTCGGTCGAATTGGAAATTAACAACGTGGAATCGATTTCTCATCGTTTGCCCACGATTGCCATTTCATATTTTCGCTTTTCTCTTAATAGTTTTCGCGCAAATGGACTTTTCCTCACAGCAGTAGAAAGCTGATACGCTAACAAATTTATATTCCTATATACTAATTTATAGGCAACATAAAACATCAAAACTCTCCTAACATTGCTACTATTATTTGTTTAACCATCCGGAGCAAATTTGGCGTTCGCCACCTTCTGAGACAAAAATTATAAACAATTGAACAATTGAAAATTTAAATATTTTCAGTAATAATATAACAAGAGAGTGAGAATAAATTGAAAATAATTTGACAGATTGTTTGAAAACTTGTTGCCAATAGCCACTCGAGCCCTGCGGGCTCTCGTGACTATTGCCAAATGGCAACAAGTTTGAACAAAATCTGTCAAATTATTTTCTAATTTATGGAACTCTCGAGTTATATTTCACTAGATTATTTTTTGATTCACAAATTTTTACAATAAAAAAGATCAATAAAACTATCATAAAATTATTGAAAAATTTAATTTAATTAATTATTACTTACAATATACGAAAATATCGTTGACACATACTGAATATATTAAGAGAATTAACAATTTAAATTAGTACAATGAAAAACGCAATTATAAAAAATATTTCGAGACTCATTATTAATTGAGGATTTGGAATTGCTTTTTATATTAAGTGTTTCCTCCTGCGTATTTTCTCTAAGATTATTTATTATATTTGAATGATGTTCTTGGTTCAATTAAGTAATTATTTTGACAAGTATCTGACAGTTGCTAGGCAAATAAAAGCTACAGTGATTATTCCCGAGAATAATCACAAGAGATTTATTCCCACTATAATAATGACATAATTGGTTGAAACTTACTCTTGTGACAAATAAAGAAGCATTTCATTGGTTTTAAGAAACGTCAAAAAATAATCAAAGGGAGGGAAATGCCAAAATTGCTCAGAATGATTAAACAAATGGTGGAAGATATATTTGTCGAGTTTTGATGTTTGGGTCCCTGTGGAAACAGAGAAAAAATAAAACATCTGAAAACATTGTGATTTTGCCGCATTTCATAAGTTCAATTGTTTGTAACTTTTTTTCAGGAGGAGGCAAAAGGCAAATTTGCTCAGGATGATGAAACATATGTTGGAAGACATATTTGTATAGTTTTGATGTTTTGGCTAGTCTAAAACTTGAGATAAAAAATAAAACACCTGAAAATATTTAGATTTTGCCATATTTCATAAGCTCAATTGTTTATAACTTTTGTCTCACAGGGAGGCAAACGCTAAATATACTCAGGATGGTTAAGCATATTATGGTGAAAGATATATTTGTAGAGTTTGGTTCTTTGGGCTCGTCGAGAAATTGAGATAAAAAATAAAACATCAACAAATATTGACATTTAGCCGTATTTCATGAGTTCAATTGTTTATATCCTTTGTCTCAGAGGGAGGCTTTTGAAATAACATGTAGACACAGAGGCAGATAAAGCTATTTCGTACAAAAAATCAATCATATCTCAGTGTCACAGTCGCTGACGAGGTAGGCATTCGAATTATTTTTAATAGTGTACCACTTAGATTTATTACTTAATACTAAATTGTAATTGGTAATATTTGTACCGCGTGCATGATACTAAGCAATTACAGGAGTTAATGTAAAGCTCAATTACGGTTAATTTGTAAATGAATTCGCCCGTGGCTAATTAGGCAAAAAACTGGGCCGCCGTAATCCAAATAAACCGGTCAATTAAGTTAATACACTCATCGGGCGGGACAAGTGTGTTCGCGTCGTCCAATTTTTTAATTCGCCCTCGCGCATTGTCGCCGCCCGGCTCACAATAGCCCAGCGACATTTTAACAAATTGCCCAACAAACAAGCCAACGACACGGCATCTATTATATTATATGCGCCTGACAAAGTAGAAATTCGCATGTGAGATACGGACAACACACTTACCGTACGGCTCAGTTAACTTGTGGGACCTTTTGTCGCTACCCAGGAGAGAGCTTTACGGTATTTAATTGACAGAGAACGTTGTCAAACGGTAATAACGCGAATGCATGCGAGAATCAGATTTGGGGAACACTTGACAGATATTGCTGGACAATCTAAGCCAAGTAACGATACGTTTGCCTTGAAATTGATGATGGTTGAAAGCGAAAGGACCCGGTTGCTTTATGGAACCAGTGGTTCCACCGCAATAACGCCCCTAGTATTTTCGCGGAATTATGTCGTATACTGTAATTTTCGAGGGGTTGTTTCCTCTCCACTTCAGAGGTCAATTCATAGAAAAGAAAAGAAACGGAAGGAAACTACACCAATAAGTCTCTCTAAGGCTCTTATACTTACGTCAGAGCTAAGAGTGGTGAATATAAATACTTAGAAGAGCGTAACAATTGTAGAAATGATCACGACTAACCTAAATAACAAGAAAGGAGGTTGAAATGAAGCATTTAAACATGAACTTCAAAGTTAGCAAGCAAAAGGCATGTGATAACCCTGTGAAGCGTTTTAGAACAATGTATTAAAAACTTGGGGGAGTGCATGGTGTGCATCAGGGAGTGGAGCTATGAGACTGCCGTGAGCGAGAGAAGGATAGCGGGAGCAGTTTGGGGACCACTGTCATAAACAATACGTACGTAAAACAATAGGCTTAAACGAATGTTAGCTATAAAGTACTGCATTATTTGTTTTGGGATTCTTTAATACCAATAAAAAAGTGACAACCAGGCAGAAGCGCAAACCAAGGTTTTCAAGAAAGAGATTAAGGAAGCTTCTTCTAGGTTTATAGTTTGAAATCAAGGTCCAACCTTTCATTAATATTGAGGAAGTTTCTTACAAAAATGCGACGTGATCTCGAAAGTTAGCCTTTTGTGAGCATTTGATATCAGGTTTGTAATGTCCTGAAGGACTTCTTCATTCAAATGGCCTGTCAATCGCGTTGGTCCATAGAAAACTTTGAAAATGCCATATTTAAAGTGCATTGGATAACTACAGAACAACAGGATTTTCTTATTTTTTATTCATTCAAGACTGTGACCGAACGGAGTTTTCCGGTACTATTATAATTAAAATTACGAAATAAAATATACAACACTGAGTCAAATTATCTATGCTAGGAAATATTTTTTAATCAAATATACCTATATTCAAACGCTTTTTCATTGGTAAAGTCCGACAAATTCCTTTCTGTTTACAGTTGGTGGTACACTCACACAGGTAGGTAATTGAAGTATATTTGGGATTTTCTAATTTGGAATTCTATTGGGAACTTACTTATTTGGTCCTTAAAAATTTTAGCTTAAAACACCAAAAGTAGCCCTTTACTTCTAAAGCTATAAAGTAAAAAGAACTGGTCCTTAGTCTTCAAACACAATTCATATTTTTATTGTTTAATGAAGTTTTAAATTCGACAGTATTTATCGATACGCTTTATCTTGCTAAAAATGGTATTTAGGATGTTCTGCACGCCTAGATTGGCAAAGATGTTTATTCTATTTATTTTACTAGTGTTATTTATGCTTTTAATAAAATATTTGATTCGTATGATATTAATATGTTTATAATGTTTATTATTAATGTTTATAATTTATTGTTATTAGATAATAATAACTTGACTATTAAATATAATCATATGGGGAATATATATCGGCCCGACAAATTAGGTATTATCAACGACAAATTGTGCACGACAAAATAGGTACTCACCACGACAAATTTGGTATTCCCCACGGCAATTGTTAACAAAACAGAATTAGTATTCAGCACGAGAAATTAGGGATTCTTAACGACAGTTTAATTGATTAGCACGATAGGTTATGAATGTTACTTTTTTACGCTCTTTGCAAAAAGTATTGCCTATATTGATTAGATTTTTGAGTTTTAATGATTTAATTTTGGTTTTATAAAACTTAATTAACAGCTGTAGTGTGGGGTGTGCAAAAATTTAATAAAAACACAAATGAAAATTATAATATTCTATTTAAATAAAATAACAAATAAACAATAGTTCAAGTACAATAAATATGTATCCGGAGATTCTATAAAAAATAAACAAATATTTGAATTATTGTCTTGAATTAGTGTGTATTTGTTATAATATTGTTATCTTTTGATTTAGTAGAACATGTGTAATTTTTAGTACCCACCCCAAAACAATTTTTACAACCCTACACTCATTGTTACCATCTCAATTTCAAAGCATTTCACATATTTACAAGTATTTAATCTGTCAAAAGTACAATGGTCGAAGCTAAGTGACTATCCTGGCCGACAATGAACCAAATCGAGCAAGTGAAAACTACTTTTGGTAGGGGTTTCTCCATAGACTATTCGATTCTGTTTATTGATGGCACTTAGCTTAGATTATTGTATTTTTGACTAATTATGTATCTACTTGCAAATATGTGAAGTGGTCTAACTCAATAGTTCATTGATTACATTTCTTATGTAAGTTAATAACTGTGGTATGTAAATTCATTGTAGTAAACAAACCAAAAATATTTCCTTTTTAATATGATTAAGTTAAAAGTATTCACGATTTTGTGCCCCTTGGGGTATGAGTTAATGTACTGTATCGATCGATCAGAAATTTCACAGCAATTAAATATTGATATATTAATTAATTAATTAATTTTGTTTGATTGATTAAGTACGTAGGCTTTCACGGCCAAAATCATGTGAATCATGTGTCAAGATTTACAAATCTTGGCACCCGGCATAACTCGGAAGCAGTTTATTTTCTAAATTTACTTGATTATTAGGGAGAGGTCCATATTGCAAGCGATTGTTGATATTTGAAAAAGAAATGCATCTTTATTGCAATAATTTGTTTTTATTATATACTTAGAAGTAATATCATGTGTGAAGATTTACAAATCTTGGCACCCGGCATAACCCGGAAGCAGTTTATTTTCTAAATGTAATTGATTATTAGTGAGAAGTTCATATTGCAAGCGATTGTTAATATTGGAAAAAGAAAGGCCACTTTATTGCAATAATGTATGTTAATTATATACTTTATTTTTCCAATATTAATTGATTATGTTTTCAGCACATAAATGAATTGATCAACGGCGTCGGAGGAACCAAAATAAGAAGTCAAAAAAGTCCTGTGCTGTAAGTTTGGATGTTGGTCCCAGTATCTAAATGTTTATGAAACTGCGTTAAAAAAGTTACGGTAAAACTTACAATTGCAACTTTCTTTCAGCACATTTTTAGTATTTCATTGCTTGTTTAGATGATTTCTGAGTAAAGAAATATCCAAGTTGGCCTGTGTAACATTTTTGTTAAAATAGATTTTACCAGAACTGTTGCCAAAACGATTTTTCGGCATTTAAAAAAAATGAAAATCAATTTTCACAGGTGTCTCAAAGTTGAACTACCAGAATGTCGTTTTTGTTTTTAATAAAATTTCAGCAAAATATTACGTGTACGGTTTTTGTGCCCCAGAGTTCAGATCAAAAACATCATTTAGGTTCTAGCGGTATATGGATATGGTATGTGATAATATTGACGTTTTTCCCTTCGCTTTCCCGAAAAAAAAATCAAAAGTTTGTAAATGATTACAAAAGTTACTGAACATTAGCAAATTAGCTAATATTTACCCATTTTCCTTTAATTGTGCAGCTTTGTAAGAGTAATTTTGATTTGAACTTTGTAACATATTCTGCCGCTGACTGGAGCCTAGGCAGGTATTTTGACTTTGAAGACAAGGCAACCCTAACTCACAACTGTCTTCACCGGTGACTGGTCATTTTGGTTCGGTCTTTTTTGTTCTTTTTATAGCTTTGGCCTATTTTCTGTATTATTTCGCCTTTTCTGGTTCCTAACTGGCCTGAAGGTGACAACTGAAAATGAGTTAACGGACAATTGCTGTCGTATAGGCAACAAACGATAAAAAGACATTAAAAAGCCAGTTTAGATGTTGTATGACAGATTTCATACACGGCAGTATTGTTGCGTTTCGAAACAAACGTACAGTCTAATCTTTACATAGTATCCCTTAGATGGGATCCTTAAAATCCTCGCTTAAATAAACTCAGATGAAGTACGGCATAAACCCGGAATAAAACATTTACGAGTCCGTTTTATTTATTATGTAGTGCTTTGTGCATGCAGACGCTGTCTGTTTTATCTATATATTTCGGAACTAATCTAAATATCTGGCACGGTTTTTATGCCGACCGGTTCCGGGGTGGCAGCACTGGTTATAGCCTAATTCATCGCTGGGATTGTTTATGTAACGCTAATAAAATCACAATATAAGCTGATAGTAGCACGACTGACAGGGCGAAAACGGTTTTATACACAATTTTTCCGAGTAAATGGGCACGTCAGTGCGCACGCCAATAGCTGTGTTAAGTGAAGATAAAGAAGGGTTTACGAGCACGGTGACTCATACGTACCCAGAACTGTATAGTACTACTCTGCATCGGTATACAGGGTAAGTAGATGCTTCGAGTCCGTTATCTAAGTTTAACGGCGGCCATCTCTCAGAGAAGTAAACTTTTCAGCGGGAATAAATATAAGCTTTTATGGGAGCGTGCGAGATTGTCTCGCATTAGAGGACGAGTAACAACAAAGGTTTTAATACAAGTGCAACAGTGAATTAAACTTTCCATGTCAGCCAGATAAACCAGTAGCGCTATGGAGGAAATTTGAACCGATTGTTTCATAAGTTTTTCGCTTAGCGCAAAGTTTAATATTGTATTAAGTACTTAAGCTGATTGGTATCTTAGTGACTTCTGTACAAACGTAGTAATAAATTAAACTAAAAACTGTAGGTACTCAATTATCTGATGAAACTAACAATGTAGTTAGCAAAACGTCAGATATTTCAGCAACACCATGGTTGAATGGATGAATATTAAGAAGCGATGCGCTGAGGCTCTTTGAATAAAATAAATGGTACAGCTTTGACAATTCTACTAGGATGAGGCAAGGATGACGACCTCATTGCAATTTCAATGACATGGCCATTAATTAGCAAATACGATATTTTTTATTATGCTTTTCAATATGATTTAAGTAATTTTATTCTTTTGATCTTGACTGTTCATATGTATAGATCGATTTCAAACTTTAGAAGAATTAAGTAAACAACCTATACATTTCGTGCTTATTATTGACAACAGGTATACATTTGACTATGGGTTCACAATGCAACACAATTTTAAGAAAGAATCCTAAAATTCTTACTAGGGCACTAGAGTTCTTAGAGCATCGTGTACAGGGTGATTTTTTCTTATACAGGCGTTAAACAATGTTTTTTATTGTTTTTAGTAAAAACCAGTAATATGACGTTTGTAACAAAAGCATTGCAACGGCAAGAGACACTAACTGTGTACTTTAGTTATCTTTAAAGATCGTGGAGAAACCATTGGTGTTGTTATGGGCGGCATGATCATATGCCGCTTTGGTCTTTTCATTAGTTTTATTTATGGAGTATCACTCTTGTTGTTTGGATGTAAATTTTAGACGTATGTTACTTGTTCTTGTTCTTTTGTTTGTTTTTACTAAGATTGAATCGGAGCTAGAATCAACGTTTTTTGAGTATGACACATCACTTCAAACCTAGTATTCTTTTTTATTTTTATGTCATGTTTAAATAAAGGGCACTTCCAACATCAGCCTGAATACATTATGTTGTTCCTGTTTTTAGATATTTTGTATTTGAAGATGTAACTTTTACGTAAAAAACGAACAGCAAAGACCTGACCGTCAGACAAGTGAAAGCAAACTGCAAACATTTTAGTTCAATAAAAAAAGGATGTTGATTTTAGTTCCGAATCACTGCAAAGGCGAAATTTTAAGGTTTTGTTGCAAAACAAAAGTTTGAAAAGAATCTACAGGCCAATAATTGTAGTACAATATGGAAAACAGATAAGAAAAATCCTTCAAAAATTTCAAAATCAAACATGGCGCCCATAGGGAAACTAAACGGTGGCATAGTTTCTCCACCACGCCTATGCAATGGAATCGTTTTTTTAATCTATGCAAAACTTCAATTCAAATGCGTTTTTGAGTAAAATCAACAAAAAACGCTGACTCAAAATTTCACCCTGTGTACTAAAAAATTCACCCTGTATACGATGCTATAAAATCTCTACTGTTCCTTTCACCAAAATAAAACAAATGTTATTACCTACTAATTTCATTACATCTTTAATTTCACATTAAATTAACTCGATATTATCACAAATGTTGCATAGCCACACATAAAGCAACATTACAATGGATTAAAACGTTCAATTATTGCAAATATGGTATGTTTTCAATATAAGCAGTTAGTTTATATATATATATAGTTTGGAAATATGAGAAATTGAAAATTTGTACCGTTTTTTGCCCACAGTGTAATTAGGACCTTATAGTTATAAGTTATACATAAAACTAAGAAATAAAAGCAGATATACCGCAGGGTAGTATTTTAGGGCCTATTCTGTACCTGGTATAGCTAGTTTATGTGTAAGTAACAGAACTGAAGAAACAACTGGAAAACTTGCCAAGCTCGCCATTATGGTTGAAACGGGAATTTTCGATATACAACTTTTTACGGCAGGAGCAGCAGTTAGCGGAACAAAATAAAGAAATGCCCGACAACGATTGCTTGTGCCCGGTACGTGTGCTGGTCTAAACTTCTCTAACCTTCCTTTGGACAAGAGATGTTTGATATATGTAGTCCAAAGTGATGCAAACAAAAAAAAATTCACCGAAAAAATACTGAAATTCTTAAATTTATCTCCACTTATCATAGGATCAAATCTTTTATTTAGCCAAATCCATATTTGTGGCGATCTAACACAGCATTAACAATTTTTCAGTTTTTTTTTTTCATGTCAACCTGGATCCAACCCTGATCTCAATACACTCTCGACGCCCTTGTATACGCGCGTATAGTGTGTACACATGACCGGCACCCTAAGCTCACACCATGACCTCTCCTCTTCATTCGTTCACTCACAATTCAATCAATCGGACGAAAACTACCACTACCGCGGATTGATTTATAGAAAATATACAGTGGGTGATTCACGCGCGTGCAGGGGTCGTGCCCGGCCCGTGGAATTAGTGACGGTGGAGTGGACCGGTCGGCTTCAAAACCCATTGTGGGCATTGTATGGCTTCTGAATAAACAGTTCCGCATTTACCGAATCATGGGAAGCAATGTAAATCATGATGAAAGCTGGACCAGTTTACCCTATATGTGTGCGCGCGGTCGTACGCATTTCATTTAATTGTTGGCGATTTAATTTTCAAATCCAGCGCATCGCGTGGTAACGATAATTTCAGTCGGTTCTATTGGATAGTATAATAAGTGGTTCATGGTCCGTGTATTGATTTGCTTTTCAAATAAACCGGGCAATACTTAACCAGGCTAAAATTACAGTGGGAATATTTTTTAGACAATTTTTAGGTTTTTAAAGATTTTTTGCTAAATACAAATCCGTGTCCTTAAGAGTTTTTTAATGACGTAAAATCATAAATAAATTATTATTATTATTATTATTAATTATTTTCGTATTTGGGATTTGGTAGGGTGTGAACGCACATCTTTCTTTAAGGTACTGCTAGCTTTTAGCCAAAATTTGTAATATGTTACTAATATGAATCAATATATTTTAATCCCAAAAAATTGCGAACGCCATACCTATAGTATATTGGATAACAAAAGAGTAGTCAGGATGTTATTACATGCCTGGAATTGAAACAAGTTGTTCAATACTAAAATTATTCATGGTAACAATAAATGAACAGGCTTGGATTTAATCTACATTTTTTTTATTTAATTATATATCCAATACAGTTTTTATACACTGAATCGAGTTCGAACACTGGTAGTAGTTTAACAACAGCTCAATGTATATTTTCGTCTGTACCTAGACTATACTTATTAGGGACAGTTGTATACTTGGGCCTGGGATCCAAAATACAATTTTGTTTTAGTCGTGTCTATCCAATTTTTTGTCGCAACTCAGAAATGATGATTTTTTTATATATTTATAAATATATTTAGGGTGGCATCTTTCGGCCCGATAAATTAGCGGTTCGCACGACAAATTTCGGAACCTTAACGAAAAAATGTGCATTTGAACGACAAAATATGTGTTTTAACGACAGAAAATGTAATCAAACGACATAATATATGTTTTAACGACAAAAAGTGTAAATAAACGACAATATTTGTATTTAAACGATAAAATCACCAAACTGTGATTTAACGTCAAAGACCATAAATGACAGCAGTGTTACAAGCAGGGCTGTTAGGCCAGCCGTAGAAAACTTCTTCCATGCTGTATATAATTGTTGTTCAGTCAGTCTTCAAGTAAGTTATAATTATAAATTATATATGATTTGAGTTGAAGACAATAGGTACAACAAAATACAACTACAAAACAGTGGTAGGTAATTTATTGTTTGATTGACATGATCTTTTTAACTAAAATATTGGTCAGTTGCAAAAGTTCAACATTTCGTGCTTTTTGACAGTTCAGTTTTACAGTTCGACCGAATAATAATAACAAGGTATTTGCCCTTTAACATTTCTTATGTCAATTAGGGTGGTGGTTATTTTGTGTTATTTTTTATGCAGTACTCTCTATTTGTTCATTTATATTTCACAAAACTTATTGAAGATTAAAGCCAAAACCTTATAAAGCTGTATCTTTTATAAACATGATACTGCTTTGTATCACCTATCTAACCAATTTGCTTGATTTCTCCACAGAGATTCTTGAAATCACACCACCGAAACATCACGTTACTTGTCCGGTAATGTACTGAAAGATTCATTAAAATCTACTATCGAGACACGCTGTAAGCAAAAGTAATAAAGCCCTTTGTTATAAAACCATATAAATTTTCTATATTTAGTGTATTTATTTGTTCATTCCTATACTTGATTAAATGTGTGTAGATGATACATCATTTCAAGTAATCCATTGCTATTTGGAATGCGATTACACCGTTTACATTATTAAATGTTACTTTTTACTTTATCATTATCATATCGTAGTATGGTATTTTACTAGTATTTTACTCGTGTCGAAAAAAAAAATTGAGATTTTAGAGGAAATATGTCCTATTGGGACCCTGAACATTTTTGAACAAGGTCAAAATATGTCTCTGTGTGAGTGTGTGTGTGTGTATGTGGGTACCCGTTTTTGTGGCGACAATTCCGGAGAAACTACTTTAGGTATAAGGACGAAACTTCGTATAAATTTCATGACTAAACTTAGAGCTGAAAGAAGTTTTGTTCAAAATGGCCAAAAGGAACTGGAGGTTTGCTCTTAGCATATTTGAGAAAATTCTAATTGATCGAGATCGGTCGTGGTAGCATACAAACTAGTTAGCCAGGATTCGGCAGGTATTTTGATTCTATTGACAGTATTGCCAAAACATCACCGTTTGATACTGCTGTATAATATGATAAAGTCATGTGCCTGAGAACATCCGATTTTTTTAAGATTTTTAGGATATATGATAATATTGATGAATTTCTTTACAATTCCCCGAAACTATCAAAGATTACAACAGGTATTCTGTGTCTACGTATTAAAAAATCTGATGTGGCCAGGCACATGACTTTATCATACAATATATAAAATTAATAGTTTAGCTGCATGAGAATCTATTCTATTGAGATAAATCATAGGTATTGTCAAAGCATCAGCATTTGACACTACCTACACTACGTCATTAGAATAATAGTTATTTATGTTACAAATGCCGAAAGTACGGAATAGCGCGACGAGCGGTGATGCGGCGCGTCACCGAAGGCGGAGTGTCGCCGTCGCATATGAGCGAGTCGGCTATCTAGTTTTTGGCAAGAGCGACATCAACGTTTATTGTGTTGCTTTTTAAGAAATACGTATTTAAAAAAAAAATAAATGATGTCTGAATAGTAAATGCTAGGTTGGTACCACTTTGACGAAACGTCAAGTTTAAAGGTGCGTTCCGATTGGTAGGTAATGGTGGCTAATGGCGGTGGTAGAATACGAAATTATAGTATTTCTTACATATCGTGATAATGACACATACTAGTTTGCATGTACATAAACATGAGTCACTATCAACTTTCTATTGGAAATACTATAACGCCGTCTGCTACCACTGCCATTGTCACTAATGAAAACGCACCTTAAAAAGGTAATTCAAATTCTGACAGATTTATATTTGTTCATGACACATCCCTACCAACATACTAAAATAAACCTACACTCATCGCTATACTTTATTTATAACTTTCTCAATGTATCGTTTCTAGAATTAGATATAAAGACGGGTTGATATGTCTTATCAACAAACAATCAAATTGGTGATCTTACTTTATTTGAAATTTGTATTTTATAATTTGCCGCACTACAGCGGCAACGTTCCATAGTGGTTTTCCAACCTCTGATGAGATCAGCTGTTTTCGAATGTGACAACACAAAAAAATATTTGTCAAAATCCTGGCTACTATGTAATTTCATATCAATGCAGATGCGACCGATCTCGATCAAATAGAATTTGCTCTTGAAGCTAAACTATTAATTTTACCAAAAAATTTCATAGGCATAAATTATTCAAAATTTCCTCTACTTTAATTTGCTAATTAACTAATTTGTCGAAATTACAGAAATGGCCGCTCATTTCCAAAATCCTTCAAAAAGGCTTAGAATAAACTAAAAAGCTAAACTATTAATTTTACCAAAAAATTTCATAGGCATAATTTATCCAAAATTTCCTCTACTTTAAATTATTATTTAACTATTTTGTCGAAATTACAGAAATGGCGGCTCTTTAGCAAAATCCTTGAAAAAGGCTTAGAATAAACTACCAGTTCCTTTGGACCCTTTTGAACCAAAACCTTTTCAGCTCTAAGTTAGGTCATGAAACTTCTAAATATGAACTTTCGTCCCGATACCTTCAGTAGTTTCTCCGGAATCGTCGCCACAAAAATCGTTTACACACATACGCACAGACACACACACACACACACACACACAGACATTTTTTTGTACCTTGGTCAAAAATGTTCAGGGGACCCAAAAAGACCTATTTCCGCTAAAATCTCAATTTTTTTTTTCGGCATGATTACAATACTTTAGCATACTGCGTATGATAAAGTAAAAAGAACAACAAACCAACCAGGAAGGTACGATAAACTTTGACATACTAATTGAAATTAAAAAAAAAAAATTATCAGTGCAACCACCCTAATGAGTAAATATTATATATTTATGGCATAAATTAAAATACCAATTTTCCAAAATATGATTGCAATTTGGTCTCATACTGTGATAAATCGGGCAGATCGTACGAGAACACTACTTTGAAATACAAGAAACTAACGGAGGTTGACCTGAAGGTGAAAAAGCGTGTAGTTAATAAGAATAAGAATAAATAAATTAATAAGAATAAGAACAGACTTTTTAGATGGCCTAAAGATAAAGTATAAAGACAACAAACAAAAATAATGATTAAGCATTGAAAACCTGGGATATGTAAAAGTGGTGTAGATGTATAGAAGACGGTGTAAAAATGGCTTTGAACATATCTAAGAAGTGACAGAAAAGATGGTTTGTCCCACCACAGAATAGAACAACATGGAAAATGGAAACATCTGAACTCTAGAGGACGGTTATATTGAGAAGTTGATGGAACAAGGCAGTTGAGAAGAAGATAATTTAAAACCACATTAACACGACGAATTGCATATTCAAAGCACAACAACAACAATGTATGCCGAATAAAGTACGAGACATAAAGTATTTCGAACCCGCGGCATACACGCGGTAATCATTTATTTCGGGTGAACCGCACGAGATATATCCCGCTGTTAATAAAGTTGTCTCTTAAATTAACCTTGAAATATTTTGACGGTAATAAAGCACTCGGCCCTGCTGTGGCGCGGCCCGCGCTCTCGCTCGCCTTTACCGCGCGCGCGTACGCACACGTTTTATAAAACAAGTTCCTGATGTAACGAAACGTATTTCATATACGCTATTACGGTCCGTATAATTTTAATACGTGACCGAAATCCGAATGTCGCCGCCTCTCTAAATACGGGAGAGTCTTAACTGTTTTAAGTAGTTGATACATCTGTTTTAGCGGTTCGCCTGTACATTTCTGCGAGAGGACTCTGCGGAGATTTACTTCATGGTTCGTGTACCTGGTCGCGAACATTGGCGGAATATTAATAAAGTTTGTCGTGTGGGGGCGGTGGAAAGTCCCAGTAAAAAATTTCAGTCGAGGTAAACATCGTAAGCTTGTGGGTAAACTGTTTCTCAACATAAGTGGAGTAACCTATTGTTGTCTGATGCAGTGACCTACAATACTAATAGTGTTGCATTACATCTAGGTTTTGATGTCCTCTGCGAGGTGTTAGCTAAACTAGCACTTTTTGGAACTGCAGTTTAATGTAATTGAATGGGTAATAAAGGACATGGAATTTGGAGACAACAGGGTTGTTGACAACAGTGACAACAGTATTTTTATAACAAAAGTATTCATTTGTTGCAATAGGCGTCATTTTTTGTTTTTCATATGAAAAATTCGAACACCACAATTGTTAATTTAATAACTAAATAATCAATAAACTTTTGAGGTGAGATAGCAGAACTTTTACAGGTCTTCAATTACTTACATAAGTGAAAGTTTTCTTTTATATTTTTTGCGTGTTTGTATAAAACAACTTTTAACTTTCGAGGCTTTACAGCGGTATCCAATTTGTTGCAGAATTACACTGAATAAACTATCAATGGGAGATTTTGTTCTCATTCTGATGCAAAAAGTAGACGGACATATAGCTTCCAGCCAGGTTATAAAAGAAGAAATCAGTAAATTAGTAAAATATCAGTTTTTAATAATTAAATGTAGAATTTCATGGAGACGAGTTGTTTTAACTTTAAACACATATAAAATTTGGATAGTCTGAATCAATTGAAATACATAATATATTATTTATGATTTTATAGATTTGTCTTATATTATCGGTTGAATTTAAGTAAAATTATTATTAAGAAACAGCGGTATCCATTTTGTTGTTTTAACTTTAAACACATAACATTTGAATAGTTTGTATCAATTGAAATACATATATTATTTATGATTTTATAGATTTTTTTTCTTATATTATCGTTTGCAGTAAAATTGAGTAAAATTATTATTAAAAAACAGTTTATGGGACTATTTTTTTATAATTTACTATTGCTAATAATATTAACCTGTGCCATAACAATCGCAATAACCTGTGATTTCAGTAAGAAAGAAAAAATGAGAATATCTAAATTTGCTGAAAGGAATCTGACAATCCTTTGATAATTTTCAATCGACTCTTAATTTGGTGTATTGGTTTTAAGATAAAGAAATAAAACGCTTCTTCTTCTTTGGTATATACTTCATTATATAAATGGAAACATGCTTCGACTTGTTAAGTCATCTTCTGAACAAATCAACAAAATATTATATTGTTTTTGATGATTTATTTGTTTGTAGACTCTTCGCAATTTATGAGTTGCTGAATCAACATTGCTAACTATACTTCCAGGATCAAGGAATAGGCCCTTTTATCTTTGGTATTTTTTTATTATATACCTGGAGACATATTTCGACTTTTTAAGTCACCTTCTTTTAAGAATAATAAACACCTGAGAAAACTTGTGTTTTTTTGACTAAATGTGACAGTTTCTTTATTAAAGAAACACTTTTCATGTTTTAAAAATTTGAGTATTATAATTTAACTTTATTTACCACATAACCTGTGTGTGCTATTTTAGATGTTTCCTTCTGAAAAAATCAAGTTGATTTCTTGTGACGTCAAATAAAAATATCAATGTTTAATTTGATGCTAATTCGTGATTCCAATATCTGAGATATAAAATACAAAATTCAATTTGATGTCAAAGCTTAAAGTTAGATTTAAAACAACTATGAAGACAATATAATTACGTAAGGAATATATAATTTTAATTTTAAAAAAAGGTAACCAAACTTAACAATTTCAATAAAAATGCCTTAATAGTAATTACAGCTGTGACGGGTGTAACTAGCACAACCCTTATCTACAAGTTTTAGTTAGATTTAGCCAAATGTTAGCCAAACGTTTGCTTTTTACTTACTTTATATCATACGTAATATGATAAAGTATTTTTGAGATTTAATGTTTTAATTAATTTCACCAAATTTCAGGTGTTTCTTTTTATATCGTGGAAATCGGTGGATAATTTCTTCTTGCTTACGTTTAAAGAAAACATAAGGCAAACATTATTGTAAACAGTTCTTTATGTTACCGCTTATATTACGGTGTGGTCCTGAAAATATTTTCTCATTATGATGTCGAAAACGAAGTTTATAATTTTCTTTTTATTCGCAGATTGGAAACACACTTTCCATTTGTAAATTTCCTAACTTAAACCTGTCTTCCTCTTCAGGAGGAGGAGCTCAAGATCAAACGATTTCCACAGCACAGCTCCTCAGCCCCATTACAATTTTTCTTTGTGTCGGAAACAGTTTTTCATTAAAAGCCTCTGCATAATGGCGTCAATTACGTTCGCCGATACACGAATCGTTTGCCTCGTCGTTTTCCTCGAAAAGGAGGTCGAAATAAATCGAAATTCTTACGAGATCAATTAGCGATTTCGATCAAACGGAGGTCTTTTGTGCCGGCGCACGTACAGCGTCATCCGTTTCCGCGCGCGAGAACTACAATTGAAATGATTCTGGAAATCCTTTGCGCGGGTTGCGAGCGAACAGGCTCCAACCGACCGACGGCTGACACTTTTAATTACATTACACTTGAAACTGTGCACTGAGACGCTTAATTCGTTGTTGTGCAGTTCGGCGGGACACATTCTGTGCCCTCGCTTTTAATAGTTTTCGGTCGCACAGGCGGTCGTTGTAGTAGTAGTGGTTGGTACACCCGTTGCACAGCGGATATAAATTAAACCCTCGCGCTCGTTTCTATGGGGTGCACACTTCACTTCGTTCGCCCTGTCTCCTACGGTCGACGGTCTTTTATTTGCGCCACCAATTACTAAGCAATTTCGAAATAAAACGGCTCAAATTGAAACAAAACATCGCATAAAGTCTACTGTTACTGTTACGCCCAACTAGCTCGAATTTATTGCGTCCGAGTCGCACGTTCGAGTCGAGTTATGCAACGTCGTGTTTTTGTGTAGTTTTAAATTTGATTGTGGATTTGTGCATGATTGTTACTTGAGTAGAAGTTTGTTGAAATTTAGCGAAAATCTACGTTTGACACTTTGGTGGAGGTGAAGGTTATTGCTGAGTTTTTGGGTGATTTTTTCTTCAGTAAATTGGTATTTATACTTTCATACATTTAATATTTAAAAAACAAAAACGACTGTATTGCATTACAGACAGTGTATTAAAAACACAGTATATGATTTCAATAAAACGCGTATTACACATACAAAGAAAGTAAAATTCTTAGGTTACCTTCATGTTATAGAAGGTCCAAAGGCCGATTCAATTACTACAGTGGACATAAATTTCAACACGGGGACGAGAAATTTCATACTACTTGAAACATTATTTTTCAGCATTTTCCTGTCATCACAAATGTATGAATGTGGGACTTTCAATACAAATTTGTAAAGATATGTCATTTAAAGGGTCAAGTGAATAAAGGGTAGTAAATCCTAGTTTTTAAGTTTTTGAAGTAAATGCTTAGATGTACTTCACCAGTAATTATTTGGGAATTCTTGAGGCAACTAATGACATGCCACTGCGACAAATGAGGCACTGTATTAACTTAATACTATAATATAATAAGTAAATGAGAAATCATGTATTAGAAAGCATTAATCAAAGAAAATCAAAATTGTTGTTAAGATTTGAGGCTGAAAGTATGGACTTTCTTAACTGAACTTAATGAAAAAGAAGTAAGGCAAGCAAAAAATAAAATATTTCATTGCTACATGAGCAAATCTTCTGAGATTTTGTGAAGAAAAGTGAGGTTTGCCCTCACATTATTTTAGTTTATCATACGTGTGACAAAGTACAATACTTTGTCACACGTATGTAAAAAAAAGTTTTTAAATTTAGCGGATATATGTCCTTTTTGGTCCCCTGAACATTTTTGGTCACGGTAAAAATGGTGTGTGCCTGTGAGTATGTCTGTCTGTGTGTGTACCTATATACCCGTTGTTTGTGGTGACGATTCCGGAGAAACTACTGAAAGTATCGGGACGAAACTTCATATTTACAAGTTTCAAGACCAAACTTAGAGCTAAAAAACTTTTTGTTCAAAATGGTCTAAAGGAACTGCATGTTTACACTTCGAATTTTTTAAAGATTTTGCAAATGAGTCGTCATTTCTGTAATTTCGTCAAAATAGTTAGAAAGTCTGAATAATTTATGTCCATGACATGTTTTGGTAAAATTAATTGTTTAGCTGCACGAGCAAATTCTATTTGATCGAGATCGGTCATGCCTGTATTAATATAAAACTAGCTGGCCAGGATTTTATGGATATTTTCATTCTAATGACAGTAGATACTGTCAAAAGCTGTTATTTTGTTTTTATACCTTACCAGTAGCCAGGATTTGACAGATATTTATATACTATTGACAGTAGTCAATAGTATATAAATATCTATCAAATTGTGGCTAACTAGTTTTATTTTAATGCGGACACGCCCGATATGTAGCAGTTTCATGACAAAAGAATAAATAAATAATTTAAAAAAATTTATTAAATTAATTAAATTTAAAAAAATAACTAAATTTATTTATTTTTTGGTAAAATTAATAGTTTAGCTGCATGAGCAAATTCTATTTGATCAAGATCGTGTCTGTATTAATATAAAACTATGTAGTTAGCCAAGATTTGACAAATAGTTTCATTCTAATGACAGTAGGTAGTGTCAAACGTAGATGTGCTAGTTAATGCAGACACAGTGAACTGTAATCAAACTAGAAGGTACTTTACATTAGCTGGCGAAAATTGAGGCAGGCGCAAGCAAAAGAGACAGAGCGATGATGTGGGGTATGTGTCACTGTCTGACTACCGTAGGTAGACAGCAGAACGCTGAGACCTACCCCTACATCACTGCGGGTTGCATAATGCAAACAAAATGGATTTGCCTCACTTATTCACCATCTCGCGTCATTTTCAGTTATACGTATGTATTTACATTTCACTGTGCAGACACGATCGATCTCGATCAAATAGAATCTCATGCAGCTAAACTATTAATTTTATATATAGTATGATAAAGTCATGTGCCTGGCCACATAAGATTTTTTCAAAAGGGTTCTAAGGAACTCGATCTTTAGTCTTAGCGTTTTCTATGGTTTTGCAATTTCTGTAATAAATTATAGTAGAGGAAATGTTGCATAATTAATGTCTATGACAGTTTTGGGAAAATTATTAGTTTAGCTGCATGGGAAAGTTCTATTTCATCGAGATCGCTCGTACTGCATTAAAACTATGTATCCAGAATTTGCCAGAAATTTTATTATTATTGACAGTATTGTCAGAACATCAGCGTTTGACACTGCTGTATAGTATGATAAAGTCATGTGCCTGGGTACATCAGATTTTTCAGTCATACATTGGTATTTCTACAGTAGATCTAATGATTAAGTCTTCTAAACGTCTGAATTTAAAACGCTAAAGATGTGAAGAAGAAGGGTTTTGTATTGAATATTTCTCTTCCTATATGGACAGTTTAGAAAAAAAATTAGAAAAACTCAAAAATGGGTTAATAATTTAAATGCATACAAGAATCAATAAATATATGTACAATAATAAATAAATTCAGAAAACTATCTACCAAACAACATAATAAAATCTAAAAGACTGCGTAACTGAGCACAAACGCTAAGAAAATGGAGTTCCTTTCCTGTTCCACCAAACACAACATTTAAGGCAGCTTTGATTCCATATCAACAAACTACTGTAATAATAATATACTTTAATATGCTTTATTAGTTTAAGAACAGAAGAACTTCTTTGCGGTATTATGTGGTTTTAAGTTTTTGTTTTGCTTATTCAGTACGCATGTTCTTATAACTTAATAATCTCACGTCACGTCTAGATATTATAGTCCAGTTTGAGTTTAATTAAGTTTCTTACTGTTCACTGGGAATTTAAATAAATATTTTGCAGATTAAGTACCTACCTAGTATTTTCATAGTCTGGGAAATAAATTTTGTGGACTGGGCGATAGACAGTCATATTGTTCTTAGCACAAAATCAGTAAGGTGAAAACTATATTCAATGAATTATAAAGCAGCATGGGGCAAAAGAAAAGTAACATTAACTCTTAAGACAGTAACCATTACTGCATTTTACCTACCTAACTTTCTCTATATTTATAACATACTCAGTATCTTTGTTATAAAATAAACAAAGTGTGTCTGTATCATGCATTATAAATAAAATGGCACAAAATCCAAGCGTCTCATAGCTGCCCTGCACCACAGTTTCAAACCTCCTTGCATACTTTACAAAGATTATCTAATATTCATTAAATTATTTCCAACGAATGCACCGACCAATGCTATGCCATTCACATCAGAAGAAAGGAGTACGCCGCTAAAACTGCGGAGCACTTAAAATTATTATAGGTGCTACCACTTGTATAGTTGCGAGCCGAAAGAGAATAAATCAACTTGCACCAACAGCGCTGAGGCAATTCAATTCAGGCGTAATACGGTAGAACACTCAAAGAAAACATGTACAAGCGTACGCAGACAGGATCTAAACGTTTTACTTTAATTAGTATGGGTCTTGCGCGAAGTTGTAACAATAAAATTGGCCGTCTTCTGGCGGTCGCCCGCGTTCGCTGGGAAACATGCAAACCGTCGTTTCGGTTTATAGAGCTAGTGCCTCGCCGCCGCCGCCGCCGTTTAGATTGTTTCTATTAAGTATATTTTACTATCCCGGAGCAGTTTAACTGACCAAGCACTCTATAATTTTAAAGTTTTGTGGACTAGCGCCAATACGCTACCACGTAATAAATTACCGAGTGAGGCTGGCCTTGCCTACGGTAGTACGTTGTGGCAGGACGGGTTGTATCTTGGCTGCCAGTACTGCCGCCACCAGCGCCGCCGCCAATGTTGTTCTTGTTGTTTCCTTTTGTTGGTTCCCGTCTATCTATCTCCCTGTCGGCTTACTTGCGAAAATCGGAAAGTTTTTATATGGAACGGTCCTTGGAAATACGCTAAGTTTACGCTATCCTTGTATATTATTGTGATAGGTATTACGTCGGTGGTTGGTTATTAATATTGCTGTGCAACAACAACAACAAAAATACTGTATGCTAATGGTTATATTTTATTCAGTTATGTGTTCATAGTACTTGACACAATCAGGTTTACTAACACAATCAGGTTTATCCCTAATGATTCGCAGCATCCTTTTCAACAAAAATTGTCTTTTATTAGTTGTTTAGTAAATAGGTTATTGAAATTTCCATTGTCCGCAGATAGATATCAGCAAGAATTATTGTTTATTAAGAATGTTGTCATTCATAATGGGTACCCTGAGAAAATAGGTGATAGAATGATTAAGAAGCAGAATCAAAAAATGTATGTAAATCAAATATCTACTTTAAATACTGTGTCTGTAGAAAAGAAGAAATATGTTAAAATACCGTTCGATTGTGCATATACAAGGGGTTTGAGAAGTATTTTTACATCACAAAATCTCTGTATAGCATATTCGACTCATAATAGCATAAAAAACCTTCTTGGAAACCGAAAGGAAAAGGTAGATGTACTTGATAAATCTGGTATATATTGTATCAAATGTCATGACTGTGAAAAAGAATACGTAGGCCAGACTAGAAGAACAATTTTAACTAGGTTCAAAGAACATGTAGCTCATTTTAAACATAATCGTTTTGAAAAATCTAGTGTGGCTCAACATATTTTAGACACAGGTCATAAAGTAGTTGTAGATGACTTAAAACTTGCAAAAGCTGTGTCAAATAATAGGGAACTAAACAGCTTGGAAAGTATCTTTATTCACTTGAATAGAGATAAATTAATGAATTCAGACAGGGGGTCCTATACCTAGTTCGCCATTGTTTGACCTGCTTTAATTAAAACTTGTTTTTTTACGCTTCAATGATCAAAATTCACTGAGGTGTAAACAACAAATGGGCATATATAGGGTAATTTTTAACATGGACGTCATTTCCACTAGTGATTTGCTTGGACAATATCCAGTAAAGATACTATGAAGTGCTAATCTCTCTTTTCCTCTTTTTAGGTTCTACTGAAGATGGCAACATAGTTGCTGAAATACGTATTTAGGTTCTAAAATACTTGTTGTGGTTAGGGGTTTATAATTTTATTATTCATAGTACTTGTAGTACCGTTATGAAGATTCCTGCTTCTCGTCACAATTTTGAGAAATTTTGTAAATAATGTATTATCAAATACACATTAGCAAACATATGAAATAAATTTCTATAATTCCAAGAATCCTTTGAAACAGCCTTAGAATAATTTACCGAAATGTACCAAAAGATGATTTAGTAGCTGTTTGATTTCTACCATGGCAACGCGCTAGAATCACGAGAAATGTACAGGGTATCTCACATTTTTCCACGCAAAACGTTTATCAAAACGTTTACTTGTAGAGAAAAATATGTCTAAAAAGTTTCATATGTATTTCGTTTCTTCCTTCATGCGTTTATTTAATTTATTTCCATTATTTTGATTTATGTAGTTAAACTTATTTACTTTTATTGTTGTTATGGGTATTGCTTGTGGTCGTTCTTCGTTTCTGATTGTTTGGAATGTATTTCATTGATTATTAACATTA
This sequence comes from Melinopterus prodromus, assembly GCA_964023965.1. Lineage (NCBI taxonomy): Eukaryota > Metazoa > Arthropoda > Insecta > Coleoptera > Scarabaeidae > Melinopterus > Melinopterus prodromus. The sequence goes on from OZ030391.1 coordinate 11,622,685, forward strand.
ATATTTTATTAATATTAACCGGCTGTGACTTTTAAGGATTTGAAAAACAATATATGTATAGCTTTACTCAGAATGACATTTACTTTCTAAAAATACTTTTTGCGGCCAAGAAAGTGTGACGCCCTGTATAATAATATTCTATCCTTAAAAACCTTATATTAGCGATTTACTGATATCTGTTGGAGCTTTCTAGAGTTTTTACTTTATCATACATACTACGATACAGTATTGTAATCGTGTCGAAAAAAAGAAAATTAGAGTTTAGCGGAAATATGTCCTTTTGGGTCCCCTGAAGACCTTTGACCAAGGTAGATATTTCTGTGTGTATGTAGGTATGTGTGTGTGTATGTGTGTGTATGTGTATATGTGTGTACATACCCGTCTTTTGTGGCGACGGTTCCGAAAAAGCTACTAAATATATCGGGACGAAAGTTCATATTTGGTAGTTGCATGAACAAACTTAGAGCTGTTCAATAGGGCCCAAAGGACCTGGAGGTTTACTCTTAGCATTTTCCAGCGATTTTGCAACTAAACCGTCATTTCTGATGAAATTTTTTGGTAAGATTAATACTTCAGCTGCATGAGCAAACTTTAACTTTGAACGTCATGCAGTTGGTCGGTCACTGTTGGTCGCTCACTGTTGGTCGCTTACTGTTGGTCGCTCACTGTATGTCCATTATGTATATACAATAAATAGTTTAGTGAAGCGTTTGCAGTTTTTATTCGAACCAGCTCTAACCCGACTATCAGACATTGTATTTGATCGCAATTTGGTCGCGATTTAATCGCGACAGTATTGTCAGATCATCAGCGTTTGACAGATCAGCGTTTGATAACGTCATGTGCCTGGCCACATCAGATATTTGTTTGTAAAACAATTTACTTGTATGGCAATTGGTTGCATTTACAAATAACTAACGAATTAGCTTTTTTTTTGCAAAATACTTTTAAGTGGCACTTCTTTTGGTAAATGGTACAGCAATAATACAGGATCTCTACCAAACAGTGCATTTTTACACAAGACAAGTGCAAGCCAGCTTTGTTTAATGTAAACACAAAATTTACAATAGTTAAAATATAAATTGGATCATAAGATGAACATTTTAGACTAATAAAGAAATAACAACAAAAAACAATGGGGATTAGGATTGGACTGTCATAGTACATTCGACAAAATATGGGAATAATTCAAAACTATTCAAAACAGAAGTAGAGACATCTACATTAGGGCCGTTCATTAGTTTTGTATATTATTTTCTTTTCGATATAATCCTATTTTAAGATTTAAATGACCCACCGTGTCTTAAGACACAATTTCAAGTATAAGTTAGTTCTGTATTTCAGGATTTATAAGAATAGAATATATGATATCCTGAAAATCAATCAGAATACCTATGAAATTAAATTCATATTTGATATCCAGAACATTTTTTAATAATATTTATTTTTTGTTTGGAAATTAGGAATAAAACAGTTTACCAAAATTTTATAAATAATACTATATAATATGGTGATTTAATTAATATATCAAAGCTACAACACTGAACTAACGCAGAGTAAAGCATTCATTAAAATTTATATTTCCTGTTATTTTCAAGACTGCTCGAACAGTTTAATGTTTAATTATCAAAGTATAGCTCTGACGCCGATAAATTTTACACAGTTTTTCCTGGTTATCGAACGTGTTGTCAGTATTTCGCTGCCAGAACTGCATCTATTTTTGAATAAAATTCAATTTATAAATTACTGTTGCGATTTAAAACTTCACCGACATTTTTTCATAATCATTTCAAATTAGATAGATTCTATGCGATTTTTTATAACAGTGGAAACAAATCTATCACAAACTTGGATATTATTTTACAAAAACAGGGTGTTACGATGCCTAAAGAAAGCTTTCAAAATCAAGATCGAGTCCACGTAGCTCTTTAGTCAACTACTGTAATTGCAGAATAGTACTTAAACATACTGAACGCATGTATGAATAAAACAAACATCAAGATGTGCAATAAAACACCAACCGTTTGCTTTTACAAGCGACGTTCTCTAGATTATTTTAGAAATTCCCAAATATGTCATCATTATATTTTTTTTCTCACAATCTCCATAGAGCTGAATTTTCATCAGTTGCAAGATTAATACTAATTAATGTCACAGTTATTGTATTCTCTAAACTTAAAGGCTTAAAGCAGCAGTCTTTACAAGCTGAAAAAATTATCCCTACGACACCGCAGCGGTGCCAATTATACCATTTCCCACAAAGCCATTCCCCATCAAGATTCCTACGCGACGCACTAAATATCTCCTTGACTCCAAATCATTAATCATTGGACCTATTAGTGAATCGGATAGTTAACTGATTCTATGAATAGATCACCCCTTGCCAGCATTCGGAAGCAAATTTCATAGGACCCACAACATCCGTTCCCCCTTTTAGCCGCCGCCGCAACGATTGTCAGACAGAAGGGCTGACGTCAGACCATTCGGGCATCCGCACTAAGAAATCTAGACAGGCGGAAATATGTATAACTGAACCGTTACGAATGGCCGTCAATTAGTCGCGTTATGCTGCCGTCGAACTGACAGACGCGCGTTCCTTTGACAGTTGTGCGTGGATTAATATTCCTCTGCGAACTCCGATCGTCGACGGTATAAAATTATGTTTGGTAAGCATGGGGGGAGGGACGGACGGCCTCTCACCCTCCCATTGCTGAGCAGTCAACTGTTTGTTCCTTTCAGCGATAAGGAGGAGAATGTCTCTCTTGATGGACGTCTCACTCGCGGAAATCTGACTCTTCGGCAACTTTGTTTTTACGATAACAATGCCTCCTTAACAGATCTTTTATATTTGATCGTTGGCCTTGTGCGTTTACCTCGCTTCGGTGATTGTTAAATGAAGAAATATCAATTTGCGTCTGTCTCTTTTGGACTGCAGACATTGCTGTGATATTGAAATATGTATAAAAGATTTAAATTAAAAAGGGAGATGGGCTGTTTTTTAATCATGCTCCATCTTAGCCTCCATTTGGCAGATATAAAAAGAAGCCTTCCGATGAAAAAAATATTGGGTTTAAGAGGGTTATCATATGATACCACACAAGACCTAGTTTCCTACTTTTCTGTTTATAAAGAAATAGAGGAGTTGTCCAAGTACGCTACCTTGTTGTGCTCCAGATTTGCTGTTTTGAGTGCATAATTCTTGACCACATGGCATTTGAGGGTATTGAAAAATGCTGAATCTATCAAATTGCTGTATAGTGAAACCAAAATAGAAATGAAAGATAAATAAGGAACTTATGCGGTATTATAAAAAAAATAATAAATATAAAAATCTAAATAAAATTCATCGAGCTGTTTAGTCTCAAATTTTAAGTATTTTAATATATTATTGCAAGTATGTCCTTGCAAGAACTTCATGGAGCTTTACCGTTGGCAAATTAGAAAAGCAGATGACAATATGCCCCTGCTAGTGGTAAACTAGTAGCTACCACCCATAAAATAATCTACGGTTATATGTTTCAAAACCTGCATAATGTTGATGACCAAGAAATTGAAGATAATTAAGGAACTTACGTGGTATTGTACAATAAAATAACAATTAAAAAATAAAACTAAATAAAATTCAACGGTTTTGTCTTAAATTGTATGTTATTTTCATATATGAATGTCTGCATGTTGTCGTGCAGTATCTTGTAGTGAAAAATTCCAGAAAATATTCGGAAAATTCGGTATATTAGCAACAGCTTTGTAATCAGCGACCTCTAAAACCCCTACTACATAACATTTTCTCGTTGAAAATCGGACTTAACATCTTCACCATGGCTCAAAACCTATCAAAATTGTGGCTTATGCAGCAGCAGGCATTTATAATACATGGCCTTTTGCCGTCCTTAAAACTATGACAATAATAAGAATTGTTATTGGCACGGAAACGAAGATATTTGTAACTAATGAGCGAGAAGCGGCGCACACTGGTAAAAATGACCAATCTAGGTGGACATTTGGGGCAAATTTGATGTCAACAGATGGACACTATAGACTTTTGACAATTATTAGGAATGTTTGAAGTATTAGAAACCGCATTTTCAATCCGTATAAAATCAACAAAGCGTGTTCAAAGCGGCTCTCTATCCAACGCATGCAACTGATTTTATCTTCATCTCTTTTAGTGGCTTGTATAACATAACGTGCCGAGCTACACCTTTGACCAATAGGTTCACCCATTTTAGAGGGTCTTGGTAGAGGTAAATACAAACTTTAAATCAACTAACACCATTTGAAAAGTCTCAGATTTACCCGGTAGACAAGATCCGATATTGCTAAATATTTTCCTAAAAATAATCTTTGACAAGCTATAACTTTTTTTGCCCACCTAGGTCCACTTTACGGGTACCACAGTTGGAAAGCACATACTTCATAGAGTATGGAAAATACAAATTCATACCCGTCCGGACCCATAGAGCTAAGTAAAAAAGGTTTAGAATTGGAAAATCATATTGACTGGGTGTTTACTCATAAAATAACCTTTATTATGCAATTTTCTTGGGTAGAATCCAATGGTACGATCAGAAAATTCGTCGGGGGAGCCATTTTGCAGCAACGAACACCAACTTTAGTTTAAAAAAAAAATCGCCTTGTCATATATTTTTTTGACGGTAAACTCAATTTTGAATACAACTCAGAGAGAATGAAAATCCGTCGATTATTTCTTGAAATATTGATAATAGTCGGCACAAATACGTGGGGCGCCACTAAGAGGTGCACCTCACGAATGTTTTGACAACACAATTGGAATGTGGCGGTAAAGTTTATGAAAAGAATCGTTTCTCGTTCTAAAACAAATGTGCAATAACCAAAAATTAGGAGGATCTTTTAAGATAAAACATCCGGTATGATGACAAATTTTCTTTACGAGAGCAATGCTGATGAATTCTATAGTCCGAAAAACGTCTAATATGCAAGTAACCGTAAAAATTGGGTAGGGTAGGTGCATCTAAGAGTACGCGGTCTCTAAGAGTACGCAGGCGATAAATAATAGGTCTGTTCGAGCAGCAGTAAAAACAATTGGGTAGTCTTCTGCGCATGCGCAATGAATGTTTTGGCCGGTTTCGTAGAAATTCGTAAATGTACGAAAGATTACGAAACGTCTACCAAGTGAACACATTCGTTTAGTTCGGTTGCGTACTTTTACGCAAAACCATAACCTCAAAAAGGAATCACAATTGTTGTTAACGAAATAAAATTTGTATTGTAGTGTTTATTGGTTGGCTGCCGTTGGACAATTACGTGCGTACTCTTAGGTGCATCTAGTAAATAACCTAATACTCGTCCCATTTAATTCTTTTAGGAAAATGTTCTCGCGAAAAGACCTATTTGACGTTTGGGTAGCGGAAACAGCCAATGAGAAGGATGTTGCTGTTCGCCGGTATGTTAGCCAGCAACTAATATCAAAAGGGATAACGGACGAGCGCGAAAAAGAAATCGTGCTGAACGATATTAATACTTTTTTGCGAAAAATACGTTGTAAATGGATCACATGTAATTGGAGTAAGCATAATTTCTTAAGAAAATTTTCCGACTGGCTTATGGGAGATGTTGGGCATGTGACCGAGCCAAATTTAAATATGAGTGCCGCCGCAAGTACTAGCAATGAGAAGTTTTTTAAACAATTCAACGAGTTAGGGGACAAGCAAAAAAAACGGCGAATACAATATTTATTGGATAATTATTCATATGAAGAGTTATCGTACGCTACTCGCCTCAGTCTCTACGCTTCGGGGCAGCGAGATGCTTGTGCTGTGGTAAAAGATCTAACGGAAAACTTGGCAGGCAGTGCAGCAACAATAAAAAGATTATACACGGCTTCAAATAAAACGTCGCCAAAGCGTTATTCCCCTGAAGAAGCGCTTTCTCTTTATATTCAGGGTAGATTTACAAAATTTTCGTACGTCCTTATACAAACAGGAGCCAAAGATCGATCAGCTCCAATTTATCCGTCGTACCCTACAATTTTAGAAGCAAAAAAGCAATGCTATCCTATTAAAGAGTTCCTTACGTTAACGGAAACATCAGCAGAAGTTACATTGCAAGCGCTTCTAGACCATACTAGTCAACGTTTGGCATTGGCATTACAAGAACTCCTTAACAGCGATTTTGTCCCTTCAGATTTGACATTATTCTGCAAGTGGGGCTGTGACGGAAGTTCTGGGCATTCACTGTACAAGCAGCAATTTCGAGCAGATGAACATCAGCTGAACGACGACGAAGAACTACCGGACGAGTTATGCGATGAAGAAGAACGAACTACTCTCGAGGACGGACAGCAAGATCAGAGTAGCCATACTGATTATAGTCTCTATTCAATTTGCATTGTTCCACTACAATTGAAAACAACTGTTGGAGACCAACTTATTTGGAGTAACAATAGATCATCATCCCCACGATTTTGTCGGCCAATAAAAATTGCTTTTCAAAAAGAAACTAGTGAATTGATAAGAAAGGAAATTTCTCAAATGAACATACAAATAGAAAAGTTAAAACCAACAAACATAAATGTGAACAACTCAAATATAAGAATTTATTACGATCTTAAAATGACAATGGTTGATGGGAAGACTATTAGCGCATTCACAGGTACATCTGTCCAAACGTGTAGCATATGTGGTGCTACCCCTAGGATAATGAATGATCTTTCGTCAATATATAGTCGGCCTAAGGATACCACTCAATATGACTTTGGGGTCTCATCTCTTCACGCCTACATTAGACGTCTGGAATTATTTCTGAATATTTCTTACCGGCTAGAAATATGCAAATGGCGAATTTTCAAAAAAGATGAGAAACACCAAGACATTTTTAAGAAAACGAAGGAAAAAGTTCAAACACAGTTACGAGAAAAGACCGGATTACTCGTCGATGTTGTCAAACAAGGGTATGGCAGCACCAACGATGGAAACACTGCAGCACGTTTTTTTGAAAATCATAACGTTATCGCGTCCATAACAGGAATAAATGAAGATTTACTTAAACGTTTCAATGTCATACTCCAGGCTATCTCAAGTGGGTTCTCAATCAATAGTGACCGTTTTTTAGCTTACACAAGGGAGACTGCAGAGTTATACGTAAGTCTTTATCCCTGGTATCCTATGCCGGCAAGCGTCCACAAATTGCTGATACATTCCCATGCAGTAATTCAGTCGTGCTCCATGGCAATCGGAATGATGTCAGAAGAAGCAATTGAATCCAGGAATAAAGATTTGAGAAGATTCAGGGAATACAACACCAGAAAATTTAGTAGAACAGATACAATGGAAGATTTGTTTCATGCCCTTCTCTATTCATCTGATCCCTACATCTCAACACTGTCTAACAAGGATGGTTTAGTACATACGAAAACCGATAGCTGCTACTCCGAAGAATTATTATTTCTACTGTCAGAGCCTGTAGCCATAGGTTAGCAGCAAGAAAAATTACTACAGAAAACGTTGTTGCACCTCCCCCATGGATAATGGCACTGAAATTAAAAATTAATTATAAAAAAATTATAAATTAAAAAACATTTTGTTATTTACTTAAAGTAAATTTTTTTAGTTAAACGAAACCGTGCAATTGTTTTTTTTCCTGTTGTCAGCTCCCATCCTATTTTCCCATTTCCGAAAAGTCAAAATTAGACAAGTCGCATGACCATTGGACGGCTATCGATGCCGCACGGTCGCATGTCCACCTAGATTCGGAATTTTTACCACTGTGCGGCGCCTAGTGAGGTCGTTGAGACCTGCACTCGAGGCTGCAAAATAAGCTCAAACACGGCGTAGAAATTAGCAAATGTCTCAAAATAAATTCTACGAAGTGGAGGAACGAATAAAGTATGGCCCTGGTATAGCATATTAGCAGAAAAATACTGTAAGTACTCGATGTCACGTTATAAACTGTACTTGAAAGTTTAAACGCGTTTTTCTCGGTTTTTTCGCGAACGATGGGCATGATATTTCTTTATTATTTTTTTGTAATTACTTGAAAAGCTAATAAATATTTGTGCCAAATTTGAAATCGATTTATTGCATAGTCTCGCCAATAAAAAATTCTAAAAAGGCGGTAATTTTAGAGGAAAAAACCGGAATCCCCTCTTAAGGTAAAGCATCCGTTGATTTAAAAAGTAATCAATTAGATTTGAAAAAAATAATAAATAATACATGTTGTTGAAAATAACATAAGAAATTATTATTTTTATATCAAGTGTGCGATTTAAGAACGCTATACCCTGTCATCAACAAAAAATCACGTCTGCGTCTAAAATGTGCCAAGCTACTATACAAAATGCTGCTAACAATTCTAGTGACGTATGCGTGCCCTATATCGAGCACTACATCTAAAACAAAAACCAACAAAGTGCAAGTAAACCAAAACAAAATAAGTCAAACTGCTACCAACGCCCCTTGGTTTGTAAGGAGCGCCAATTACCTGACGAATTAAACATTGATACCATCGAAGACTTTATAAAAAAATCACAAAAATTTTTATAGAAAAACTGGATACATGTACCAGCGCAGTGCAATACAACCTAGGACAAAAAAGCATACATTCTAGACTGCAGAGGAACTTACCGCAAGATCTAAAGAAAAAATGGGAAGAGAAATGTCAATTTGTAAAATGTAAATATGTACTAACCATACCATGATATAACAATGTATATAACAATGTATCTAGAAGAGGTAAAATAAAATATTTAAAAAAAATAATATATTTGAAATGAAACTAAATAAATGGAACGGTTTTTATTTTTTTTTTGGTTATTCTTTCTAAAATATTAAATAAATATAAAACCAATATTTGAGCAAAATTTAGGCCTTTTTCCGATTTGTTGCAACTTTTCTTAAATACTTCTTTTGCTCTATCATATTTTTATTCCCTGGCTTGTCTATTGGAAACACAACTTTTTATTTTAATCATACATAATTGACCTTTAATTGAGTTTTAATTCGACTATATTCTACTTTCATAAAACGAATATCAAAATTAGTAAAAGTTCCTCTTGTAAGATACTTATTTCTGAAACATATTAAAGAGACGTCATTACTATCATAATCTGTACCCGCAAATGGGTCGATTAAAAGAGCCACAAACAAATGCTGTATATATTTTTGTTGATCATCTTTTACTTCCATTTTGGTTCAAGTATTTTGAATTTTGTAATTTATTACTAGATCAGTCCTTAAAAAACATATTATAAACTAATTTTAACATATATGCTTGAATTGTCATTTGCCTAGCTGCCATTTTAAATTTTATTGTAAGGTTGAGGCTGAATGTTCATAAATAAGTTTAATGTACCTTATAAAATTTTTATATTCCAAATTTTTTGAATTTTTTTTTAGTTATCAATTTCTGGTTCACCATTTTTATTATTTTATCATATAGTATGTAGTATGACAAGGTATTTTAATCGTGTTAATGAAAAAAAAATGTTAGAAGTTTTGTTCAAAAGGGAATAAAGGAACTGGTAGTTAAAAAATAGTTAAATAATAAATTAAAGGAGAGGAAATTTAGTACAATTTATGTCTACGACATTGTTTGATAACATGAATAGTTTATTAGCTGCATGAGCAAATTCTATTTCATGGAGATTGGTATTGCATTAAAACTAGTTAACAAGTATTGGACAGATATTTGGATTCTTTCGATAGTATTTTTAAAACATCAGCATTTGACACTGCTGTATAGTATGGTAAAGTCATGTGTATTGCAGATGTTTTGCAATTAAACCATAATGGACACAGTTGTCGGCTTTCATATTAAATTAAATTACATGCATGTAAATTTTAAATATGCAATATTTCATATCGTAATAATAGTACATTATTAAATAAAGCAAATAGGCCATATGTGCATGTATATCGTATACTTACGTAACAAATACAGTTCATTCACATGTGCGCAATCATCGAAAGACAGTATAATGCAGTAATAATCTTTGATAGCCTAGGCGAATTTATGCAAGTGAAATACAATTAGAGCAATTACGTAAATGGAACGAAACTCATATTAGATCGTAAATCTGTCCTTATTTGCGCAATTTACCAAATAGGGTGGGCAGCCGTCCATTATGTTTGCATGTGTGTACCGCAATCGCTGGCGCGTTTAATTCCCGACACCATTAAAGCCCCTAACACTATACACGCCGCAGTTTACAATTAGCTTTTCATTCTAAGCGACTTTAAAACTTCTAACCCCAAAGAAGTGACTTGCACGAATTGTTGATTTCCTTATGTGGATTAATAGTTAATAATTCATTGTGGTAATTGTAGTTTCAAATGTGGAAACCCAAACGTATTTATTGGAGAATTTTATGTTCCAGTTCTTGTTAGTATGTATCCTGGAAAAACTGACCTGCAACTTTTCAGTTTTCTGTTGTTTGATATTTGCTAAACTATTGATTGCAAACGACACTGGTCAACATTTATTTTGTTCAAAAAGGCATGACAGACGATTTTTTAGAAAATGGGGTCATAATATTTTGTGAGGTTTCTCTGTTGCAGTTTTGACGACCTGCAGATTTCTTTAAGTAGTCTTTAAGTAGAGTTGTATCATGTGGCAGCTTTTGGAAGTGAGTATATCTTCACTACAAAGGCAAAAAAGGTGTACTATACCGGTTCCGACTTGTTATGTGGTTTCTTCCTTTATTGCCTTAGCATAGAAGTTTCAAGCATTTTTTTGATCCTTCATAAAGAATTCTATCAAAAATTCTCGACATACACGGCAAAATACGAGAACTGTCAAACTAAGTAACTATAATGAAATTTTTAATCTTTTTTTGTCATTATGGCTACTTTGGTTTCCAGATTTGGCAAAGATGTTCGAAAAGGTGCTGAGAAAAGGCCAGCGTCGTTTTATAGCTTTATCTTTTCTTCGTGCGAATTGAACCGTATATAATTACCCGTAACACTAACTTAACTAAGAAATTAAATGAATCAAAATATTATTAATAATTTATAACTGACTATAATACGTATGCACGAAACCGATAGCCAACATTTTTGTTTTTTTCTTGTAAATTTTATGTAAAAAAACACCCAAAATCACACTAATTTGTGTGCTCGAACTAATTTTAGAACACTACAGAGTGTTTCAGAAATAAGGGCTAAACTTGAAGGAGCATAACCGCCAAGGACAGCGAAACAATTTTAAATAAATAACGTATTGACTGTATTTCAAAGTTTTGAGTGGTATCATAATTGTACAGGATGGCGCAATGGGTATTGGCTGATTTTGAATCGCCAGTGTGCGAGTATGAGTAAAGTAGAGGGGAGAATCAATTGCTTAAAATATTTCGTATGCAATACGATATTGTTTGACGAGCACATAATTAAGCTCGCATGTTTACACGCTCGCCTACGGGTCGTGTATAATCATGTTCGCGATTTATGTCCGTTGTGTTATATGCCATTTTATGAAATATACTTAAATGTATTTGTCAATGGTTGCGAGGTGACCTGTCAAAGAACTGTTAGCCATAATGGTTTTGACAGACTTTAACAGTACGTTCAAATAATGAAGCTATTATTTGAACGAACTGTCATTATTATATAATGCTATATCATTACTATATCCATAAGTACACTCTAATAGTATATTATTTGACGAGCACATAATTGAGGATATAAATCGCGAGCATGAAGTTTACACGCGAGCCGTAGGCGAGCGTGTAATCATGCGAGCGATTTATATCCGTTATGTGCGAGTCAAATACGACATTTTATCTACAACTCATAAATTCCATCTTATGCAAAATATTTTAAATGTATTTGTCAATGATGGCGAGGCGAACTGTCAAATAACTGTCATCCACGTAGGTTTTGACAAACTTTGACACTAGCGTTGTATAATGATGACAGTTTGTTCAAATAATGGGGCCATTATTTGAACAAACTGGCATTATTATACAACGCTAGTGTCACTATAATCATTGGCGCATATAATGATGGGGATTATACAGTCATAGATACGTATGCAATGAACTCATTATATGTGAGTCGTAGATAAAAACAATTAATACCAATTGTTCCACCCTGTATGTCTTCTTAATCGTCTAAGGCCTGCCCTGGTGACTACCTAGACCACGTATAATCGAAAGACGACTGCAAAGTTACGAACAAACAATTATCAATTGGAAAATTAGAAAGATTGGTACGGACCTAATCCAAAAATGTGGTGCGGATTTACAAATATTGTGATTGCGAAGTGATTCCCGAACGCCGCAACTGCACGCCTCGGCCGTTCAAAGTTATTTCGCATACCAGTCATCCTTCACATATAATTGTCATCTGCCATCTCTGGTACACGCAAATTGCCACACAAACACATCCACAGTAGTGTGAATCCTACATAATGTGTAAAAAGATCATAACTTTTAGTGATTGTTTATATTTTTTATCACAGATGGTCATAAAATTAAGCACTTGTACATTTTCGTATAAAAAATCAAAACAATTGTTCGATTACCTAGTTATCAAAATTAATACTAACGCTTTTAGGTCTTATTACGTGAGATTTCATTTCAGCATTGTTAACATAATTTTCTCCACAAGGCATTAATGTATTTTCTCATCCCAATATTTCACTTATTCTGTATAATTAATTGTCAAGTAATACAAAATGGACAGTAGTATTTTTAACAAAAGATCTGGTTGATAATAGAAGCAGGACCACATGATTTATAGCGTAATAGGTAATTGGTATGAGTTTGCTGTCTATCGGAATGCACGCCGAATCATCAGTGTCATCAACCCCTCAAAAGCGGTGGGCAGCGAGAGTCCTTGGCGTTCTTTTTACGTTCCTTTAGCTTTGGTCAGGCGCTATTATCCCGGGGACCGTATATAATTTAGACTTTCTGTTCCATTTTTTCACCATCGAGGATATTAAAAACGAGTCGGAGAAGTGAAAGAAGAGGAGTAGGAGGCGTATACAGAAAAAGAAGTGGATGCGGCTGAGATATGTCTTTCGGAGGGCCATAAATCTCCGAATACAATAAATATCTTTCTCTTTTCTCTCCTCTTCAAGTGGACGACAAATACAATACACGGACTAGGAGGGCGAGAGATTTGTATTATAATATACCAACGGGGCAGGCTTCGGGTGCGGTGGGGTGGGAAAAACTCGCCGTCGTTTGTCAAAGTTTTCCACCACCGCACCGCAGCGTCGGGTATTGTCGAGTGGAGGTGAGTGATTAAAAAATAAATCTTATTTGAATAAAAATCGTCGACGGGGTTGCTCGCGCACTATGATTAATTGAGGTTAGGTTCAAGACGGTCGTACGTTACTGTACACGGCACCCGCCGATCGATATTTGTCAAATTTGTATAAATCTTTTGTTTTTTGCGGCGAAGGTCCGCCGCTGAGCACCTACTCTAAAATTAAATAGTGATTTATGCGATGGCTGTGTTTAGGGCGCCTCTGTCGCGCTGGTTCTCTCCTTTATTTACCTGCCATATGCATTTTTAACCCTCTTCGTTCCCGTGACGCGGCCGTCTACTGCCTGAAAATCGTCGAACGGTGATTTAAGAAACCTTCGCAGGAATTAAGATTAATAGCCCGTGCAGTTGACTTTTTTTCCTACGTTCAATCATGTGTGGACCTGTCTTGCCTTTTGTTCCATTCTTCTGTGTTATTGAAAATTGAATGATTTATTTATTTCTTTGGAGCTGTGTTGGAAGCTATTCTACGTATGTACTAATCTGCTACCAAAGGGCTTTAATGCTATTATGGTACTAACCGCATTGTGAGATTAAAAATGTTACACACAACGAAAGCTCAGGTAAGTCAGTGGCGCAACTTTTGAATACTGAAAATCATTGTTATGTATTATTTTTATGCGTTTTTGTAATTTTTACCAAAACATTCTATTTGTCTTGTTATTTTTCGAGATAACGGGGCGCAGCTAACTTGTCGGTAACTCAGAAACGTCATTTGTAAAACAATAACGAATTGGAAGTTGTGAAGAGCAGACATTTTGTTGCTATGGTTTTGATATTATTTTCCAAAAAAGATTTGGTTTTGACCTGTTAGTTTTTGGGTAAAATAGGTAAATTGATTAATAAGGTGGATTTTATTAGGTTATTTAAGTATTTCATTTCATGTGACCGAAAGCATTCTCTTATAAATAGAGAACTCATTTATATCAATAAACGCTTTAATAAATAAATAGACTTCAAATTTAAGTATAATAAATCTGATGTGGCCAGGCACATGCCTTTTTCATACTATATATAACATTAATAGTTTAGCTGCATGAGCAAATTCTATTTGGACGAGATTGGTCGTGCCTGCATTAATATATAACTAGTTAGCCAGGATTTGAAAAATATTTCCATTCTAATTACAGTAGGTAGTGTCAAACGCTGATGTTTTAACAATACCTTCTGTTAATAGACTCAAAATATCTGTCAAATTCTGGCTTACTAGTTTTATTTTAATGCAGACACGACCAATCTCGATCAAATAGAATCTCATGCAGCTAAACTATTAATTTTATGTATAGTATGATAAATTCATGTGCCTGGCCACATCAGGTTTTTCCTTGAAGTTATAAAAAAATTAGCCTGATGAACACCTTTGCTTGGAGCGTTAGAAGAGCTATCTAGAACAATATTCGCGCACTTCAAAATAGCTCTTGACAAAACAGCAATCGAAATCAATTTATATGATGAAATTATTAATATAAAGGTTGTATTAGTTTTTATAGTTTTATAGTTTGTTTTCGGAAATATTTAAAAATAATATAATACAACATGTTGATGATTAAAAACTATACCCTAAGTAATTACTTTCAGCGCAGCAGTTCGAAACGATTTTTTGAAAAACAGAATGTTTAGTTAATTTTGATTTATAAACAAAGTATTTAAACGAGGAATAAATTCTATTTAAATTTTCATTTCAATTATTTGTACTTTATATTTTTAAATCTATCACTTATATTTGTATAGAAGGGTATAATTTAACCCTGTTTTTTTGTAAAAAAAGCTTCGACAAAAATAATGCAAAAATTATTACCAAACTTGCGATCAATATCTCAAATATACAAATAAACATTATAATTCGCATAGCAGGTAAGGACACCCTCTGGGAGGGATTATCCGATTTTTTTAGTACTGACATTTCCAAAAATGTTTTACGTTTTCACAAAAAAAAAACAATAAAACCTAAATATAATTCAAGAACTATCAGCAGCCTGGTCATAATTATCTCAAATATAGCCATAAATAATGTAAATAACCCAGCAGATCAAGTGACCCCCTGAGAGGGTTGATCTGAGTTTTTAAAATACCAAACGTTTGAAGTACACTAACATAACAAAAATCAAACACGAGACTTACCAAGTCTTTGAGTGTGCTTTTTTGGTATTTCATAATTTCTGCAGGCGTTCTTATAGTCTTCATTTTCATTCATTTTCAACCTGAAATAAAAAAATCATACTCCTTAATTCATGTTATCTTCCATTTTTATATCACAAGCGTAAAAGTACAATAGTAAGAAGCATTGAATAATGATCATTAATTAAATAATGAACAATAAATTTGAAGAATAAATAGTTGACTGTTTCGCTTTTTTTTGTTTTTTGTGGCCGGTATATAGTTCAAAACAAAACTCTCCTGTACTGAAAACGTAACTGTAGTGTCATATCACTACTAAAAATAAATAAATATTAATATACGTGAATAAAATTAATCTAAATAAACTACTATCTTGTTACTTCAACAAATTGCTCACCATTGGCCTGCAAACAAGCTTCAGTACGGCGTATCCAATTTACTCTTAGACCGCAGATTCTTTTTTCAGATTCTCCGTAAATGAGCATCAGTCTACATACAATATCTTCAATTATCTATTTTGATCACATAAAGTATTTATAAGTTTTGCTATCGGTTTTGGAAATTTGAAAGTATTTATTATCATTTCAATAAAAAGTTTTATATTGTTTGTGTTGTTGATAAATGTGAATAAAATTTGATAGTACTCAATTTTTGGGCATGATTTTCGTACACGGAATTTATAATGAAATTAAAAAATATTTTTTTTTTATCATTCTGTAAATTTGTGTGTCGTTATTTCCAAATAAACCTAATTACGGTACATTACTGTTTTTCCAATGTGCTTTTAAATACATTAAAATCGTTATTGATATAAGTTGAACAGTTGTTGATTCAAACTATTGTTTTATTAAAGAATAAACTTTTATTTAACCACTTTTAATGAAAAATTAGTAAAAACATAATACTTGTTTGGTAAAAGATTAGCAAAAATGCTCGTTTAGTTCCAGCTTAATGCCAGCACATCAACAACGCCCAGTTTTTTTTTCGAGGAACATATTGAGGGAACTTTTGGATAAATAAAATGAAATGAATAAATCGAAATGATATAAAAAATGTGGGAACAATAATTTTTTATTTTTAAAAGTTGAGCCGCTTTCTTGCTTGACCCCATAATGAGGATTTTAACGCAGAACCTTGTAAAATAAATTGTCACAATATCAGTTTACACAACAACAAATAACAGAATATGGAAGATAAGACTAGTTTCCAAAAATTTACCAACTTACTTTCAAATATATTTCTGGGCTAATTTAAGTTTTCTAATTTTTTTGATGAACGTTGTGTTTTATTATATCAACATCAGTATGTATAAAATTGATCAAATTGCTTGAAAATAAGCACATAAAATTAGTACAAAACTTCGATTATTGATAAAAGTTGCTTTCTGTGAACACGGTATGTAAAACAACATATTATATGTTTTCAAAAAGCTATCCAATCCAAGGTATCACAGGTATCACGACCACTTTTTCTGTACTCCAAACGGTTCATTTTCTGACATAAATACCTTATAAAAAGTTTGTCTACTGATAACTCTGTATAATTCAGGCGCTCACCGTATATATCCAAGACTTCCAAATTTAATATTACGGTCAGACAAACATATTCACAAGTTTCAAAACTTCCTGAAAATCTCGTTTTGATAACTGGGCCAAGTTCTCTGCAATAAGATGGCAAAAATTTGCTTATGGATAAACATAATAGAAAAATACAAGTTTATGGAGTGGCTGAGCCTAAATGCAAATTCAAACCGGGGTGGGAGCAATCGTTATCATTCTCGCATTGTGTCGGTGGCGCTGTTGTCACCAGGCCAAAATATATTTATTTCCGCGGATGATTTATGAAATTCCCTATATGGTGATGATAATAATAATGGAGATGTGGAGAATTAAGTTAGCAGAGAGAGACCGGTCGCCCCTTTTATGCCATGATGAAGTGTTGTTTTCTGTACGCCCTAACGATTCAGAACGAAACGGCCTCCGGGGTGATAAATTTGCGTGCCTCTCGCGCGCGCTCCGGACTCGCACATACACTGACATCCGATTTAAAAGTATAAAGAGATTATGAATGATGACAAGTATTAGTTTCCCGAATTGTCCCACGCACAAATTGCTTTCGAATATGGCAATTTTACGGAAATGGGTCACCAGTGTACATAAATCACAATTTACACGACCGGTTTTAGGGAATTTAGAGATATGATGTATTAGGCCCTGTTTAAATATAATTTATAAATACCTACACCGTGAACAAAAATAAATATTTCGTAGAAAAGCCTGAACTGTATAAAATTCTCTACGTTCGAAATATTTTTTTTGAAATAGCTGAGCGATTGGTAATTTTTTTTACCCATAACAAAGGTTGCCATAATAAGTTTTTAGATTTAAATTGAATATTACAAATACGTCACCACCATGTAAATCACAGTTAGAAAATTATAACAAATGGATTTTTTATGGGGTTTTAATTAAAACTCGCTAGTGTCAAAAATGAACTATGATATAGCGCTGGACGTTCAGGCAGTATTGGGGAAATTACCTACTGTTCTAAATATCTGGATTGGTTCTGGATTTGCTGCTGGATTGCTTGAAATAATTATTACATGTTTTCTCCAAACCCTCCCACTTAGAAACAACATGTTATTTTCATGTAAAAAAATAGTAATAACATCGGTTACCCTACCTCCAAAACTATCAACAGTATCAGATGGCAAAAAAATAAAACACACTCTATATCAGAAAATAATCTCTTGAAAGTACAATTATTTTCAGTTATCGGTAAGTAATGAAAATATTGGGCCCAACGACCATAAAGCTGAGAAATCTATTGGTATTTGCTTATCAGTTAAATTAACTAGCCACTTTGAGTTGTTTTTAAGGGGTAAAAACTTTATTTTATTAAATTCTTTATAATTAGAATTTTCATTTGATATTGTTTGTGCTTTGCCTGAGGACCAAACTGAAATTACATCAGATAAAAAATTAAAAGTTTTAAAAATGTATATGTTTTAACATTATTGTTATGATTCTATTTTACGTTGTTATGAATTATTTTGTTTGAAATTTGTCAAAAGTTTAAAAAATCTTCATATGTTCACGTGTTGCTAGTTCATTTAGTAAGTGTTTACAAATTTGCTGTAATATTTATATACAAAATCTGATGTGGCCAGGCACATGACTGTATCATATAGAGCAGTGTCAAACGCTGATAATCTGACGATACTGTCCATAGAATCGAAATATCTGTCAAATCCTGGCAAACTAGTTGCAGATGCGAGCGATCTCGATGAAATAGGATGATTTGATGTCTGTAGTTGGGTTACCGCTGGTTCAAATAAAAACTGCTAATGCTTCACTAAGCTGTTTATTGTACATAATTCACAGAGTGACCAACAGAGTCAACTGCTATATGAGATACTACGTATGATAAAGTAAAAATTACTTACTTATTGTATATTTCCTGAGGCAGCCTTTGATTAAGGCGAATATCGAAAATTAAAAAAACTAAAAACTTGACAAGTTTTATTGTTGCCTACTAGCCTATATTAATGTAAACTAAATTGAACGTTTTTTTCTCACCATTTCACGTGCGAAAAAGTGCATTCTTGATTGTGTATGGAAATTTTGGAGAAGCCTTTTCGGGCGCGCGAAGCACGACCGTCGCCCTATATGAACCATTCTACGTTGCGTGAGTTTTCGAAATCGAGGCAAGCGGCCTCTTGGGCGTTTTTGCTTCAACATTTTTCAAAACGCGAGCGATTTTGGTGAACGGGTCTCAACATTCCAGTGCAGTTCGATTCGTTTCGCCATTGGCCACTGGCTGTAAACGTCAAACACGCAGACATAACCTCACATAAAATAAAATTAAAATTTCATTGCGCTTAATCTGCTTCAGGTTTTGTAGGCATTATATCCGTATTAACGAAGAATTGTACGTTTACAATCTGTTGATTTGTTAACGATTTGACAATGTGTATCGAACCATAGAAGAAATCAAGATGAATATTTAAAAATGTGATGTGAGCAAGCACATGACTTTATCATACTATATATAAAATTAATAGTTTAGGTGCATGAGATTCTATTTGGTCGAGATCGGTCATGTCAAATAAAACTAGTTAGCTAGGATTTGACCGATATTTTGATTGATAATATTGACAGTAGGTATTAATAGTAATAGCCATTTTATTTTGTTAAGAATGGATAACGACCACATTTAATATGTATAAAATATGAATACATATTTTAATTATTAATAATTAAATGACTAAATGATGAAAAATAACTTGCCATTTCTTAATTTTCAAATGATCCACAATCACAACTCTATTTTTAATAATTGTAAGTAGTAATGAAGTATGAACGTAAACTCCACGTATATTCTCACATTTATAAGTAAGAATTTTGAAGAGATCTTCACATAAGATCAGATCTTTAAATATTTAGCAATAGCCCACGTTTCTTTCCTCTCGACTTTATACGCTAAATGGCAAAAGTAGGCATTTCAGAGATAAGGTAAGTACACTTGGCCAGAAAGGATTCCCATAAAATTAATAACCGCAGAAGGTTATTCTATCGCTTCCCCCATCTAATACAAAATTTATGTTTCCTAATAACGTTAAATCACTACGTTTTACCGCACGCACCTTAATTAGTTTGCCATAATTACAATTATGGTCGATGTTGGTAATTATATTATTAATGCTACTTTACTCGCCGATTACCCACTGTGAGCGCATGGGTAATTTCTCCTTTGCTGTGCAAAAAATTCCACTGACCGTCACTATTAAATGCCGAGGCGTCATTGCGTCGCTGTTATTAACGATACGATAATATCTTGCTACTGTTAATAGTACTGCAGTCTTTTATTTTTATATAATAAGATGTTATTTTTCTTTTGTGGAATGCACTGATGTATAGTAGCATTATTATTTGGTACTTCAAATTTATTGTACAAACTTTGGACGGGTGATGTGAGAAATCATATAATAGCTCTTGAAAAGCTGATAGGTCTGTTTGATTTCCTTTTTTATTTATTGTCGTTGAAAATAGTTACATGCATGTGGAAGTTAATATTAGCTGTAAATACAGAATAAGAAAATTATATTATATGATTATCGGAAATCAGGATAGTTGTTTTAACAGCAAATAAGTATCGGCTGTAATATCATGCAATAGGAGATAAGATTTCGTATTGAGATTGTGTTGTTTCTCAAGTTGATGGTTTTTAGAAAGTATATATGTCATTCTGAGTAAAACTCTGAACAAATCTATTTTTCCTATTCTTTAAAATATTACAGTAAATGTTACAATTTGAAATATTATAAAAACAAACATAAATACGAAATAAAATACATGTTAAATAATGTCAAAACGAAGAAAGAACACAATCAACAACAAAGGAAGAAACAAATTAAACAATAAGCAGCTATTTACAGTTTTTGTATTATTTTTTAGAAAGTAAATGTCATGCAGAGTAAAGCGTTTAATGATAGTTATTGTACTTTTTCAGTTCCTTAAGAAGTTTGGGATGTTTAAAATTTGATTAGTTTTTCATTTTAAATACCTATACCTTTTTACGGAATTCAGGCAACAAAGTCCAAATGAAACTTTTTACTCATAATGACTACGACTCACATATAATAAGTTCATTGCATACGTATCTATGACTATATAATCCATACCATGATACACACCGATGATTATGACAGTAGCTTTGTATAATAATGATATAATAATGATATTCGTTTGAATAAAGACTTAATTATTCAAACAAAAACAAAGTTCAAAGACCATAAGAAAGTTATGACCCAGAATGGCGATTAACTGCTGAAAAAAATACGCGCAAAAAAGGTAAACAGGTGTCCCACTCTTCCCAAATACTTCCTTTTCCGTTTCCAATTATTTAATTAGTAATTGAATTAACTTAACTTTACTTTAAAATCATTCTAATTTTAATCTAAAGTTCTAAAAGAAGGCCGAATGTGACCCCGCACGAGAGAATCGCCATAACTGCCATCTCTCCTTTCGATAATATTGACACCTGTGTTTGAAGGCCCACAACTATAAAACTACATAAGTCGTATGACTGTCAAAATCGTTTGTATCTCGGTGTAAACATGAGCGCGATAGAAGTGAAAAAGTATCCGATTTTTCCAGTTTTAAATTAGCGTTCGTCTTTCAGATTTTTGAAAGCTACTTATCACAAAAATTTCTGTTTTTGCTCAGGTTGCATTTAGGGTCTCTTCTATAAATTGGCGTTTTTGTTTTCTTCAGTTTTTATGTAATAAAGGTTGCGAACAAGAATTTCATGGATGTCGATATCTCAATAACGAATGTTAGCAAGACAACGCAGTTACCATGCAAATAATCCTTGTTTACTGCGATATAGACCCCTTGAATTTAATAGCATTCAGACATTTTGTTAATTTTTAAGACCGAAATAAACATGAACAATATTTTGCGCTGTTTGGCTTCCCTCGCTTATGGGGTTTGTTGCGAGACAGTCGAACGAGATGCAAGTATAATTAATTGTACATCTAAATTCATTATCTATATTTAACTGGCACTACTATCAAAAATTCCGCAATTAAATTGTTCTAATCGTATAGCACTAATAGTAAATAACCTTCCACTGGCTCAGCTACGTTTCCATTTACCGTTACGATAGACGCAGTGCGCGTTGCACAAAATGTATGTACAGGTGCCCCACGACGTGACTGCCATAGCTTGAGAGTGTATTGCTGGGGTGATTTCAAGTAAAAAATGTCTAATGAACATACACTCAAAACGCTATCGTAAGCGAGTTACAAGCATTTGAAGTTTAGTAGTAGTAGTAGGAATTCCCTACTAATTTAAAGACCATTTAAGAGTTCAGTAGTTTCTCAAAATGTCCACCCAGTTGCTGTACCTATATACATAGTCTATAGCTCTTCTTAGAATTGAAGTGGTAGCTCTGCTAACAGTCTCAGAATCAGCACGAATAGTTTCTGCGGCATCCATAATTCTAGCTACTGGTTGTTCTGTGTTCTCAATATTTTCTGCATAAACTAAACTTTTCAGTCTTCTCCATAAAAGTCATCTAAGGGATTAAAGTCTGGTCAACAGCCGAACCTAGTACCTGCATTAGTGGGCTTATCTAAAACTTCAAATGCTTGTAGCTCGGTTACGATAGCGTTTTAGGTGTATGTTCATTAGGCATTTTTGACTTGAAATCATCCAGACAAAACACTCCCAAGCTATGGCAGTCACGTCGTGTATATAATTCATATTAAATCGCTTTAAAAGTTACTAAAAAATTATTGAGCAATTCCTTCTATACAGTTCCATTAAATAAAATATAACGCTAATTTACGTGCATATCCCCTTATCGTGCTAATATTATTTACTGAGATATCCGCTGAATATGCAAGAAAATCTTGTTCGGAATCTTTATTAGACAAAAACTAAAAGAAAACTAAACCGAGTATCTATAGAAGAGGCTCTAAATGCAACCTGAACAGAACCGAAAATTTTTGTGGCATGCTGTTTACAAGGAAAAAAATCTGATGTGGCCAGGCACATGACTTTATCATACAAAATATAAAATTAACAGTTTAGCTGCACGAGAATCTATTTGACTGAGATAAATCGTGTCTGCATTAAAATTAAACTAGTTAGCCAGGATTTGACAGATATTTTGATAGTCAATAGTATCAATAGAAGGTATTGTCAAAGCATCAGCATTTGACACTACCTACTGTCATCAGAATAATAGTTGTTTATCTCACAAGTGCCGAAAGTACGGAATAGCGCGACGAACGGTGATGCGGCGCGTCACCGATGGCGGAGCGTCGCCGTCGCATGTGAGCGGGTCATGTAGTTTTCGGCAGGAGTGACATCAACGTTTTTTGTGTTGCTTATTGAGAAATAGGTATTTAAAAACATCAAAAATGGTTATTTTTCTGAATAGGAAATGTTAGGTTTATACCACTTCTACGAAACGTCAAGTTTAAAAAGTTAATTCAAATTCTGACAGATTTATATTCATTCATGACACTGTAGATGTCACATCCGTACCAACATACTAAAATATAACTACACTCATCGCTATACATTATTTACTTTCTCAATTTATCGCTTTTACAATTAGATATAACAACGGGTTGATATATCTTATCAAAAAACAATCAAATTGGTGATCTTATTTTATTTGAATTTTGTATTTTGTGCTTTGCCGCACTAGAGCGGCAACGTTCCATAGCGGTTCTCCAACCTCTGATGAAATCAGCTGTTTTCGAGTGTGACAGCCATAGACATTTCTGTGGTGACAGCACAAAAAAATATTTGTCAAAATCCTGGCTACTATGTAGTTTCCTATTAATGCAGATGCGACCGATCTCGATCAAATAGAATTTGCTCTTGCAGCTAAACTATGAATTTTACCAAAAAATGTCATAAACATAAATTATTCAAAATTTCCTCTACTTTAATTTATTATTTAACTATTTTGACGAAATTACAGAAATGGCGGCTCATTTGCAATATCCTTGAAAAATGCTTAGAATAAACTACCAGTTCCGTTGGACCCTTGTGAACCAAAAGCTTTTCAGCTCTAAGTTAGGTCATGAAACTTCTAAATATGAACTTTCGTTCCGGTACCTTCAGTAGTTTCTCCGGAATCGTCTCCACAAAAATCGTTTACACACACACACACACACACACACACACACACACACACACACGCACACACACACAGACATTTTTTTGGACCTTGGTCAAAAATGTTCAGGGGACCCAAAAAGACCTATTTCCGCTAAAATCTCAATTTTTTTTTCGGCACGATTACAATACTTTACATACTGCGTATGATAAAGTAAAAATTAGAAGTCAATTAAAAAGTGCAAAAATCAGATACCTTTTCTCATTTCTCTCGCGCTCATATGTACACCGAGAGGCAAAAGTTGGTGACAGTCATACAACTTATCTATATTACCTATATGAATCAGGAGGATGACATCCTTTATTTAAATTTTTTCTGTTCAGTAGTTTTAGAGTTATGGGCCTTCAAATGCATGCTACTAAAAATGATCAGAATTTCTGAATGCAGTAATGAATAAAAATATAGGGTGATCAACTTATAACGTCATTTGTTTTAGTCGAAGAATGTTGTAAGTATTCAGTTTGTGTTGATACCCTCACAAATATTAATTAAATATTAATTAAATATTAATTAAATATAAATTAAATATTAATTAAATATTAATTAAATATTAATTAAGTATTAATACAAATATTAAAGATAAAAGATAAATCTATTGTTAATAGACGAGTTGTGCTAGAATAGCATAGCTTTATTTGTCTAATTTCACTAAACGATTAGTACGCTTTTTCTGTAGAATCTTAAAAAAACACTTCGTAGTTTCTGTCTTCAGTAATTATTTTTTAGATCATAAAACAATTCGAGCTAACTATACAGATCTTAGAAAAAAGCATCGGAGTTTACTTATGGTAAACGTAGGAAAAAAGTAGGAAAATACTGCTAGCATGACAAAATGGAGCAAAGGAAATGCTCCTAATAATGCCCTGAATGTTAAGGCGATGTTCATTAGGCGGCAAATGAGAAATGGCATACATCCTTTACATAACTACGTGATAAATGTACATTTTCTCATAATCCATTTCATAACGTGCTCATATTAATTTTCTAATGCATTAATAATAATTTACCAACCAACCATAATACTACTAATATTATCACAAGACAAACATAATACAAAATGTAACTAGTTAATTATCGCTCCAGGTTACATAATATACATTTGAAGGCTCACAGAGAGATATACCTACTAGTCGATTTCTCTGAGAGCGCCAAGTGGTGGTAGTACTGGAGCCCATCTCGATTGTACAAACAGCGTCGAGCATCTAATTATGTAGGGTCATCAAGTTCCCAACCGGTGGCCTTCGTTTGCCATGCTCGTTTTGTGAGCAAACATGCGGCTTACTTGATGGTCCTGACGGCCAGGCCATTTCATATATATATATCTATCTATAGGTGGGTGGGATAAATATAGGGGAATCGACCGACAATGTCCCTCATCATCCTATATGTGCGCGATGGCGTTTATATTGTAGAGTTTGTAGACCGTACGTAGTACGTAGGACTATGTTGACAGTGGCAGGCAAATAACTACGAAACCAAACACTGGCCCACCCAACATCTGGACATCATATCGCAGATTCTCAGTGGGACACCGTAAAACCGAAGAACAGGCTTTGAGCCAGGGCGAGCGGTGACACCTAATCACAGTCGCCTATGTAAATATCGAAATTAAATGTCAACAGGCGCAACTGTGACTTGCGGCTGCTAGGGAAACCATTATGAGTTGGCGCGTATCAATAATTCACTGGCTGACTCTTTTTTGATTGCTGTTTGTACAGACTGTACATGGGGGAATTTAAAAAGGGTAATGCATGCTTGGTGTTGTTATTGAATATGATGTAAAACCAGTAATTTCTGGAAATATAAAGACATCCCTGCTTGTTCATTTGTTTTAGTGCAGCAGTGTAAATTTTCTGTTGATCACGTCTTCTAAAATATTAAAATTTCGTTTTAGATATAACGATGGTATAAATGCGCAACATTAACTTTAAGATTAAATAGTTAGTAGTTAGTAATTAAAACTCGTTAAAAAATTTATCTTTAAGTTAAAATACTGGGGGTGTTTTAACTTCGGCCCGTTTGAAGATAATTTTCAATAATTAATGAAGACATTTTTGAAGTGGAGTTTGAGAATTTTGAAGTGTTATCCGATTTTGCATGTTCATGAACCTGTCTTTTCTTTTTAGCAGATAAGCTTGTTTACCAAATTTCAGATCAATTGCTCTGAAACTACGACAGTTATCGATTTGAAAAATCTGTAGTGGCCAGACGCATTACTTTATCATACTATAAAGTAGTGTCGAACTCTGTCAAACTCTGATGTTTCGACAATACTGTCAATAGAATGAAAATATCTGTCAAATCCTGGCTAACTAGTTTCAATGCAGTACGAGCGATCTCTATGAAATAGAAATTGCTCATGCAGCTAAAGTATACTAATTTTACCAAATAATGTCATTGACATAAATTATTCAGAATTTTGTCTGCTTTAATTTATTATTTAACTATTATGACGAAATTGCAAAAATTGCGGCTCATTTGTAAAATCGTTGGAAAATGCTAAGCCTAAATAACGACTTCCTTTGCACATATTTCAACAAAAAGCTGTTCAGCTTTAAGTTTGGTTATGAAACTTCTAAATATGAAGTTTCGTCCTAATACATTTAGTAGTTTCTCCAGAATCATTACCACAAAAAACAAACATACAAACACACACACACACTGAGAGAGAAAATTTTCTGTACGTTAATAAAAAAATTTTCAGAGTTCCCAACAGGACATATTTCCGCCAAAAACTCATTTTTTTCGAATACAATACTTAGTCATACTTACGTATGATAGTCAAAATATAAGATTTCCTTGAGAAGTTTCATAGTTTGTCCCATCTAAGAGAAACAGTTAAGATAAACAATTCATGTTTATATAAATTATAATAATAATAAATAATAAATTAAAGTAGAGGAAATTTTGTATAATTTATGCGTATAACATTTTTTGGTGAAATTAATAGTTTAGCTGCAGGAGCAAATTCTATTTAGGAGCAAATTCTATTTGATTGAAATTGTGTCTGCATTAATAGTAGGTAGCCAGGACATTTTGAAACTTTTAACGGTATTCAGAACGTCAGCGGTTGCGAAACGTCAATTCAACACGCAAAGCATGGAGAATGCGATGAGGAAGAGAAACACGCGCGCACGTACGCTATGTGAAACAATATTGAAACAGCCTGGTGTTTACAAAGTCAATGTGTATTTCGAGTGCGGGTAGCAATGTTGTTATGTATTTTTCAAGGACTTTGCAAATGAGCCGCCATTTCTGTATTCTGTCAAAATAGTTAAATAATAAATTAAAGTAGAGGGAATTTTTTGGTAAAATTAATAGTTTAGCTGTAGGAGCTAATTCTATTTGATAGAGATCGTGTCTGCATTAATATAGGATTTGCCAGACATTTTTATTCTAATGACAGTAGGTAGTGTCAAATGCTGATTTTCTGACAATACCTACTGTCAATATCTGTCAAATCCTGGCTAATTCGTTTTATTTTAATACAAACGCGATCGATCTCGATAGAATCTCATGCAGCTAAACTATTAATTTTATATATTGTATGATAAAGTCATGTGCCTGGCCACATCAGATTTTTTATTGAGAAATATGATCAATCAGTCTAAAAACTAAGTTTAAATTGTTTTTTAAATCATTTTGTTTATTTTGCAGATCACAGTAAGTGAAGTTTTCGCGCTTCTTGTTTTTGACAAAGTAAACATAGGACATCAGTGGATAACCTATGTAAATGTATGGTCCTAGTACCTCGTTTTTAGAAACCAGATTAAAATTTATAGGTCATATTACTTTATGATACGTAGTATCACAAAGTATTGCAGCGTGTAGAAACAGAATAAATTTGAGATTTTAGCGGTGTTCTTTTTGAAAACAATTCGTATTTTTAAGGGAAATTATAAACTTTAGGCCTCCTACGGAAGACCTAAATATTCTTCAAGTGGGCCATCTTTTTTTTTTGTTATCCATAGGGACAACTTTTTATCAACGTGAAATTTTGAATTTCGAAATTTTGTATGATACCTCCTAATGATTTTTTTGATACACACCCTATACCTAATGCTTATTGATAAATAACTGTCTATTTTTTATACTTTTCATGTTGTATTTCTACATGTGACCAGTTCACTCATTGATCTTTTCAATGTGATGATTCTTTTTTCCTGTGTGATATATCGCACAAAACAAAGTAAAAGAATAGTACCTATTAATAAAATACTTATTTCCACGTTTTTTTTTGCTTTCAACAAACTTAAATTAATTATGTAATGATTAAAGAAATAGTTGAAAAGTACTGCAACATTGATCTAACGATGTACCTCAATAAAGATCTGCATCAAAATAAGTCATATAATTAAATTAAGCCAGCAATCCGAGCACGATATCAAATAACAAAAGTTATGAGCCGATAAATAATGTGTTGAAGTAGTATTGCTACCCCATTGGTGTTCCAAATCGAGTAGAAAGATTCCTTAGTAGCGTCGGACGGCGCGGCGCGGCTCGGCGCGAAGAAAAATACCGAAAATAAAATATCAAATGTTTTGATTTAGTGGCGGGCATTTGTAACGTTTGAAATATGAACTCGTAAAAACGCACAGATGTAACAGCTTGTCAGAATGTTAAACAGGGGGATTCGTACACGTTCACACGGACGCACGCACACGCGCGCGCGCCGAAATTGTATTTTTTATAGTAACAGATGATTACCGCCCGTATTATATAGACTTCTCTCGCGAACTCGCGCGCGAGCAACTAACCAAACACTCACTCGCTCACACGTGTGTGGAAGAAAGATACACGTATGGCATAGGCACGTTCGCACCGGTATTGGAACGGTAGAAACGAATACATAAAACGTCCCATAACGTCGCGGCAATAAAATAAACAGATGTTTCTCGCACTTGTTTACATTTTTTATCGCCGAGACTGTGACTTTTATTATCTTTCAAACCGATCTCTAATTAAAATTTAAATTGCCGGTCGGTGTTGCACGGGCGCGTTAACCCGCTCCTTTTCGATTTTATTGTCGTACGAATTTTGACTTTATTGCCGTTTACGGTCCCATTCACATGCTAAGTGGGAAACGGGACCAACAATAGGTGCCGACGGCGTTCATATCGGACGGGATTCTGTTTCCTATTTTTACGAGCGACGCCCGAAGTCGACGACGGCGACGGCCGGACGGCCGGCGGGTGTTTGATATATCAATCGGATAAAGGAAATTGTGTGCTGCGTTAAGATTCAAGGTTTTAAGGTGTGCAGTTGGTCCGTGTTGACGTGAATTTATTACGCGATTGCCGCCAGTGCTCGCATAACAGTTTCCTGTTTCATGATTGCCAGTAGTTCGGACGAAACTTCCGAGTTTGTTCGTTCCGACAGCAAATCTAATAAATGTTTGGCTCAAACAACGACGCGTCGTTCGAAATCTGAAAGGGTCAGTATTTAAATGAAATATTGACACGGAAATAACAGACGGACGCATAATCAGCCGCTAATGTGTCTTTTCAGGGTCATGAGACGAAATGGACAGGTTTGCCTGTGGCTCGGCTTGACAGTTCGCGGGTCCAGAATCAGGCCTGGCGCGTGATATTTTTCTTGTGGGTGCGAAAAAGAATCTGGCGCCTTTCGGAAAAATTCAGCAGCCAATCCACCGGTTTTGTGGCACGATTAAAATTCTTACCTAGGTATCAATCGGCTATAAAATATAACGTGAAATTTGTAATATTGCATTAGAATTCAGATACCCACTGCAAGGCAATACCAAAAAAAAATTTTTTTATCAACGTGAGTCACAAAATAACGTAATAACGTAAAACCTCCTTAAAAACTTCTTAAATTTTTATGAATTTTTACTCCATGGCGTAGTTTTAACTTCGGAAATTTGCTGTGTAAAAAAGCAAAGCTATACTAGAAAAACTACCATCAAAATTTTGACAAAAAGTTATTTAGAACTTCTTTTATAGATTTGCATATTTTTCTAAGATTAAAACTACCAAGTTGTCATCTTGTGATGTCACAATATCTACATATAATTAGGAAAATGTTTGTGTGACATTGTCAGGTAGTACTTTGAGTTTAACTCCCATTGTTGTTATTAATGTCTTTGGAAAGATTAGTGGCTTATTTATAAGCTTATTCTAGCTACTGCACATGATGTAATCAATATAAGTTATTTTTTATGTTTTTTATGTTTAATTATCAATACCACCAGATGAACGACGGTCTTGCGATGGGCGCTTCACTCTCTAATTTGATTGCTCTGCATAATCTTTTTTATAACATAAATAACTTGCATTTTACGCTGGAAGAGAGAAACCGACAATGCCTTAACTTTTTAGATCTTACCTTGCACAGAGAAGAAGAGAAAATATCGTTCAACATCTATCGCAAACCCACCACTACAGACGTCATTATATCTAAGGCTAGTTACACTTCAAACAACTACAAAGAAGCGGCTCTTCGATGCTTATTTGACAGAGCACTACGGGTACCACTAAGCGGTTTTTTTTATTTTAAGACTGAAACACACACACAATAATGCAGATTGCATTTGACAACGGCTATACAATCTCAGACGTCCAAATGATTTAGAAGAAAACCCACAGAAATAACGTTACCAACTTACTCTACCCTCACTTTAAACAACGCACCAAATATGTAGCCTTAACATATAGTTCCCTTTCCGTCCCTATCTCTCGTGCTTTGGAGGACCACAACATCACAGTTGCCATTAGACCGCCATCAAAAATGAGCAATTTCCTCCTCAACTGTACGCAAGCATTGAACTAAACACAGAAGACTGGCGTTTACAATATCAATTGCAGTGACTGCGACAAGTCTTACATAGGCCAAACTGGTAGAAAATTAGAAGTGAGATTCAACGAACATAAAGCTAATAAAAATAATAACTCAGTTTTGAGCCGACACCTCTCAGATACTGATCACACGATCACAGAAAACAACTTGACCCTCCTATATAGTCTGACTAAATCATTTAAGATTACCCTTATTGAAGAAATGGAAATAAATAAACAAATCCGGACTGCGCCGGATAGACTTCTTAACGACATTACTGTTTCCAACGCCAACAGAAAGTATTTGCAATTTTTTTAAGTTCGATCATCGATACAACAATTTTTATTTTGATCCTAGTCGAAACTTCACATAAAAATTAGAATTATTTATTAACTTTATTAGAATAGAAACTTTTCTTTACACTAGGGTCATTCCGAGATTTTTAATTTTAGGTTACTAAAACCAAGAGATTGCCGAGCTGGTAACGACCGTCGTTAAACGGGCGTAACTGGTGTGACACGTTACTGCGGAATAACCCACAACTAGAAGTTTGGCATTTTTGAAAAATCACAATAAAAATTTATTTCCTCTGTATACCTCAATCCGTGGTGATATAATGTATCTATATTTATTTGTAAGGAACACATCCAGCTTAAGTTTTTTAAATTTCTCTGGTAGTTTGTCATATTTATTTGACTGTGCAATCGCCTTTTCAACTGAAATATTGCTCTAACCATCTATTTTTCCTGGTCCATTTACGGCATTTTTAAATTTGGAAAAGTTTCTATTGGTCTTCGCCTAGCCGCCACTTGCCTTTTTTCCTACAACGAATTTTTATCCGCCGATGTGAAATACACGGTTTGTAAAAAACTACGCCCATACACGTGGTGCAATTTTTTATCCACGGCGTTAGAAAAACCCTTACTGTGCGCCTAGGCTTAGCAACTAAAACAGGCAAAGTCAGTACAAGTCTGAATTTGGGAAAATCATTATTGTTTAAACATCATCATTGATTTTTAATATAAATAAATTTCTCACTTATTTTTAACATCTCTTGGACCGGGATTTTTAATTCCGATTTTGTATATTATTTTTTCATAAGTAAACAAAGCTGACTTTTCAATCGCAAATACCAGACAAAAGGTTTGCTGTTATTTGATAGGGAGGCTTGGTGGCCCCCTAGTGGTCATATTGTAAAACTACTTTGGTGGTTACGCATATAAAGACCTTCTTGCCTAGCGATACAAAAAATCGAAAGTAAATAATCCCATTTTTATATTTTTCAGTTTTAGCTGCAATTTCATGATTTGCTATCTTTGTGTATCTGTACACATTAATCAGTCGAATACAGCATTTATTAAGCTGTCACTAAAATTGTACAGGGTGATTGACTTTTTAAGACTAAATTAGTAGTAATTGCATTAAATAACCATATCTAAGAAGTTGCAAACTATGAAAAGAAACAATACAACCACTTCGCATACAACCGTACTTTTTCCATAGAAACGTGTTTAGAATTTCAACCCAGGTAAAATGGGTGTCTATTTGTGTACTGTTGACGTATTAATAAACGTGAAATAGTAGACCATACACCCATTTTAATACATAATGAAAAAGAAGAAATGTTTGGAGACGAATAGAGGACCAGAGTACATGACCGGGGCGGCATGGGGTACATTCGGACAATTTAAATTTACCGCCTTCATGCCATGTAAAAAATGCACATTCACACACAACACGCTTCAGTGAATGTAGAACACTATCCTACAAGTGTCATTTTCAAAAAAGTTTTGTGTTCCTTAAAATCTGTTTCAAAGTTTTGAATCAGCATCTACTCGATGCCTAAGTTGGGAACTAAAATACTCTCAAATTCACTGTAACATGCTCCAACTGCTACTCAAATTGAAAACATTGTTACTCTCTTTTTGAAGAAATTCCTCAAAAATCATGGTAGATAAAAATAAAACCCTTTGACCTTCACAAGGTCGACGAATTTTTTATTTTTTTTTTTTTATAAGAGATGACACTCTATAAAGTTTTCAGATAGTCGGGACGTGGAACGACACATAATATATAACAACGTAAAAACTATTTTAATTTTAAATACATTCGACAGCTATTGTCTGAAATGACATCATAGGGCAAGCCTTTCTTTTTAGTTTAAAAATGTTATATTTGAGTGGAACTTTGAACATCCTGTATAATATGTAATATATATAATAGTGAACTTACAGCATTTTATTTGTCTATGTTGTAGATATGTACTAAGTAAAACTGTTAGCTTTAATAATAATATTATGACTGTCCCAATATGCCCCACGCCTGTGTCAATGTGGTCACACTTAGACAAAATTCAGATTAGAAAGATGTTATAATTCTAAACATACTTTATTTAACTTAAAATTACCAGTGTATACATCTGGACAAAGGAATATATTAAGTAGTAACTATATGGGTATGTAAAAACCCGCCCCAATGTACCCCCTACGCTCCCCTACGCTAACAGGGATTTCCTTTTTAAGACATCTCATTACTCGCTAAAGTTAGAGACCACCATATTTCACCAGATCCACAAGAGAAGCGGGTTCAGATTATACTTTAACGTTATAGTTATTAATTATCCACGCAATTGCAAAGAATATTTTTCCACAATACCACCCAACCTTTTAGTTCATAATTTTAATACTTTTCATACGAATAAATGGATATAATGCAAGTCCCATCGCAGAAGCTGATTCGTTCCTTGCCGAACTTAATACTCCATTATATGCCCATTACAGAACTCAATTTAGTACCGATCGTCATACGGCCAGAAATAGAGTGAAACCCGCGCGCTCGTAGATGAAGGGCGACATGCAAGTAGTAAATTGAATGGGTAGGTGTCGTGCCATCAAAAGATGGTGTAATATTGTCGTGTGATTTTATTTTATACTTTACCAAGTTGCAGGTATATACATCACACATTTAGATGACTTATGGCATGAGCGCATGCAACAACCGCCGCGAACGAATGAAAAACAGCGCGTGCAAGGTGCAATATTCCGATGGTGTGGGATCTCGATGGTGCTAGGACCTCGCTCGAAGGCACCGTTCCCTTGCCCCTAGCTAGCACCTGGCCTGAGCACGGCGCATTTTTGATCTACCGCAACAATCTATAACGCCGAATGCACCACCTCCGAGAAATGGCCGTTTTCCTTTTCTAATAGATTCTGCCGGTGGGTGGACAACGCTAGGGTATTGCGCGTCGCATCGCGTGATACTTTTACATTGTGCTACGTAGTTTCATTCTGCGAAAATTGTCATACATCGATCTTGTTTAGAAGAAATATGAGGTAAAGTGCACGTAGATCTTTGCGATTCTTTATTGGAACTATTGTATTCTCCGGATGATATACAGAGCGTGTGTTTGTATGCGCAACTCAATGAATGCCTCCGTTGTTCCCTTTTCAAACTATAGACGACCACATGGACATAAAATAAATGGTGTATAGGTAACTGACGTTACAGTAGAAATGTCGTACTGTGCGTCGTTGGTTATGTATGCTGCAGAATTTGCCTATAAATAATGTAGTCGGCTACAAAACTCCCTGGACGAATTCCAGGTGGAGGACCAAGCGGGCTTCAGAAAAAACTACAGTACCTTAAACCATATACATACAATAAACCAGATAATAGAGAAAGCAAAGAATATCATCTTGAACTGCACCTAGCGTTTGTCGACTTTACCAAGGCTTTTGACTCACTCAAACATTCCTCAATCCTCTAGACACTTGAGAGAGCAGGCATAAATAGCAAATATATTAAAATTATACAAGAGCTTTATCTTTATACCAACGTTACAGCTCAAATATGCCTAGAAAACCCAGGACCACGGTTTGAAATCAAGAGAGGCATTAAACAGGGATCTCCCTTATCTCCGAACCTGTTCAACTGTGTTCTGGAAGCTGTTATTCAAAGATATGAACTGGAGTGGTAGAGAACTAGGTCTGAATATAGATAGAACATACCTAAACAACCTGCGTTTTGCCGACAATATCGTCGTTATCGCTCACAGTCACGAAGAACTCCAACAGAACATCTCAGAGCTCGAACACAACTGCGACAATGTAGGACTACAGATAAATCTCCAAAAAACCAAAAGCCTATCTAACACTAGCAACACTATCCACGAAATTAGAATTAAAAACTCCTATGTCGAGCAAGTAGTTGATTATATATACCTAGGTCAAACAATATCATTTAAGGACCACCAAGAAAAGAAATACAAAGAAGGATCCAAACAGGATGCAAAAAGTTCTGGGAATTGAAAAGGGTTATGAAAGGTAAACTATCACCATCAGTAATTAGAAAAACTGTTGATATATGTGCATATCACCAGTGTTGACATACGGTTGCCAAACATGGTCCGAAAACCAAAGAAAAAAATTGGAGACGTGTCAACACACAATGGAGAAGAGCATGTTAGGTTTAAAATGGTATGATAATTAAACGTTAACTGAAATACGCAAAAGAACAAAAATTGCGGACAAAACAACAACAATAACATTTCTAAAATGGACATGGGCAGGACATATCCTACGAGGAGACACGATAAAATGGTGTAAAATTGTTACGGAATGGGTTCCAAGGACATCAAAGAGAAATAGAGGGCGCCAACGAAGACGCTGGCACGACGAATTGAAAAATGTGGTTGGAGATTATTGGTTGAGAGTAGCAAGGGACAAGGAAGTATGCAAATTCGCGGAGGAGGCCTTTATCCATAGGGGCTAACAAAGAAGCATGTTCAATTTATTTCAATTTATTTACACAATGCAATACTATCAATTTATTTTCAATTTATACTACTTTTACTATAATCTATAATGTATGTTATGTTATTTTTTGTTAATAAAGGGCTATAATAAGTATGTAGTCGGCAGTTGCTATACTTTGTACAACTTATTAAAATAACTGTCTTTTTTTAATTCTGGTACCTGTATGTCTCCCTATCAAAAGCCATGGGCTATTCTCCAACCATCTTCCAGGCGGAAGTTCACGCAATCGACCTTATATGTCCCCAGGAATGACGAAGGACATACATCTAAATTGGCCCAGACAATCATTGAAAGCGCTGCAATCATAATCCCACAAATCCAAAACTGTCTGGGACTGCACACTACCACTGGAAAACGCGCAAAAGCGAACAAGGTTTCACTGATGTGGGTTCCAGGACATTAAGGGATCGAAGGCAACGAACAAGCCGACATCCTAGCCAGAGAAAGTTCTAAGACTCCCTTCTACGGACCTGAACGCTGTTGCGGTATCACAAAAAGCCACACCAGGAATATTGGAACAAAACTATGAAGATAAAGCTAAACGAGCTCACTGGGAGACATCACCTGGCATGAGATAAACTAAGGCACAGGCACCACTTGGGAGCCGCCATCATTGAACCAGCAGAGCTGACAACACTTACTCCTCGAACAATTACTGACTTCCTGAAAAGGCTCAACATCGAAGGACTCGAATGTATGAGGGAAATACAAAAGGCACAGATGCCAAAGACCCTACTCTACCATACCAAATATATTACAAAACAAAACTAAATGACAACCCTGGCCAATAGCAACAAAATCGAACAAGTTGCAACCAATAGTACATTATTTCCGTAGAATTTCAATCGAATGCATTGTGTCTAGTTTTTGAGAAGAAAAACGATTTTGCATTCTTCTGGGTCTTTTTTGGCATAATCATATCTCAAAAAGTTGATACAATTCATAATTTTCATTTTTAAATCCACTTTCAACGAGCAAACGGTAATAAATTGAAAACACTGTTAGAAAATGCTTCAATGGGCGCTTCTCTACAATATGTGGTCGCATTTTTTATGAATTCTGGAAAAACAAGAAATCGGTAATTATAGCGTTCTTCATAATTTTATCACTTTAACAGTCACTAGGTGTATGCATGACAAGAACATACGTCATCGTACTACTATTTTCAAACAAGTTTTCTAGTACTTTTAAAACAAAATCAGAATTGTTTGTGCGATGTTTGTTACCAACTTAACGTCAAACTGAAGCAACTCCCAGTTTTATTTACTCCAGCGTGAAATATATTTACAGTAATAGTGGATCAAAGATTGCCTTGTGTATGTCTTGGTATATCAACATTTAATGCAATTTATCACAATGTATTTTCAAAAAAGCGGGCATGGGACAGACCAGAGGAGAGACATTTTGGTAACGTGATTTTAAAAAACCCTCAATAAATCTAGTTAATAAAACATTCGGGGCTCTACAGGGTGTCTCACGGAACTGGTACATTAGAAGTTTCTTATGTTCTACTATTTCTGGAGATATGAACTTTTGGAATAGAATATACTCGGTATCGTCTTTGTTATTTTAAATGGAATGATATAATTTTTATTTTATTTTTCATTTCTACGTATCAAAATACATCCTTTCTGATAAGGTTTCCCTATACCTATCTTTAATTGTTTTGAGATATTGTCTCATTGGTATAAAATAATGCAAACTAAATACAAAACGATTTATTCTTCATTTATAGAGAATGTAACAACTTTGGAACAGCAGGAAAAGAGAAAAATATTGAAAAGGTTTGTTAAAATAATATATTTCAAATATCTAACATTAAATATTTTGTTCGAATTGCTGCCCGTTGTACTTCTGACAGTGTCGCTCTTCGGATTTCCTGTCGCTGAATGCCATTAATGGCGGCTACTACTCTGTTTGTCAATTCGTCTCGAGTATTAACTGGTGTGGAACAGACCTGACTTTTCACATGACCCCAGAAACAAAAGTCTAATGGTGTTAAATCTGGTGACCTTGGTGGCCACCGCGAGGGTCCCTTATTTCCGAACCACCTATCGTCAAACATCTGATAAGTTGAATGGATACCGACTTCCGGTGACCGGACGTGACAGTTACCTTGAGAATATTTTAGCTGAAGAGCTCAGACCAAGCTAACATTAATACCAAAAATTCAAGTTTCCAGAAATAGTAGAACATGAGAAACTTCTAATGTACCAGTTCAGTGAGGTAACCTGTATAGTAAACAAGATTCTTCATCACAACATTGTGTTAAAAAAATTTTTTTCGGCTTTTCACCAAAAAGATCTCCTATCAAATATGTTTTAACTCCTTCATAAGAAGAAATGCTTATTTAATATTAACAGTTGTGTTATCAGTATAGTTCAATAAAGTAATAATTCACAGTAGGGAAGTGAATACTATAGCTAATTTATGTCAACCTGTGCCCTTTAGGTATTCACGGCTCATCAATGGTAAGGCACCAGAGAGAGTGTGAGAGAGAGCAGCAGCGAGCATATTCCATTGATGGTCAAATTTAGAATGCTGAGTTATTAGCACGCACCGGTCGTCGACAGTAAAGTTCAGTGCTAAGGGCAAAGGGACAACGCGAACGTTCGCACCTAGGCAGGCAGTAAAAGCGAAAATGCCACACCTACGCAGCGAGCGAAGCCGAAAAACCCGAATCGATACCTACTGGAAATGGAAATTTACTGCACGCGGCAGGCCGTTATCGCACGGAATTTTTAACTTAAAAATCCAAACACTATTATATCGGACCAGAAAGGTGAGAATTTATGTAACAAGGACCTTGACAAATTGCAAATGATTGGTGCAACGCGATATAGGCGGCGTTCGAAAATTTTCCACAGGAAGGTGAGATAATGTGTATAGTGTTGTACCACGAGAGCAAATTAATATTGAGATGGTATAAAAGTGACCCTAAAATACCAACAACAGATTTTTTCTGTAATTGGAAATTAATAGTCATTATCCAAACAATCTTTTCGTTATCAAATGGTTATAAATTGAAATTCAAGACGTGTGGGACAATATTGACCATGCAATAAAGACAGTTTTAATGGAAAATATGCCTAAATATGCATAAGACCTGCAATATGGCTACTTGGACATGGTATGACTAATTATGGCACGCCATAACAAAATTTTGCCTCTATTGAAACAACGATTTGTTTCACTTAAACAATATTTCTACCAGTGCTGACTATAGACTCTATTTTGTTATGATTTTGCTTCATGTGATATACGAGTAAAGTAGTTGCGATGAGAACTAATGTCAAATACCTAATATCGGGAAAATGTTGTTCATGTGTATTTAAAAAAAACATTCCCCAATCACATTTTCTTATAAACCACCCTTCTACCACCCTTAAATACGACACCCTGTATATATAGAAATATTTTTTTATTCTGGAAAATGATGGGTCTAATAACTTTTGTAAAACCCATTTTAATCTTTCTCTTAAGCCAACGGAGATAACGCCCTGTGCGTCATTAATGAATTACCCAATATAATCTGCCGGACTACTAAGATCTACTTGGTAATTATTGCTGGAGACACCGATCAGATGTTGCGTAAATCTGATTAAGGGGGTTGAACATTTCAAAATGAATGGGGTTTCAAAATAATCAAATAAAAACAATGAAAATAAATCAAAATGGAGTGGAGTGGCGAATATAATGTTAGTAACTTATGTATTTGGTACAAAAAAAAAAAAACGTTTATTTGAGCCAATAAAATATTACTTTACTCCAAACAAATGTTTTCACCAAATTCATTTGCAGCGTACTTAAATATGTACTTACATTTGTAGTTGTTCCTTCTATGCGTGCTAATTTTCGTAGACCTCCGATGGGTTTCATACAAAAGATTGATGATGAGATGATGATGATGAGTCCTGACCAAAATGTGGTTAAGAATCTGTAATTGGAAATTAATAGTTATTATCCAAATAATCTTTTCGTTATCAAATGATTAAAAATTGAAATTCAAGACATGTGGACAATATTGACCAAGCAATAAAGACAGTTTTGATGGAAAATATGCCTAAATATGCACGAGTACCTACAATATTGCTACTTGGAGATGGTATGACTAATTATGCCACGCCATTACAAAATTTTGTCTCTATTGAAACAACGATTTGTTTGAATTAAACAATATTTCTACCAGTTGGCTATAGACTCTAGTTTGTTATGATTTTGCTTCTTGTAATATACGAGCAAAGTAGTTGCGATGAAAACGAATGTCAAATACCAAATATCTGAAAAAATTTTGCTCATATGTATTTAAAAAAAACATCCCCAATCACATTTTCTTAAAAACCACCCTTCTACCACCCTTAAATACGACACCCTGTATATATGTAAATATTTTTTGATTGTGGAAAATGATGGGTCAAACACCTTTTGTAAAAACAATTTTTATCTTTCTCTTAAGCCAACGGAGATATCGCCCTATGCGTCATTAATGAATTACACTGTACAATCTGCCGGACGATTAAAATCTACTTGGGAATTATTACTGGAGACAGCGATCAGATGTTGCGTAAATCTGATTGAGGGGGTTGAATATTTCAAAATGAATGGGCTTTCAAAATAATCAAATAAAAACAACCAAAACAATCAAAACAAATCGAAATGGTGTGGAGTGGCGAATATAATGTTAGTAACTTATGTATTTGGTACAAAAAAAAAAAACGTTTATTTGAGCCAATAAAATATTACTTTACTCCAAACAAATGTTTTCACCAAATTCATTTGCAGCGTACTTAAATATGTACTTACATTTGTAGTTGTTCCTTCTATGCGTGCTAATTTTCGTAGACCTCCGATGGGTTTCATACAAAAGATTGATGATGAGATGATGATGATGAGTCCTGACCAAAATGTGGTTAAGAATCTGTAATTGGAAATTAATAGTTATTATCCAAATAATCTTTTCGTTATCAAATGATTAAAAATTGAAATTCAAGACATGTGGACAATATTGACCAAGCAATAAAGACAGTTTTGATGGAAAATATGCCTAAATATGCACGAGTACCTACAATATTGCTACTTGGAGATGGTATGACTAATTATGCCACGCCATTACAAAATTTTGTCTCTATTGAAACAACGATTTGTTTGAATTAAACAATATTTCTACCAGTTGGCTATAGACTCTAGTTTGTTATGATTTTGCTTCTTGTAATATACGAGCAAAGTAGTTGCGATGAAAACGAATGTCAAATACCAAATATCTGAAAAAATTTTGCTCATATGTATTTAAAAAAACATCCCCAATCACATTTTCTTAAAAACCACCCTTCTACCACCCTTAAATACGACACCCTGTATATATGTAAATATTTTTTGATTGTGGAAAATGATGGGTCAAACACCTTTTGTAAAAACATTTTTTATATTCTCTTAAGCCAACGGAGATATCGCCCTATGCGTCATTAATGAATTACACTGTACAATCTGCCGGACGATTAAAATCTACTTGGGAATTATTACTGGAGACAGCGATCAGATGTTGCGTAAATCTGATTGAGGGGGTTGAATATTTCAAAATGAATGGGCTTTCAAAATAATCAAATAAAAACAACCAAAACAATCAAAACAAATCGAAATGGTGTGGAGTGGCGATTATAATGTTAGTAACTTATGTATTTGGTACAAAAAACGTTTATTTGAGCCAATAAAATATTACTTTACTCCAAACAAATGTTTTCAATGCATTTTCAGTGTACTTAAATATGTACTTACATTTCTAGTTGTTCCTTCTATGCGTGCTAATTTTTGTAGACTTCCGATGGCTTTCATACAAAAGATTGATGATGAGATGATGATGATGATGAGTCCTGACCAAAATGTGGTTGAAAATCTGTAATTGGAAATTAATAGTCATTATCCAAATAATCTTTTCGTTATCAAATAGTTAAAAATTGAAATTCAAGACGTGTGGGACAATATTGACCATGCAATAAAGACAGATTTGATGGAAGATATGCCTAAATATGCACAAGTACCTACAATGTTCCTACTTGGCGATAGTACGAATAATTATGTCGCACCATACCAAATTTTGCCTCTATTGAAACAACGATTTGTTTGACATAAACAATATTTCTACCAGTCTTGACTATAGACTGTAGATTGTTATGATTTTGCTTCATGTGCGATACGAGCAATCTAGTTGCGATAAAAACTAAAGTCATGCACGCCTCGACTACAGATAAACATAACAGTGGTTTTTAATGACTATACCACCATAGTAAAGAATTAATTACCTTGGTGTTGTCCCTCCAGTTCTCTTCGTCAGTCTTATGGATTGTCCCGTTGACACACGTTGGCACCAGATATAATTTCCAAAGATTATGCTATCAAAATTCGTTAATTGAATAAAATATACCTTTTGGAAGGTGTCGCGGGGTCTCAGGTCGCTCTTTGATAACGAGCTAGCTAGCTGGTGACTCTTTCCCCTGTTCTGCTAACCCAACGAAAGCAAGACGGCTAGTACTACTTTTTACCGCAGCCCTTTCGTAAAATCATAGTTGCGGAGGTTGTAAGTCCGTCTAACGTCCATGCCCAGGAAGGGTTAATCCGTAGTATATCCGTGTAGGAAGAAGTCGGCAACCCCTTTCATACCGGCGAACCGGGACCAGCCAAATAATGCAATATTTTGAGAGCAACAATGGAAATATTATCGTGGTCGCGCACAAACACTTATCGCCACTGTACCTATCCCGAAAAATTATGAACGTTTTCCCGACCAAATAGTTCACGTCACACGAAACACGAAGACCGATCACCGTACGCTAGTTAAAATAGCGATAATTACCGGTAAATAAAGAAGGAACACCACACCGATCTAATACGTATCGGGTCTGGCGTACGTGACAAGCGTTAATATATACCTATGTTATGACGCGCTGAGGTGCATATTTTGGAAAACTGCGTGTCGCAACTTGGTTTGGGACCAGTTTTTCTGCACAGTCGACGCGCTCGGGACGGCCGGCGGTGGGGCGCGGCCGTACAGGTAAGCGTCTAACCTAGAACCGTTATTTACCACTACATACTACGTATGTATGATATTTTGAAATTCTATAAATAGCCGACGAATTTACAGGGATGTAATTTAATTTTAGCAATTAATTTTCCAATGATATTAATCAATAATTACAATGGGGGACATGGCCGTATCCAGCTCAAATCGCAAGCTGGGGGGGGCAGTTGTCTAAATTTAACTTGCTGTATGGGGGAAGGGTGCCTATTAGGGTGGTGCAAAAATGCATTGCAAAAATTTTTGTGATGGTATGAAGCAACGATCCCTTCAAATCGTTTACAAAATTTAAAAAATGGGAAAATGCATGGGAAGGAGACATTTTTTGGTATTTTTCAAATAATTGTTCGGGGTTTGAGAAAACTTAAGATTACTTAAGGACTTGTAGAGGACTTTTCCAGGAAGAATTTGACGTATTATACATATGGATTTGACGCACCCAACCCATCCCCATAGT
Source organism: Melinopterus prodromus (assembly GCA_964023965.1). Lineage (NCBI taxonomy): Eukaryota > Metazoa > Arthropoda > Insecta > Coleoptera > Scarabaeidae > Melinopterus > Melinopterus prodromus. Next base: position 11,665,885 of record OZ030391.1, read on the forward strand.
ACTTTGAAAACTACTCTGAAATGGAAAAATGTACATTCTTCAGATAATTGATCCTTCTATTCATTTCAGTCTTTTTTTTTCTCATAGAAATTATTACTGTAAATCTAGTGGAACGTTTATAAATATTTGTCAGTTAATTTACAATTGTTTACAGAAATTCTCATTATTTAAATAATTCGTTTTTCTCAAAAATTGGTCGAATTCTGTTTTCTGAGCTCGAAATGGCAAATTATTATCTTACTGTGACATTATTCATAAAAACATTTCTTCATTTTCTTTAAACAATCAATTATTATTCATTTTCAACTTTTATTCTAATTATTATCTGAAGTTAACTATTAAATTTCATGTTCGAGATATCATACAAACCTATTATCTATATTACCTGATAAACCCACATTTGATTAAACAAATTCTATTTATTTAAACAATTTTGGTTAGCAATTCACATTTTGGGACGATTTCCATTGTTATAATTTATTCGAAAAAATTTAAGTGATTTGAAATTCTTTTTTTCTGGAAATTGGGGAGTTACATTTCTTGTTAAAATATGAAATTTCTTAAGGCAACAAATTTTATTAATCACATTTCTATCGTTATATCTACTTCTGATTTCCTATAATTTCAGGCAAATTGCAATAACTTTCTTCTTCGCATGTAAATTAGAGGCCTCGAAAGGCACGATTAAGAATCAAAATTTTGAACAAAAATACATGTCCACTTTTTTTGGTTTTTAAGGGGATCGGTGCTTACTAAATAAAAATAACCACACTCGTGTCCATATGGAAAAAGGGTGCTATGTAATAAACATAATACTAAAATGCGAAAGGGGGGGGGGGGGGGGGGCAGCTGCCCCCCTTGCAAGAAGAAGTAAAGTGTAGAATTCTAATAAAAGCTTGACAACCCAAAATAATTTCCATTTATTTTGGTTTTTTATGTAGAATTTGTTGCGTTTTATTTTTGCTCTTTAGTTATATCTTAAATACCAATTTTAAGAGAAACTATGGAAATCATCAATTATATCAATTATATGAAATTAGGGTGTACAAATATCTTCCATACTTGTTCTTACGTGTTCTTTCCCACATTTCTCAGAACGTAAATGTTATTCTGGGTAATATGTTTCATATGGACTATTTGTCTTAAATACATTACCCTCGTTTGAAATACTTACATATCGTATTTTAAACGACAACGTTCTTATGTACATCAATAGGTCCATATGAAACGTTTTACTCAGAATGAATGTTCCTTAATTTTTATATTAGTTTATTTTGGATATAAATAATAATATCCATTAATATTATTAATGGATATTATTCAGTTGTTAGGTTATATTTTTTTCCAGCTTTTAGTAATGTTTCGAACAGTTGTGGAATTAGAAAAACAATCAATTTAGACAGAGAGAAATATCTGCAAAGTTACTGAAAGGGAATGCCATAAACCAACAACAAAACTGCCGCAAAAGTAAAATTGCAGTTAAGTTTGCAACATTGCTGGTTATTTGGAACCAGTATATTTCAGAAAAATTACACCAGTTACACAGTAATTTTACAAGATATATTTGTAATTTTACAGGAAAAGAACAGTAATTTTATCATATAAAACAGTAGACTATTTATACTTCCATTCACATTAGTATTGCAGACCAGCTGTGTCAATACGTAACACTTCAACAGCAATACTGATGGAAAGATACTAAAGCAGAATATATGTTACTTGAATAAGTTGAAAAAATAATAGTTTACAGACACTGAAGGCCAAAATTCCAGGCTTAAAGACAAATAAAATACCAAATAACGGAGAAATGCTATAGACGTTTTAATTTATGAAATGCTTCATGAGAAATATCATTTTAGTTGGATATTAGTTTCCTATTTATCAAATTAGCTTTGTATCTATGATAACAACATAATTAAGTTATCGTTGAGAGAAGAATTTTAAGTTTTTATGAAGACCTAATAAATTTAATGACATTTTCCAGAGAAGAAGAAAAGACATTCCTCGCAGACGGCGATAATACCGCGTTTGATGGACCACATAACGTAAGTAGCAATCATTAAAGCACTTATTCAAAACTTGCAAGATTGCACTTCCGTCGAAACGAATCTAATCCTTTTCAAATCGATCCGACCAATATAAAAACGAACTTATACGTGTATATCGCAAGAAAAGTAATAAATAAGTTTGAAAGTGCTCATTTTAACTACTGCTTTGCCGGTTTTAATGGGGGCTCCTAGAGGGCGCCCTGATCGCCGCCGTTCCCAACCCGACCCGACGGCAGTACTACATATTCGCGAGCAATAAAGCCGTTGATTGCGACCGTATTGACTTTATGTATAATTTTCAGTTCGCTGAAACTACTTCAAACAACTCCTAATGCAAGTCTAATGGGCAGAAGTTATTACCGAGCCGCGCGCACGTATTAATTTCATTTTAAAGTTTTACCAGCTCGACTAGCGTTGCGCTGAGCTGCCACCGCGACGTGCACGGCACCGTAAAATATATTTATGCTCCCTGTATTATGGTGTTTAGCGATAGATTTCACTCGGTGATTGCGACCTGTAACGACCACGTGAAATGTTTTCACGTTAGCGTTGACGTTGGTGGAAAATTTTCAGTGGTTTGGTCATGAGCGTCGTTAGATATTGGCAAATTCATTAATTCTGGTTAGTGATTACTTACTTTTATTAGATAGGCTCTAGTTTTGTCATAACTATAAGAAAAATGTTAGTTTTCTCACCTTATTTGCCACGCATAATAAAATACGTATGGAACTTACAACAAAGCTTCCATTTAAACTTTTGCTTTTGTTTTTACATGTCATCAAAATGTTATATGATCAGAAACACAATTACATCACTATTTTCACACTTTAAAAAGATATTTAAGGGTTACCAGCTATCAAAGTAAAAAAGATTAATTCATTTTGTGTTTACATTTTTAAAGTACAATAAATTATCTTCTACACAATCATCATAAAACTCTATAGGTTTTCGAATGTCAATTCCAGATTTTTCATATTTCCTATTAATTCAATTGTAAAAAATATTCTGCGTATTTTATATATTTTCAGTTGTAGTAGAAAATTGATCTACTAATATTGTATTTTTAACAAATTAAGACAGTAATTATGTTTTTTTTTAATTACGGAGCACCCCAATACAGAATGTTAGAATGTTTCGATTTTTTAGCATTTTTTAATTATTCCCTAAAATTACCATAATTAGTAAAGTGAATCTTGAAACACATTTTTTTATCAATAGTTCCAAATTTTAGACATTTAAATAAAAATATTTTTAGGTATTTGTTCTAACTCGCATCAAAAATAATCTGACAATACTACTACCAACATTCGCAGCCCCATGAAAAAGTCAGCTAACTATGAAACTTTTAGATTTTTCCATAGCAATTTTATTGTGAGTATGTGTAAATTAAATTGACGACACTTGTTATAAATCACCCTTTATAATTACTAATTATTAGGATGGTTTTTGTGTCACAAGGTTTTTAAAACGAAATTCCAGGAACTAAATAATTCGGAAAATATTTTAAAAACATCATCTGGCATCATGCACAGAAATTATTTAGTAAAAAGTTAACCCCTACATGAGAAAAAGGCATTGCATGAAAAAGGTACAGTGTTTTTTGTAAGGTAATTGTGCATTTAGTAGCAAAAAGTTCTCAACCCGTTTCTCAGGTATTTATTAACAAAATCTCAAAAGCAATACACCAAATTAAAGGTAGAGAATGTAAAACTTTTCCTCTTACAGGGGATTTTTGAAATTTTTGTCTGTTCTCGAAAAAGTAATAATGGCTTTCTAGTACATTTGTCAAAATAATTGTTGATTTTTACTTTATCATACATACTACAACAGAGTATTGTACGAGCGCCGAAAAAAATGAATGATTTTAGTATATCCTCTGCGTGCCCTGAACATTTTTGACCAAGGTACAAACAAATGTCTGTGTGTGTGTGTGTGATGTGTGTATGTGTCTGTATGTATGTGTACCCGTTTTTTTTTTTGGCGACGATTCCGGAGATACTCCTAAAGGTATCGGGACGAAACTTAACGTATTTACACGTTTCATGACCAAACTTTGAGCTGAAAAGCTTTTTGTTCAAAAGGGTCCAAAGGAACTGGATGTTTGCTCTTAGTATTATTCAACGTTTTTGCAAATAAGCCGCTGTTTCTGTAATCTCGTCAAAATACTTTAATAACAAATTAAAACAGAGGAAATTTTTTATAATTTACTACTATATCTCTGAAATTTTTTTGGTAAAATAAATAGTTTAACTGCATGAGCAGATTGAGATCGGTAGTGTTTGCATTAAAACTAGTTAGCCAGAATTTGACAGACATTTTGATTATATTTTGACAGTATTCTGAAATATCAGCGTTTGACACAGTTTCACACCATTTGACACGGCCTTATAGGATGATAAAGTTATCTGCCTGGCCTCATCAGATATTAATTTGTAAGTTAGAGGCATCCTAATACAGGACGTTAGAAAATGTTTTCATATTTCAACTCGTGCATGTCTCATCAAAATATCATCATGTCAATATCAATATCATGTTTGTTCTAAACCCGTAAACCAGTAAGTGTGGATGACATCACCAATAATCTGACAACACTGTTACCGACTTTCTCGTAACAGCAGCTCCAGTCAAAAAGACAGATAACTCGGAAAATATGCAACAACATTACGTCAAAAATATTAACATAACAAGTTGTAAATCTTCATTTTTGCATTTGACATTACGAGATTTTTGACAGGGATATTCGTAGAATAAATAATTTGGAAAATTTTAAATTAATATAAAATAATGCACACAACTTATTTTGTAAAAAGTTACTACCTAAAGGAGATTTTGTTATAAAAAATGTTATTTTTTAGTGTTTCTCAGGTATTTATCCACAAAATCTGAAAAGCAATATACCGTATCAAAGGTAAAAACTGTTAAATTTTTCCTGAGCCTATAGTGCACTTTGATATTGTTGTTGGTTTTCAGTTTTTCTTATATTTTGCTAGTGCATTCGTGAAAAGGATTGCTAAGTTTATTATATTATTATATACTGAAACCACAGGTTATTATGATTATTGTGACTCAGATAACACTAACAATACTAAATTCTCTAATCTGATTTAGTTGTCATACTTTGCTGTAAGGACGAACACATCATTTTGTAGCCCTTTTGATAAATAAAAATCACTTATCTTTCATTGAAAAGAAAATTCTAATTCTTAAGGAAAATTATAAACCTTATGCCTTCTGCGAGAAACCTAAATATTTTCCAATTGCGACAATTTTTTTGTGGTATATATGTAGATCCATAGAGACAACTTTTATCAACTTGAAATTCTGAATTTCATAAAAATCATTTTTTCCATACACCCCATAATGTATAGCAATGCCACTGAATAGGTTCAAAACGAAACAAAGCCGTCAGTCTCGCTACCAGTACAAACAAATTTGTCGGGTCGCCGGCCGTGCAATACCTCAACAAACGCTGATCTAGACCTCAATGCTCCCGGTGGAGCCGCATCAGCTTGATTATCAGCTTATGACATTTGCATAGCCTGCTACTCGGAGTAATTATTAACTCATCACGGTTAACAATAAAACTGTAATATCAGGCAGGCTTTGAGCGCGCGCGCGGCCTTCTTCTCGCTTCCCTTATCTGCCCCCGCGTACCGCGCGCCCGTCCGTTCGCATTTCGACATTCGCAATTAAAAAGGATCAAATTACCAAGAAGGCTGATTGTTTTGTAGAGCGCGCGCTGCGAGCGGCGCGCATATCCAGTCGCCGTGACACGAAAATCCCGATTCACTTAAGGCGGCCGGTTTATTACTATTATTGTTATTATGAAAGTGAGAGATACCGTAATTTTCCCGGAGATACGTTTTCCAAGGCGCGCGGCGGCGCTTTTATGCGAGAGTGTCTCAACCGGATTAGGAAAATTGAAAATTTTGCGAAATAATGCTGCTTACGTATTCGGTACGGTATTATTTCCGAGGCTACGTTACGTGAATAAATTGGACGAGAAGAATAATAGAATGTGATACTACTCGCTGCCTTGTGAGAATGTCGTAATTTCTTCATTTATTTATTATTATGGGCACATATTTGTTACCGATGCAAATTGTATTACAGATAGAAATAATATTTGCTGGCTTTCCATGAATTGTCAATATAATTGTAGATCGAGCACATAATTAAGGATAATAATCGCGAGGACAATTTTTATGCATGAGCCGTAGGCGAGTGTATAAATATGCGAATGATTTATATCCGTTATGTGGCGATGTAAACTGTCAACCTACTGTCAACCACGTAGGTGTTGACAGCAGCTTTGTGTGATAATTACAGTTCCTTTGAATACAGAAGTCGTTATTATTGTACAAAGCTACCATATTCATCTAGCCACCATATTCATCTGCGTGCATCATGATAGGGGATCATGTAGTCATATATACGTATAGAATTAATTTATAGTATATGTATATAAGTCGTAGATAATAGTTATTTATATACCAAGGGCATTAAACGGATGTTTATGCCCCGAGGGCGATCGTTTAAAAAGCTCGAGGGCCTATGTCGCCGGAGGGTATAAACATCAAGTAACGCCCATGGTACATAAAATTTTGTATGTCCTACTATGGTTTTATTCCTCCGTTTAAATAATATTAATAAATATTTTGACAAAACAATTTGGAGTTGTGTGACTATGCAATGTCAACTATGATAACGCTTAACGCCCGCGCAGGCGTTATGAATCTTTAATGCCCTCGCGGACATAAAGATAGCTGTTTTCGCTCCGGTATCTAAGATGTAAAATGTCAGTTGATGATCATGTAGAACATAAAGTAATTTATTAACAATAATACAATCTTTAAGCACATGTGATGTTTGTTTAATTTTCTACCATATTTTAGAAACGATTCATTTTACGTCTTTGATTTATATTGGTCCATACGTATATAAAATCTTTCTATTCGGTTCTCTCTTAAAAAGTTGTAATTTCACGGAAAAGAGGACTAACAGAGTTTAAGTGAATTTCTACACAATAAATTTACTCAAACACTGATGATAAACAAGAGTTAAACTGCAATTTTTTTCCTAAATCTTGACTTAATATTCAGTTTCAAGTGGTTTCTTTCACTTTAAGCAATTAAGTATTTGCCTAAGTTATCACAACCGTCACACTAAAAAAACATAAAACAAATTCCATGTTGTTGTCAACTATTGTTATAATATTATGATTAGTAATTATTGAAATCAACACAAGTAATATTAAGTTGAGTAAAATAAAACGTTCTTTACTGTTTATAAATTTAATTCTCGTAATTTTACTCAACTTATCAAGACACCTGTTTTCACAGCGTATACACAAGTACTATACAATTAATATTGTTTGGCGGAACTTTTATTTTTGGTTTCCAAACAAAAATATCTACTGTGCTGGTTACGCCCATCACAGCCACTTAAAAAGGTTCTTCATAAAACTTAATCCATCTCCAACAAGTTTAAAGTATTCTTTTAATTTAAAGTATTTTTACTTTAAGGATTTTGCAAATGAAACGCCATTTCTGTGATTTCGTCAAAAGAGTTAAATAATAAATTATAGTGGAGGAAATTCTGAATAACTTATGCCTACGCTATTTTTTGGTCAAATTAATAGTTTAGCTGCAAAAGCAAATTCTATTTGATCGTGATCGGTCATACTGCATTAAAACTAGTAGCCAGGATATGTCAGATATTTTGATTCTAGTGACAGGTAGTGTCAAACGCTAATGTTTTGACAATACCTACTGTCAATATAAGCTGCGTTCGGATATTGTACACCGTTACACTTTTTCTCACCCAATGATACTTATGTGTCATTTGGACGGTGTACCCGGTAGCACCGGAGTACTTCCAATATTTTTGTTTTAAAGCAGACATAGCCGATCTCGATCAAATAGAATCTCATGCAGCTAAACTATTAATTTTATATATAGTATGATAAAGTCATGTGCCTGACCACATCAGATTTTTTATTCTACTGTTGCATCAGAATATTAATAAAATTTGCATGTTTATAGTCGTTAAACGGGCGTGACGGGTGTGACACGTTACCGCGGAATAACTCTTTGTTTCCTTCCACAATCAAACCATGGAAGTTTATGATTAATTTTGATTGCAACGTACCTCATCAACATGTTTTCTCTTTGTTATACTTCGGTTCTTTTGGCCCTGCTTGTCATTTGTGTTAGTTTTGTCATTTTTATCATTTTTTCCTCTTTTATGTCCTATAACCCTTTGTTGTCATTTTCGTCCATTTCCTCGTGTTCGTCATTTTGGACCCTTTCCTCCTATTTGTCATTTTCGTCTTTTCGTCCTTTTCGCAATTTTTTCTTTTGTATCCTTTCGTACTTTGCGTCCTGCTCATCAATCTTTCCCGTTCTGGCCCTGTTCGACCTCTACATATATCCTCTTTGTTCTTCTAGTCCGTTTTCGACTGCTTACTAATTTTCCTATTTTTTTGCCTTTCTGGTCCCTTTCACCTTTTACGTCATTCTTATCCTTTTGCCATTTTTCCTCCTTATGTCTTTAATAAAAGACAAAAACGATAAAAAGACTGAGTGAAAGATTATAAAATAGATGATTTGATTTCAGGCTGGAAACCATGATGTTGACTGAAACAGTCGACGTTTCGCACGCTGTTGCAAGAGGCATCTTCAGAACTAAGTATCGAACAGTTTTATAAACATAATTTAACACAGTCATTTTAAAACTGAACATAGGCCTATATTAAGACCTAAATTGTGTGAGGTTTCATAGAATTGCTTTTTTAAAGCCAAAAAGTTCCATCTTTTTAGAATCCAACAACTTTTATGTATCATCAACAAAGAAAGACACAAATTACTTTTCTGTTTTATAAAAAGCAGGTCTCATTTAACTGGCTCTCGACCAATAGGTTGAGGAACGCTGATCTAGATGACGCGACCGGGAGAGGGTTAGTGTTCACGGTAAAAACAAACGTGAGGGGGGTACGCATGCCCCCACCGTAAGACTCATTAGGCTTTACTGATGTTGCCACACATAAATTTTAACGCTTGCGATAATTCTCCCTTGTGCAACGCACCGGAGCTTAATTGTACGGGGAAATGTTGCAAAAAGGGTTAAATGGGAACAATATGAAAATGCCGAGCTCGTTATTCGTTACGCAATCTGAGTTTTAGCGGCAATATACCTATGTACGTCCTACGCGTTTACATAAAAAAAATATCATCCGACGAGATGATTGTGCAATGCATTTCTAAACTCATGCGCTTACTGTTTGTAAACATAACCTTAAAATTATATGTATTAAAAAGGAGTGCCGCAGGGTAGCGTTTTAGCGCCACTTCTTTGCCGTTTGATTAGTTTAATAAAAAATAACCATATACGTGCAACTAAACAAAAAAAGATTGTGGAGAAGAGCAATAAATAATAAAGGCTGTAGCCAAATGTCTACTACTATGTGGTACGTGCAAGGGTTGAAGTAGCATCCGGGGCGGAGCTGGCTGCCGTCAAAATTTTATGCCTATGCCATAAAATAATGAACGGTGCCCGGTAATTAAAAGTAGACCCCATAACGTCACACATGTGATCATTAACTGCGTCCGCCCCCACATAGTTAGTATATATGAAGCGCGCGCGGCGCGCCGACCCATCAGTGATAAACGTAAAAACTAAATACGTAATAATGAACGGGTCGTGGCCCTAATCTGTGTCGCGTCCCGACCAACCATATCGTCCAATAGCCGAAATCACTTTATGGCGAATTGTTCGTGGACAGTGACGGACTGGGCAAATAACAGAAGATTCATTTGGTGCTTTTGATTTCGTTGAACGAGTATGCCTTTTAAATTATTGACCAAACGATAATATACCTTATTCATGACCTTTTTACTTTATCATACGCAGTATGTAAATTATTGTAATCGTGCCGAAAAAAAATTTTGAGATTTTAGCGGAAATAGGTCTTTATGGGTCCCCTGAACATTTTTGACCAAGGTACAAAAAAATGTCTGTGTGTGTGTGTGTGTGTGTGTATGTGTGTGTGTGTGTGTGTGTGTGTGTGTGTGTGTGTGTGTGTGTGTGTGTGTGTGTGTGTGTGTGTGTGTGTGTGTGTGTGTGTGTGTGTGTGTGTGTGTGTGTGTGTGTGTGTGTGTGTGTGTGTGTGTACCCAATTTTTGTTAATTCATTTCCGGAGAAACTACTAAAGGTATCGGCACGGAACTTCATATTTAGAAGTTTAATGACCAAACTTAGAGTTGAAAAGCTTTTGGTTCAAAAGGGTCCAAAGGAACTGGGTGTTTACTCCAAGCCTTTTTCAAGGATTTTAGAAATCACCCGCCATTTCTGTAATTTCGTCAAAATAGCAGAGGAAATTTTGAATAATTTATGCCTATGACATTTTTTGGTAAAATTAATAGTTTAGCGTTTTAGTTTATTCTAAGCCTTTTTCAAGGATTTTGGAAATGAGCCGCCATTTCTGTAATTTCGACAAAATAGTTAATTAATAAATTAAAGTAGAGGAAATTTTGAATAATTTATGCCTATAACATTTTTTGGTAAAATTAATAGTTTACCTTCAAGAGCAAATTCTATTTGATCGAGATCGGTCGCATCTGCATTGATATGAAATTACATAGTAGCCAGGATTTTGACAAATATTTTTTTGTGTTGTCACATTCGAAAACAGCTGATCTCATCATAGGCAATCAGAGGTTAGAGAACCACTATGGAACGGGCCGCTGTAGTGCGCGAAATTATAAAATACTAATTTCAAATAACATAAGATCACCAATTTGATTGTTTGTTGATAAGAAATATCAACCCGTCTTTATATCTAATTCTAAAAATGATACATTGAGAAAATATAAATAAAGTATAGCGATGAGTGTAGTTTTATTTTAGTATGTTGGTAGGGATGTGTCATGAACAAATATAAATCTGTCAGAATTTGAATTACCTTTTTAAGGTGCGTTTTCATTAGTGATAATGGCAGTGGTAGCAGACGCCGTTATAGTATTTCCAATACAAAATTGATAGTGACTCATGTTTATGTACATGCAAACTAATATGTGTCATTATCACGATATGTAAGAAATACTATAATTTCGTATTCTACCACCACCATTAGCTACCATTACCTACCAATCGGAACGCACCTTTCGTCAAAGTGGTACCAACTTAGCATTTACTATACAGAAATAATTTTTTTTTAAATACGTATTTCTTAAAAAGCAACACAATAAACGTTGATGTCGCTCCTGCCAAAAACTAGATAGCTCGACTCGCTCATATGCGACGGCTACACTCCGCCTTCGGTGACGCGCCGTATCACCGCTCGTCGCGCTATTCCGTACTTTCGGCATTTGTGACATAAATAACTATTATTCTAATGACGTAGTGTAGGTAGTGTCAAATGCTGATGCTTTGACAATACCTACGATTTATCCTTATAGAATAGATTCTCATGCAGCTAAACTATTAATTTTATATATTGTATGATAAAGTCATGTGCCTGGCCACATCAGATTTTTACTTTATCATACGCAGTAAGATAAAGTATTGTAATCATGCCGAAAAAAAATGAGATTTTAGCGGAAATAGGTCTTTTTGGGACCCATGAACATTTTTGACCAAGGTACAAAAAAATGTCTGTGTGTGTGTGTGTGTGTGTGTGTGTGTGTATGTCTGTGTGTAAACGATTTTTGTGACGACGATTCCGGAGAAACTACTAAAGGTATCGGGACGAAAGTTCATATTTAGAAGTTTCATGACCTAACTTAGAGCTGAAAAGCTTTTGGTTCAAAAGGGTCCAAAGGAACTGGTAGTTTATTCTAAGCCTTTTTCAAGGATTTTGCAAATGAGCCGCCATTTCTGTAATTTCGTCAAAATAGTTAAATAATAAATTAAAGTAGAGGAAATTTTGAATAATTTATGCCTATGACATTTTTTGGTAAAATGAATAGTTTAGCTTCAAGAGCAAATTCAATTTGATCGAGATCGGTCCCATCTGCATTGATATGAAATTACATAGTAGCCAGGATTTTGACAAATACTTTTTTGTGTTGTCACATTCGAAAACAGCTGATCTCATCAGAGGTTGGAGAACCACTATGGAACGTTGCCGCTGTAGTGCGGCAAATTATAAAATACAAATTTCAAATAAAATAAGATCACCAATTTGATTGTTTGTTGATAAGAAATATCAACCCGTCTTTATATCTAATTCTAAAAACAATAAATTGCGAAAATTATAAATAAAGTATAGCGATGAGTGTAGTTTTATTTTAGTATGTATGCTGGTAGGGATGTGTCATGAACAAATATAAATCTGTCAGAATTTGAATTACCTTTTTAAGGTGCGTTTTAATTAGTGATAATGGCAGTGGTAGCAGACGCCGTTATAGTATTTCCAATAGAAAATTGCTAGTGACTCATGTTTATGTACATGCAAACTAATATGTGTCATTATCACGATATGTAAGAAATACTATAATTTCGTATTCTACCACCGCCATTAGCTACCATTACCTACCAATCGGAACGCACCTTTAAACTTGACGTATCGTCAAAGTGGTACCAACCTAGCATTTACTATACAGAAATCATTTTTTTAACGTATTTCTTAAAAAGCAACACAATAAACGTTGATGTCGCTCCTGCCAAAAACTAGATAGCGCGACTCGCTCACATGCGACGGCGACACTCCGCCTTCGGTGACGCGCCGCATCACCGCTCGTCGCGCTATTCCGTACTTTCGGCATTTGTGACATAAATAACTATTATTCTAATAACGTAGTGTTGGTAGTGTCAAATGCTGATGCTTTGACAATACCAACGACTTATCTCAATAGAATAGATTCTCATGCAGCTAAACTATTAATTTTATACATTGTATGATAAAGTCATGTGCCTGGCCACATCAGATTTTTTACTTTATTTTAGAGTATTACATTATATTACAAATAAGTTACAAATCGCAATGATATAAAAAAAATATATGTAATATGTACTCGCCTCTATCAATTTGTAATTCGCATAAGAATTTTCTTTACGCAATTAAATGTCGCAAATACGACTAATTTACCACACATTTTGTTTCTCGCAACAATGTTATATGCAATATTATATGCCTAAAAATGAAAAAGTGTAATGATGTATACTTCCTGATAATATAAGAAGTTGATTAACAAGAGATATCGTAAAACTAATAAGTAAATCATCATTCCAATTCGTAATTGTGAATAAGAAAATACTCTGTACATTACGATATAAATTGTCAATAAAATTAAAAATACCTTATATAAGACGTGGTTTAAGAAAAACAAAAATTATATTTTTATTAAAAAAATGCCTTCATCCGGGGTTGAACCTACGCCGCAGATACGCCACGTATTTCCTCAATCCGTACGGCTGTGAAAAAAGCCACATGAAAACTCATAATACTTCTAATCACCGATTATTACCGATTGATTCTAATATAAGCAAAGTTCACTTTTCAGATGCGCTTTATTCATCTGCGTTCCCGGTCCTATTTTGACTCAATAATTTATTGTCACTGGCCGCAGGTGCTTATTATTCCAACGTGCGTCGAATGCACGGGTTGACATGTACATATGCGTGTCCCTTCCCCTGAAAAATAGACATTTGAATAGATAAAAAGATTATGTCGAGTGTCGATTTAAAAAACTTACTGTATTTTTATATTTTATTATCCGTTTTGACGTCATTTCGGTGCACACTGGACCGAAATCTGGCTGCCACAACTCGCTCTGTCGCCAGTTTCAACAACTGTCGTTTAACAACCGCGTGATTTAACAAATTTTTTGACGTTTCTCGACGTACAGGTAAAATTTTAGCCGATGTTAGCGTAAATCGCAAAAATTCTTGCCTCTCAAACTACATTTTGCATTATCATCTCTGTAATAGTTAAAAGAGCGGATAGGAACCCACGGTAGCCAGTCGGGAATTATAAACCAAAAGTCGGATAAGAACCTTTGCCTCTTTGGTATTTTGATTGTTTTCATTGCGATTGTTCTAATGTTATTGCTGGTGAACTGACTACAGAAAATTGGGTAAAGTGCGAAGCATCGAAGTGACTAACATGGCCCCTGGTTTGGAAGAATTACGCAAAACATAGAAAGAAAGTCATATGTCAAAACCAGTAGTTGTTTGCCTTTATGTTTGTTATGTTTACGTTTGTCATTAACTTTAATAAGAATACCCCTAAATTTATTAAAAATGAGTATAGAGGTTACGGAGACAAATGTTCAGAATATTATAATTTCCTATCTGTTGGTCAAACCAGGAAGAAATTGGCAAAACGGATGGCGTGGCATAAAAGCAAAGTAACATCTAACAACGTGATTACGCTAACCTAACCTAAGCTTTAGAAGTGAAATTAATATCTCTAATATTGTTTTATTTTAATAAAAGGCTTTAGATGACTTTTTTGAAAAATTGTTGTAAAAATTACTGCCCGCAAAAACTTCTTGAGTTTCATTGAAATATTAATCTTCCAGAAGTATTTTAATATTTTGAGTTCTTATAATGACAAAACGGGATGGCAAACATTACAACATAAAATTTGAAGTTTTTCTTTAGATTCATAAAAACAACACCTAATACCAAAGTTTTATCAAAATCCATGGTGGTGAGGTCAAAAATGTGAAAATCTTGAGAAAAATCCCTATCGACTGCGCCATGTTCACGGTGGTTATAACTTTAAACATTTACTGACCACAAACACTACATCTAGCACTCTCAATTTGTCACAAGCTGGCCAGTCCGCTACTGTCCGTGGGGTTTGTGGATGCGTGCGCGTAAGGGCACTCGTAAAATATCAACTAAAGCCACACAGATAAATATAAACCGCTGTAGCGCGACACAAAGATTAGATTTACGTTTTAGCGTTTCGCCGCTACGCCAGGAAAGCGGTTTCGTAAAAGTAAGTGTTTTCTGTCCGATTATGGCCGCGATCAATTATAGTAATCCGCGTAATACAATATAATTTTTCCACCCGTAAATTGCACTAAGGACGCCAATGCAGATGTTTTCAAGGCGATTCTGATTAAACCTGTAGCAAAAAATATGCGCGGCTCGCCTTATTCGCGGATAGTCGAATATGGGCAGGTGTAATGGCATGATGATTATGTGGTAACATTTAAATTTATCCCGGAAATCGGATTGTTATCTTAAGGCGATTACAGGATAGGTAAGAGGAGACCATTTATACATATAGTTCTATAGAGGCAAGTAAGTAATTCTCGGTAAAAAAATGTGAACAAAAACAGAGGAAAATGACAGAGCTAAAATGCTTAGAATTTCTGGATAGGAGAGGAGAACAAAATACTGACATTGTTTTTTGTCGCCAAGCACCAGTTCAAATATAAGTATTAAACTTGAAACACCGTTAGGAAGGTCCCTGGTATATGTATAATTTCATGGGATTATTTGATAAACTGTTACGTTAGTTTAAATACATGTATCCCCCCATCGTACTATGCAGTATTAACTAACACTGAGGGGCGTAAATGCGTCAAGCTTGTACGGAAAAGTCGCATGCCAAACTTGCGTGTCAAAGGCGTCAGCAAACTTATCAGTCGATCTAAAGCGGATTCAGTCCGCTGACCTATTTGTACGCATCTCTGGGTTTTATTTCAACACAGTCCACCCAAAAAAAATCATTTACATCGACTCTAAAGTGCTGATATAATTGATAAATAAAGCTTCGATTACAAGTTAAGCATTTAAATAACGTATTGACTTTCAACCGTGGACATTTCATAACAAAACAATGCTTTACAATGCATTTCTTCTTATTTGGTTTCTGTTTAGTCTTTTAATGAACACAATATGACACAGTTTGGTAACCATGGTTACGGTTATAATTTATGCTGGATCTTAGTTACTGTTGACTAACGAGATACTACTCTCCAAATGCTGGCTCGACTAACTCCAGTAACACAAAGTCGGTATTAAGATTGAACGAACATGAATCGTTTAAAAATTGTAAAGATTGTAATGAAATAAAATGTTCTATTTGAAGATTTAAAATATTTTTGATTTTGATGGTATATATTCGTATTTTCTGCAATTATCTACAGACATATTTGAGAGTGCCTGCACCATAAATTCTTTTATTGTTATGAGAAATTTCGGTATGGAAAACAAATAGAGCCGAGTTCTCTGACGACAGCTACCACACATGGCTTTTGATTTGTTTAAGTTACATAGCTTATATCTTCATTAATTAGCATTTCATTATCAAGATCGTAAATGGCATACTGTCTAAATAGTTTCATACGTACTTTATTGTTTTCTGAATTTGTTTAAAAGCCATGTAAATAATATTTACAATAAAAATACATTAGAAGTAGTACTAAAAGTTTCTGTTATCGTGAACTTCTTTCGTAAAGTAATATCAAGGAAAATCCAAGAAAATTCATTAACTCTATCAATTCTTTGTAATCATCCCATTGGTGGCATTGTAATTCTGAATAATTTATGTCTATGACATCTTGTGACATCTTAATAGTTTAGCGGCATGAGCAAATTCTATTTGATCGAGATCGATCGTGGCCGCATAATATAAGACTAGTTAGCCAAGATTTGACAGATATTTTCATTCTAATGACAATAGGTAGTGTTAAACGCTGATGTTTTGACATTACAACTATTAACAGTATCAAATATCTGTCAAATCTTGGCTGACTAGTTTTAATTTAATGCAGACACGACCGATCTCGATCAAATAGGAATTCATGCAGCTAAACTATTAATTTCATTTATTGTATGATAAAGTCATGTGTCTGGTCAGTTTTTTTAATTGCTAATGTTTGAACCCGTTGTTGTACGCATTTTTAATTCGAACACTGAACGTAAAACATGTTTGTAAATGTAGTGCTGAAATGTATTATTATTATTACTATTATGGTAAGTATACAAGTACTGTTTCCATTTTTAATGCATCACACATAGTATAATATTAAGCCAGGTTGTGACAGATGTTTTGATTCTATTGACACTATTGTCAAAATATCAGAGTTTGACAAAGTTTGATACTGCTGTATAGTATGATAAAGTCATGGGTCTAGTACATTTTTTGTTCATATATTATCTACTCAATTTTATTTAACAGTGACGCAGCGACACATAAATAGTTTAAATTTTTAAGAAAATATTGTTATTAGAAAACCAAACAACGATGTTTTGATATTATCACAATAACTGTTGTTAAAATAGCGTTGGTAATTGAGCTTTTCTTTTACAGGGCTTAAAAAAATGATGGTAGATAAAGAATGTCCACCCTAGGCTACCGTATCCTAACCGTAATTTCTTTGTTCATATTAAATTAAATTACTCAAAGTAGAGAAAATATCGTTTCGCCATTGATGTATAAATAACACTAGTATAATATTATTATACGTACTATACTATTAGTAAGTTAAAGTCCGAAAAAATCACGATCCTAACAATCATAGATGAACGAATCTCAACAAACTGAAATTTGTCCACATCAAAGATAACCAGAAAGGAATTGAGGAAAGTTTACTTCAAAGTAAACGACGCCCTAGATATAGGCAAAACTGGGAGAGCTGAAGGTGATTCATCGCTTAAAATCGTATGAACCAAGATATGAACGTACCGCGTGAATTGGTTATTAGCTGTGTATATTAAGTTGCCTACTAGGTAGTTCGTTCAAGATTAATATTTAATTATTAAAAATACTGTCATTTAATTGTGATAATTGTCCTATCTAATTTATATATCCATCATTAGCATGTTTAACAGAAGCAAAGTGAAAACATACCAACGAAAACATCTTGTTCACATCACACGTTCGCGCTCGAATTGGAGGTTAGGTTGCTACCGCTGTCATTCGTTCTTATGGTTCTAAGAACAGACGTACTTTTTTATCTTGCCCATTTAAATTATACAGCAGACGTATGAAAAGTATGCTATTTCGTTTTAACACGCGTCAATATTTAGAAATATTCTGTAACGTATGTCTAAAATAACATCTGAAATCTATGAGTAATCTTCAGCTCTCCCAGTTTTGCCTATAGGTATGACTCAGGATGCAAAGCTAAGGGGGAAAAATGGTGTGGTTTATGTAACCAAAGATATTAAATTTGGAATTTTCTGTTTGAGTTCTCTAGGAAACATTATTTAAAAAAAAAAACAGCTACATTTCAGCAGACGGATGCACAAGCCAGTGATCCCATAAGTGGTCGTTTTAGGTGTTTCACGAAAGTACAGACCAGAAAATATTCATATGCGCTTATATGCTTTGTAACATACCTAAAACTAGCGATAAGATATTACACATTTATAATCCCATTGTTATTTTACATTAGCAACCGTAATGCATTTCAATGTGGAAACGCAGAGCTTTTATCAGCGTCCTTGCACCGGGGAGGGTTAATGTTTTGTCTCAACACGGCGTAATGCGCACGCCGCGTCCATAAAACCATCGAGTACGACCATAAACTGTACGTTTCTCCTCACTGTTTATCATGTTCGCTAAAAAAAGCTTTATTGCCATTAACGGAAGGACGGCGACGGACTCGCCCTACGGCCTTCGCAGTGCTTTATTGTGCAATTCGCGCGGCTAATAATAATGCATAATATGAATATTACCTGTCGTAAAGCTCGAAATGAGAACCTCGCCACACCAGGTGGATATAAAAAGCAAACGAGGTACTGCGAGCGCGAGACGCCGAATCAAAATATTAGCCAGATCATAATGTGTTGCATAAAAATAATATTTGCGTTTGTGTACCGCGGTAGACACTCGGGGTGCGACGATGTCGCGTTATGAGTATTTTTAAAGGTGCCGTTAAAATGAGAGCATACTGCTTTTTATGAAGGAAGTTACACCAAACATACCCACTATGTTATAAAACCACCAAACTGTTGGACAAAATTAAAATTATGTACTACACGAATGCACTGGTTACAGTGGTCAAGAGAATTACAACTCTTTGCTCAATCCGCTGTGATATAAACATAACTGTATATAGTGGCGTAGCTACCATGGATGTTATTAAAAACTAAGTTACAATATTATGATAATCATCGTACCAATGATTATAGGTACTTATTATACCTTTCATATAGATGTATGAAAGAGAATCTCTTCTTTTCTCATAACCTCTTCTGTCTAGCTTTAACAGCCGCAAACTCGAAAATCACATTTTGAACATTTATATTTTGTGTTGCCTGGTGTTGTATTGTTAAACAAATAAATTTTTAATTCATTTTAATTTGCTACACCTTTCACACAAAGCAACTCTTTGTGAACAAATTGTCATAAATAACTTTAGTGCGATCGTTACATTCGGATGAGATTCTGTGAAATCATCCCATTCCACGATGAATTTCAAGTCTAGAGACGCCCAATTAGAAACTGTAACAGGCCGCTTTTAAATGTCTTCTCAACCTTTTGGTATCTCTAAGAGGAGTTGTGTTTCTGATACCTCATCATCAAAACCAGTAAATTTGGATACAGCTAATTTCAACTTTTGAGTGTTCGCCAAAAGTAAAGTGTTTGGCTGCACAACCTCGAACATTGAAGGTACATCTTAAATTGCCTTCGATCTAGTTGGAGTTCAATACTGAATCGGTCAAAACATTCTAACATATCCTTTTCAAATTCAGATCTCTGTGAAAGTCCTGCATCGGTGGCCAAATCACCGGCCATTCGTTTTTTACGACGATTTCGTCGTTTTATTGGAATGTCGTAGTCCTCCGATTTTTTCACAGCAAGATCTATTGCCTCTTCTACAATATGACTTTTCTTCAATACATATATTTATACGAGGTGTCTCTATTTTTATAGCTAACTGATCAACACTCAAGTCTTTACTTTGCAATGCAATCTGAGCACACTTTATTTCCCGTGGAAGAAAAGATAGCAAAGAAATCACACACAGCAGACATAAGGTTCTGTACAGCACCTCTGGTGTCTAAATCTTCGTGATGATCCCACAATTTCTACATTGCAGCCACAATCCCATCAAAATTTTCAGCAAATACTTTTACTGAGCACTCCAGGGAGTCTTTCAACAGATGCTTTGCTGTGATTAAGAAGCACTTCCAAGCTGCTAGTAGCAGCAAAAAAAATTAAATATGGTCTCTATCATTACGAAAAATGTTACACAAGATACATTTTGTGCAAATGAGTGTTGGCCACATAAATTAATTGAATGATCTTCTATATAACCAACAAAAAATTGCTTTGTGGTAAACAAACAAATTGATTACAAATAAATCATAACCATATGTACACATCAGTACTGCCACTTATAAAAATTCGCAATACTGTAGTGATTGAATAACTGCCACTTGTAAATATTTTAATCTGCAGTAATTATTTATTTAATAACTTACAAGAATTTATAAATTATCACAATTGATAACTAAATCTTTTACTATGGATAACTGGTTAATATGCCTTCAAGTCTAAAGTGATTTATAGTTGAAAAACATTATGATGGTTTTTATTATTTGAAGGCTGCACTATGGGTGTGGCAAATTAGTGATAATTTGTTATATTTTAACAGTTATAACAAACCGTAATTATTTGTCAATTTCACATAGAAACCACGACAGATTTGTAGAAGTTAACAGACACTACTCTGCTAACAACATAGTTTTCTTTTGATGGCTGGTACGTCTTGCACAGATTGGCTCATATATGTTTGCATCTAATCAAACAACAATTTATTTACTGCAAACAATGTTTATTTGAATGTTTAGAGCAAACTAATTTTTCTTTTTACTCAAATAAGCAAATAAGTTGCC
Source organism: Melinopterus prodromus (assembly GCA_964023965.1). Classification (NCBI taxonomy): domain Eukaryota; kingdom Metazoa; phylum Arthropoda; class Insecta; order Coleoptera; family Scarabaeidae; genus Melinopterus; species Melinopterus prodromus. Next base: position 11,686,743 of record OZ030391.1, read on the forward strand.
TGTATTCAAACAACGATGTATTTAATAGTGACCAGTGCGGAACTACCGGACATTTAAATTTTCGGAAAGACGGGACAAAGATAAAGTTTTATTAAATTCAAGAGATTCAAGAATTTTAAGCCTGTTTCCATATTAGTCAATATTTACATAATCTACAGCCAATCTCAATGCTAACTGTCTTAGGTAAGTGATTATTTTAGGCAAAATAACTTTTAGCCTAGGCAAATAGATATAACGCCTTTTAAAAGCTATTTGCGTAGGCAAATGTATCTGCCAAGACCGTTGTCAGGCAAATAGCATTTAGCTTTCAATCGCGTTTGTTATAAAATTATGTGAGGTTATGTACAATCCGTGCATGTCAGTTAGCAAATACGACATGATTAATATTTAGTCTCTGATTAGTTCTGAGTAATATTATCGTATTCTAATCATCATGAGTATGATGAAGTTACGCCTGATTTGTTGTGACAACCGTCAATACTCATGTGTGCGGAGATGCGATTTTATATGGATTTTATTCTACTAAAACAAAACTTTTAGGTTAGAAATGTTTAGTTTCCGTTTTACCAGTAAAAAGTTATACTAACTGCAAAACACTAAATTTCTGAATTCTTATCGACTGGACGATTTACATATCGATGCAGATGATGATATCACCATCATTCGAACAAATGTGCAACTGAGTTGAATTTGGTGTGTTGAAATGTTTTGGATGTCTTCATAATGGTTCACCGATATGCTGCGGAGGTTACTGTGATGTTCCAAACAAAGTAGCAATAACGCTATTTGCCTAACAACGGCTTGGGGAAATAGCCTTTGCCTAGGCAAAAGCCTTTTGCCAGAAATGACCATTTGCCTAAGACACTAACATTAAATTGATGGACACCATCGAATTTTCTACCTCGAGAAACATTGGACAGAACCAGAAGCAAATGTTCCTGAACTTTCTTGCGCTATCTATTTCACAATCTTGTCTATCGTCGTCCATTCTCACAGTATGGTAAACCATCTTTACTCTCTATTATCCAAGTCTTCTACCATGTCGTTTTTCTAGAATCTGCAGCTTTGAGCAATCTAAAATCGCCGAAGTAAAATTTACTTGATTCGTATTTCGGGAAAATTAGTTTTTCATGATTTAATTCGTTACTCGCAGTCTACCGTATCTTCAGGTTCTGATTAAATTCAAGGGAAATGGTTCTTACGTATTAACTCGTCATTTAGTTAAGAAACCTATAAATTTCCATTGCCTCTGTAGCTCAATTGGGAGAGCTTCTCACCGGCCATTAGAGGGTTCCTGGTTCACATCCAGGCAGAGGTATTTTTTCACAAATTATCTTCATCTGGATTACTTATTATTCACTTCTTAACTAGGTTCAGATCTCGATTTGAAAGTATCACAACAGAATTTTTGATTGGGATTAAGTTCCATCATACAAAGAAAGCAAACCTGTGCTAGATTGGAAAACAATATAAAGATATCGAGATTCCAGATATCGATGAATAAGATCAACTAACTCATTTTGCCACCGAAAAACCCTGCAGGACGAATGTTCAAAAGAACAGTAGAGCCGAAACTTTGACGTTTTTTTCATGTGTTTTTCTAATGGTTTACCGAGATCGGATTGGAGGCCACTGGCTGTAATACTGGCAGAATAATATTGTAGATAAACTAACGTTCATATTGATATTCCCGATACAATAACGCAAGAAGGAAGTAATATTTTAATCATATCCAAGGAGTCGTCATAATCTCAACTTCTTTCGGGAAAGTCGGCAATAAAAGCCACATTTAGAGACGCCGAGACGCTCTTATGGAGGACATTACACAAACCAAACGAAGCAACAACCCCTTTCACTAAAAGACAGGCGGCAGAGTCCACAGATGACTAGATAAATAACTGTCAGAATTGTTCGCACCGTTATCCACTTATTTATTCAGTTGGGCGCAGAGAGACGGGTCGTTTTTAATTTCGGTGCACGTTCGCGGGCGATACGCGCACCAGAAAGAAAATAAAAGGAGAAAAGAGGTACAGAACAACCGGCGTGTACGACTGTGTACAATGACACAGTGGTACATGCGCCGGGACAAAGCAACGAAAGTATAAATAAAGCCGTAGGGGAACCCGCGCGCGCGATTCCGTCCTCTCCGTCACTCACGTTCGCGCGTTCCAGCGATCCTCAAAGAGTGGCCCATAAAACGCTCGAAACGATTGGTTTTACTATGGCTCATAACTTCTTCGGATTGATTGCCCGAATAGACTGTCTAGTGCAGCTGCCACCTTAGCAGCACTCGAAATAATAGAACATTGACGAAATTTAAGTGTGGCATGTTTTTAAATAAACTCTTTGTTACCGACGTTAACAATCTTGTTACTATTTTAGAAATTGTATGTCAGATATTGTTGCGAAGTATAGTTTAATTACATAGTATAATTGAGGCCAGGTCATACAACCCATCCAACCTACAGACAGTTGCTTGGCAAAAAATGCAGACGTCAGGCTTTTCAAATTGGAACAAAAACATTCCTTTGTGGCACGCGTTCAAAACGTGCAAATTATCATTAACTTATATCAAAAGCCGTGTGCAACCAAAAATTCTAACACAGGATTTATGGGGGCCCAAAACAGGTCATGACGTCTTGCCAAATTCATATAAAAGCCACGGCATGGGATGGGAAGAGAATCAGTAGATTGCGGCACCTGAGATAGTATACAGTCAACGATCGTGTGTCACGGACTCCAGTCAGCTGTAATATTGGAATTCCGCGTGGTCAGCAATACAGGACCTATGTAAACAACACTGCGAGTTTTATTTAAATCTCCATCCTGACCTAGAGCCGCCACCCACTAAGAGTATTACGTAACAATATATGGAAGGAAGCTCCAGCGTTAAGAGGTGGATATCGACACTCAAAGGCAAAGATAGGAAGTTATTGCAAGAAAACCCATGTTGCGGGATATTCTGGACATATTATACAAGGCAACAACAGACGAGAAGATGAAATTAGCAACAGTATTGTTACCTCATCCTCAACAGGTTGTTTTAAGCCCTGAAGAAGAAGCATTCCCAGCCAAAAGTCCAAGAGACCTAGGAAGCCCACAATAAGCTTGGCACAGGGAGATGGAGGCACATGTCAGGAGAAGGGTGACATTACTAACGGTAACTCTTGGCCATTTTGCTGATGACCACGTTATCTGGTTTTCTGCCACTAACTGCAAACTTCTTTCTTTTTCCACATTTTTGTGGTCTCCTTTTGCTTTGCTTGGTCTAACGTCCTCACAGAAATCTACAAGTGATTTGCCAGAAAATATGTATCTACGGCTCAAAAATGGCGCTTCAACTTGGTTCTTATACTGTCTGAACAACGCCCAAAACACTATTTGCCGTTTTGATGTGCTCTTTTTTAGGATAGGTTTTAATGTCTTAGAAAGAATGAAGGAATACGTGTGAAACGATCTGTCTTGTTGTTTTTTGTAAAAATTAATAAAGATGTGTTGGTTTTTAATTATTTGCTAAATCGAGACTTATTACTTAATTAAAAAGAAAATAGAACGCAGCAAACGAAGAAAGTCATGCCTCACATAGTAGAAAAGCATTTGTTGGAACATTGTTTGATAAATTTCCTTGACTTCCGATGCTAAAGTGATCGTAGATGCTTTATTTCCTATTGGGTAATTATGAACAGTAGTAGTATTCATGTTGTCATACTATGAATTGTGACTGAGTATGTATGTAAAGTCCTTGCGTAATGTAACTAGAAAGAAAATGGCATACAATATAAACTAGATGTTCATGTTGGAACATCCTTCATACAGGGTGCAATATCGGTCAAACAACTATTTCAAAATTAACGTAGTTAAGAGTTATTGTTATTTCACATACCTACAGATAAAAAAATCTGGTATTTGTGGATTTACTTTAGCAAATAGACCCCTAAGTACACAACATACACTTATGAACGTTACGTTTATTTTGACTTATGATTATGACCGAATTTTTCAAAACATTTGGCTGCATGGAACATGGTACAACTGACAACTACCACTAGTCAATGCTGCACTTTGGACAAGAATATTAAATTAGATTATGAGATATTTCAAAGACACCATATTTAGTATTAGTATTTCGAAAATGAGTCACCTATTTCAGCTGTTATTTTCCGCATGTGTTGCAGGCGTTCAGGCGTCTGTTCTTCCAATTTTAAATAATGAGTCATTCTCAATTCTCCCATTCTTTTTCAATTTCATTCTTAAGAAACACTATATTGTTTGTGTATTGGGGTGGCCCTTATTTTTTAACATTTATTTTTTTCTGCAGGATTCTCTCAGTTTCTTCTTTTATATCCTTACTTAATTCACGTAAAATTTAGGATTGGGGTGGTGCTTATTTTTTAATATTTATGTTTTCTTCAGGATCCTCTTAGTTTCCTCTTTTATATCCTTACCTAATTCCTTAATTAATTTAATAATATACTAAAATCGTAGAATACTTTTTTATTTGGTTTTACTACAATAAATTCACATATAGCATTACACATATTTTCATGTACCTACTTCGTTTGCCAGAAATACAATAATGTAAGCTACGTGACTATACTGACCAACAGTGCGCAAAATCTAACAAGTGATAACTGTTTCTGGTATGCTTCTTCCGTCGAATCTGAATCAGAAGGCTAAAATTTTTTAATTCAGCTTAGTTTTTCAGAAAAGCAGTGTTAAAAATCTTTTTTTAAACTAAACACAATTAGTAATTTCTGTTTTCACATTCAATTTTTACGGAAAAACGCATACCAGAAACAGTTCTTTTGCCCTATTTTGTTCTTTGTTGGGCAGGAGAGTCACTTAGTTTACATTCTCGCGAATTTAACAAATTACGTACTTGGAAATGTGCCAAAATCAGTTGTCATTTATTAGGTATTAATTGTGTTTGGCCAGTGTAGTCTTCCTTAGCAAGCGACATTCATGTATAACTCATCTTAACTCTTACTTGTTATTTTCACTTGCAAAGAAGTCACCAAGTATACTTTGGTTGCCTATTCCCATTTTTAGAGCTTTACAGCGTAAATTAAATCTAAATCTTCTGTTATTTTGACGTTGTATGCACCCAAAATTGTATAGAACTTTTTTATTAACCAAATTCTAACTTATTGAAACGAATAAATGAAAAAATACGTTTTTATATATAAAATATTCATTAATTTTAAATAAGTTTAAGCATTTTCTATATATAATATAAATATTATTTCTTACTAAGTGATTTTTAGACCATTTAGGAAACAGTTTGGTAATAATGTTTGCATCAAATAATAAATACCATTTAGACAGAATTAAGCCTATCATAAAGCTTAAAGCCTGTAGAAAGTTGAAGTAGTCAGTACAGTTTTGGGGTCGCTGGTTCCAACTCCTCCGGTGTGATGTATTAAGATTAATGAAGTACGCGCATTATACCTATTTTGTTTTTGTACGCGTCGGCGGGGCGTAGAACATTGCCCCGGTATGTAAAAGTTAATATTTTCGGAGAGAGACGCCGGCATTTTAATTAGCGTTTAAAAGAGGACAATAACATCGGGACCGTTTTCGGGTGGTATTAATTTACAGCCGGGCCTCTCAGACATCACAGAGGCACGCATTATTCGGCTCGAAGGGTTGACGGAACGTTATGGCATCCATAGATCATGACAGCGAACATTCCCGCTGTATTACCGAACAAAAATAAACTTAATAAAGCTAATGAGACTCTATAATCACCTCTCTAATTCTATTATAAATGCACTCCTCGAGAGACTATTATATTTTGACGCGTCATTTATCTCTGTGTTTATTTGCCATTTGATTTTTTTGATGTTGTTCATATGACAAAAGGATCTAATTATAGATAATCCTGTATACTTTGTCCCAGCGTTATATTGCTTTGATGTAAAAATGTCACATATGAAATATTATTTAATATTTTTAGATGATTTTGTTAAATTTGGTTGTGCTCGCATTTATAACAGGCATTTGTAAGGGGTGTATGCGGTAGGTATTGATTCGGATGCCAGCTGTGCGTAAAACACAACTGTTATGACATATTTCACATTTCCAATTTATTTGCTTTCAGCCAATGTAATCGGCTTGACGTAAACATTAATTGTGTTCGTGCAGTAGATGTAACTTTAGCAGTATGTGGCAGATCGAAAGAAAACTTTAAATTAAAATTATTGAAGCGTGTAGTAGAATTATCAGACGTGTGATGCATTGATTGGGATATTAAAATCATCGTAACAAAAATTCCCCAATGATGAAAGGAACTGCACTGTCACTCCATAGTGAGATGCGACAAAAATATACAAGTTATGTTTTCATGATTAAAAAGCAACCTGATTGAGTAAGTATACATTTATTCAAATAAAAACATTAAAAAGCACAATATACAGTGCTTTGCCAAATTATAATTGCTTGATCGATAATTTTATTAAACTCCCCCAAAAAAGAGACAAATAGGACAGGCATTTTAGAAATCAAGTATCAAGTAACCGACAGTGTGTCTCAAAAAAATGCAGTACAATTATTAAAAATTACTTTTACTGTACACTTCCTGTACTTTTCCTGTAAAATTCCAAACATTTTCCGTAAAATTACTGTGATAGTGATATAATTACACAGAAACAGGCTGGTATCAAATAACCAGCAATGCCGTAGTCGAAAAAAAAAGCGCAAATAACTGGAAATTCTTCTTTTACAGCATTTTTGCTGTTGATTTATTACATATCTATTATAAAAATAAAATGAATACAAAAATTAAAAAAAAGACCTTTAAATAAAAGTTTCATATGGACCTATTGATATTAAATAATATTATTTAAGAAGTTTATCAAAATATTGCACACTAGAAATAATATAAAATTAATAAAAGACTAATTAACGTAATTATTTTTTGTAGTAAGCATTGTTAATTTATATAAAGGACTCTCAGAAGATGAAAATAAAAAAATGGAAGTGTTTTATCAATAAATTTAATTTGAATTTTACGTTTTTAGAATCTACGGTTTAGACCACGCCATTGACTTTACCCTTTGTTTTCTATTTTGTTACGTCCTATATCACCTATAGTTAGTTCCCATAGCAAATATATTTTTCTAAACACTCTCAACAATTTTTATTCGTGTGGTATTAGTGATCCATACAAACATTTCACTAGAATAACATTCACAATCTGAAAAAAATGTGGGGCGAAATACCCATGTATGAAAGATATTGTTTTATGCCCTAATTGCATCTCTAACTGCAGAATTTTCTATATTTTCTGTTAAAGTTGGTAAATAAGAAAAAGCTAGCTCATACATTCATTTAATTATTTTTAGTAGGCAAGCTTTTATTAAAACTTAGAATTATTTAGAATTTGGTTAATTATATACATTTTCTTATATTTATTGATTTCCTGTTAATGGTATGACACAATTCCTTTCACAGAAGCTCAGAATTAGTCTGGCGATAAGTTTATTAAATTATAAAAATTATTATCTTATCTGCAATGTAAGATTATATTGCAATCAACAACCCACATCTTGCTCTTCTTCTTAAGAAAAGTTATCAATATGAGCAGCAGATTCAAATTGTAGGCTTATTTGACACAGATTGGTGTCGAAAAGGGAAATATTTAACACAATTAATATAAAATAAAAATGTTATTGCAATTATTATTTGTTATTTTGTAACAGAGAATTTTAAGTAATCTTGTCACTTGAAGTCAACGTGCCTAAAGTTTATAATTTTTCTGAAAAAATCCAACCCAACCCTTAAGTTGAATTTTTTTATCAATATGTTGTGAAATAAAAGCATACAAAATGCCTTTAATCTAAAGCAATGGTCCCCCGGACTTGGCTTTAAATTGAGAAATTTGGTAGATCATGTAAATTAATTTTTTTTTTATTCGAACGTCTTTAATATGAACCCAAAGAAAGAAATTTAAACAAATTGAAAAAATACTACCTTTTTAAGAAAGTTATAAACATGAAAAAGGTTTGAATTTTTAACTAGTTATAGATCAGTCTGTATAGTGTTAATTTAGAATTAATAATTAGTAATTTAGAAGGATTCATTTAAGTCGATTTTCTTAATGGAACAACCTGTATGTGATTACATAAACGATACGAACCAAAAACTAACGGAGAAAATCATACACTGACCTGACAAAAATACTTTTTTCTTTAATATTGTTAAATTAAATTCATTGATATCATTTCAAACTCCTGGATATCACATTTCACAGGAATTAACTACATATCCACACGTAAGAAGAAACATGTTAAAAGTGATAAAGAAAAGACTTCATTTACATACATTTAACAGAGTAGGTACATCAAAAAGTTGTATCAGATTTCCTCTACATACCTTCAGTGTTCAAAAGGAAAAAAGAATAATTTAAAACCACCCACCTTTTCAGTAGAAATATTGACGTACCGTACGGACAAACCGTAACACGTAAGAGAAAAGCGAAGCGTACGAGTAGTGGTACAGTTAATGAGAACCTTTTTCTTCAAGATTTGAAATGTTGCCGCAATATATCTACGGCCATCTATCTACTCTAGACAATCTCCCCCGCGCTGGAGACCTTTAACAGACGTTCCCTCGCAAAAAGCATCGACTTTCAGTCAGTTCGTTACAGGCGACGTACGTAAGAATACGGTACACAGAGTATCCGTCAAATAAATCTGGTTATCTGCGGATCTCCGACTTTTTCCTATTGCCTTAAAACGGCGCACAATCGACACCGACTGACAATTAATTTAAATTAATCTACACCTATGTCTCAATTATTTTTGTTGCTCGCTGATCGGCCGGACGATTTATTGCCCGCCGGTCTCATTACACGGCACGGAAAAGGATATAAATATAGAGAGCGATTAAAAATGAGTGAGTCATGTCGTTTCCGAGCTTAGCGCCTACAACTTGCATTCGTACTTCTTCCTATTGTGTGCTCGCTTTGTTTTGAGGAGGAATTGAGATAGATAATCGTTCTGCCTATTTTTGTTTAGTTAATACAAGTACCATAACTCATTGGTTAGTACGAAACGATATTCATACAACGTTGATTATACAACATAATTAGTGTTAATAATAACGATACTTAATAATACTTTGTTTTCATTCCATCGCTCTTTTTCTGTGGTTTCCCTTCCATCTTCCGTTGCCTACACTAAAAGAGTAACTGCTTTTTGAAAAGTGTTCAATGAAAGCAATATTATTAAGACTAACAGAAACAGATTCAAACTCTGCTGAAATGTGTCCAGCCATATTAGGGGCTACAAAATGAATTTAGATAAATAAAGAAATAACTTGAAAAACTTAGGATGTATCCATGCGATACCTCGTCCACAACGTGAGTAGGTATAGGGACACTTGTGCTGACCTTGAATGACCTCAAACCGCCGGGTTCAAGCCTAACTTCAGAGTGGTAGAGTGTGTCATCGTCATAGGGGCCACTAACCTGTTGAGGAAAGAAGCAAACCAGCGTACTCTTACTTTTTTTTAAATTGCACACTTTTACTGACACTTTTAGTAAAGGCATAAACTCAGTATAAAAGTGTATACTATTCCAAATTTTGGATATGTTGCACTCTGGTTGAATTAGCAAATTATTCATTAGGTGACAAGCGCACCAAACATCTGTACTCTGTCAAAATCCTGTAAACCGTCCGTATATGCAATAAATTAATTTCTAAAATTTCATTGCATAGTCGTAGAAAAAGTTTAGTATTCCATTCGCAAGCAATGGCAATTTCTCACTCGAACGTTTTGCACTCGCCTACGGCTCGAGCTGCAAACTTCGTCCTCGTGAGAAATTGCTTACATTACTTGCTCATAGAATAATATACTATTACATGCTACGAATTTTGGTTTTTATATTTTTAAGTTATTTATTAGTTACTTTGTAATTCTTAAGAATAATCTGTTGTTACTTTAAATAATTATGTAGGTACTTATATTAAATGTTGTTGCTTACCTATTATTTATGATTTTTGTTAATTGCTCCGAAATGTTATATCAGTATTATCAATATTATTTTTGTATAAAAAATTAATGCTTCTTAATTCAACATTGTACACTGTTAAAAATGTATGGAAAATTACATATTTTTTACATAATATATTATAGTAAATTTACATAAAATATTTGTAAGTAGTTACAAAATAAAACTACAAAAATACTTACCAATATGTAAAGTTCCATATTTTCTGTTGGATTTTCAGTAATAATATGTATTCCTACATAACCGAATGATAGAAAATACATAATATCACATACATTTCATAAAACGTGTAATGATTACACAAAATAACGGTATATAACACTTTTTGTGTTGTAGTAGTTTACATGAAGTGTGTGAAATGTGCCTGCTGCGTATTGGTGACGTATTGGCTCCATTGGGACGCGTAGTCTCGTTCCAGCCAAGACTATAGAGCAGTGGTTTTGCAGTATTAGAAGTACCAGCTATTGCAAGTGACGCACTTTGTGTTCTTCGTATTGTAGATATATTTACCCTATTGTATTAATAGGCGTACTTAGTAAATATTATTGTAAGTAAGAAGAAAAAAATTATGTTTAACAAACATTATAAATTAAGTTAAATAGGCTAATGTTGTTAAAAATGTTTGCGATGTACCACATTGTTGCATTATCATTTTCTTAATAGTTAAAAGAGCGGAAGGGAATTGACGGTAGCCGATCGGGAATTATAAACGAAAAGTCAGATCATATCTTCAGCCGCCGCATAGTTCGGCGAAAATTGTCTCCGATTACTTTCAGGCTGTAATAATAGACGTGGGATAAAAGCATACGAAAAGTTAAAAGATGTGTTGGTAGATATACTTATTGTAATAAAACTCAATACTAAAATGTCACGAACACTATTATGCTACAAGAAATGAATTCGCGTTAAAATGATTACCTATTTTATGACGTCAAATATGTCAAATTACCGGTAGTCCTGTAGTATAAAGAATTTGTCCTGTAAAAAAATAGAACTATTAGAAATAAATTTAATAAATCTATTCAGCAATCATTCGTGAATGGTATGAAACGAGTCTGGCTCTAAATGTATGTATAACAAGGGGTAACTGCTAGTTCAAAATTATAGTTTCACGAGACAAGTCATTCATCTGCAGCAAGAAAAATTATTAATAACCGGTCAAGTAGTCATGTTATTGACCATAAAAATATGTAGGTACAAGTCCTGATTTTCTCGTTCATGGGTTTCTTTATTACAATACAAAATAATCAATTTAACATATTGGGCACTATGAATTACATAAACGTTTGCTCATGACTTATTATTTTGCTCTGGTATTTTGCAAAGCATTGTGTTTACTGTTTATTCTATACCCCCACTTCATGAGAACTGGAATATAATTTTAAGACTGCTGTTCAACAATATTATTCTAATGTTTGTCTTCGTATTGCTCCACCTCTCGATCATGAATGTTTTGTTTTATTAAGAATCATGTTTGGTTAGGTTGGGCACAATGGGGGCAATATTATTTAAGATAATTTAATACATCTACTAAAGTGGGTTAGAAAATGTATGCATCTACCTAGCAAAAGTGTACATTTATTTCATTGGTTGTGAATCTAATATAGAAATCAGTAAATGTATGCACATATTTGGTTATGTTGAGAACAGTGGGTGCATTTAATTCAAGATAATATAATACATCTACTAAAGTCGGTGAGAAAAGGTATGCATCTACATAGCAAAAGTGTATATTTATTTCATTGGTTGTGAATCTACTATAGAAATAAGTAAATGTATGGTTATGTTGAGGACAGTTGAGGCAATTTAATTCAAGATAATTTAATACATCTACTAAAGTCGGTTAGAAAATGTATGCATCTACCTAGGAAAAGTGTACATTTACTTCATTGGTTGTGCATCTAATATAGAAATCAGTAAATGTATGCACATATTTGGTTATGTTGAGCACAGTTGGGGCAATTTAATTCAAGATAATTTAATACATCTACTAAAGTCGGTTAGAAAATATATGCATCTACCAAGCAAAAGTGTACATTTATTTCATTGGTTGTGAATCTAATACAGAAATTAGTAAATGTATGCACTGACTACTAAGTGCATATTTACGGAGTTGATGCTTTTACTGTAACATATATATTTATTTCTTTTTTGTTGATGTCGTTAAGCTGTTAAAGTAAGTTTTGTAAAAGAGGTGGTGTTTTTTATGTGTTTCGTTTGTAGGGTTACTAATAATTGTAGTTTGGTTAGTAGACAATAAAGTGAAAGTTTCATGGCCAACAAAGTTTCATTACTCAACCCTGGTATTTGTTTATCCCACCAACTCGCCGACCTCGTTCGGTAAATTTACCAAGGAAATTAGGGTGGATCTTAGCACCTTAGTCGAAGACGTGGTAGGCAAGGTCTTAAATGGGCCGTTTAGGCACACTTTATATTACGCATTTCTACATATTTACTGTAACTTTTCTCTAGATACTAGAACATACTACGTATCTTTATCGTCTGATTTTGATTCCATAAAAAGAAAAACCGTTTAAGATCATCAAACAAAGTCAGTGTCGACCGGTGTAATAACTAATATAAGCGTTTCCACACTATAGGCCCTGTAATCTGAACAGTTCGTGCGATCAAACGACTTCGCGGCCGCGATGTCATTACGTTGCATCAATGTGAAAAGTTACCCGGTTGACCTTCTTCACCGGGGAAACAAGCGACTCGCTAGCCCAGCGCCTTACCATGGTAATTTCGAATTGAACGCAAACATCAGCACAGTCTCGGGACCGCGTCGTAGCAAAATAAGTCGGTAAAAATGATGTCGGGGGACCGAGAAGCGGTCTAAAAAGTTTAAATAAGTCGATCACGACGTTATCAGCCCGTCGGCGATGGCATTACGAATCGTGACCGTCCAGCCTGCTCTCAGATCGCAGCAGTTGCGACGACTCGCGACCACAGAGTGTGGACGAGACCGAGACCGGTCGACCAGCTTGGACAAAACGACGAAACAAAAATGCGATGATTAACGATAGACGGTAACACAGTAGTTAGATCTGTTTAGATATATGCGGACAGATATATTAGCGACAAACGGTGAATAGAGCTGTAGGTATAGTCCTGTTCGATTATCTAAGTTCCTTGCACCGTTGTTATAACCCACTGGCGGAGTTATGAGGTGAAGCTTTTACTATCGATGTGAAAATTTAGATTCCTTGTCAAAAGATGCTCTTACTATAGCTTAGTTTACTTTAGTCTTTAGTGTTTAGAAGAAGAATGTGTTGGTGGCAATGGAAGAGATGAATGTTTTAAAACTGTGTTTCATCGATGGAACGGAAAAGGAGGATGATGATAAAGATGGAAGATAGAAGGAAGAAACCTTTTGAAGAAACAGGAACGAACTGTTGCAACACTTGCAACAAGTAGATGACTCTCCAGGCATTAGGAACACTATTTTTGCAATGACCAAACTACTGAAAGAAACGAAATACATTACAGTATACAAAATGTAGCTGCACCATATTGAAACATATGGATCATAGAGATGGATGACAGATTGGAGCCAAATCTGCCAAAACTCTAAACTAATTCAAATAATAATAATAATAATAGATGAAGGTCATGAGAAAGACAAATAAGAAAATCACAAAAACCAAATTTACTTTAAGAAATCCGATTTTGGAACATTTATAAATATCCGAAGACTAAGAATGGATCATGGATAAAATCGAAAGAGGAAGAGAAGACAAGAAGGATTGTAAAACAAGTGGTGAGAACGATGGAAGGACTAACTGCTGTGCCATAGAAGATGATGACGATTTTTTCAAATGGCAACTCTATCATATGAAAGCATATTAAAATTTTGTGGAAAGTTTTAGACCATTGTCCGGTACGATAGAAATCTCTTCTATCGATTGGCGTTTATGTTTTCTTCAGTTTTATACAATAAGGTTGTAAACAAGATTTTTATGGAAGCGGATAGATCTAATAATATGGAGTTAGCAGATTTTCCGATTAGTGGTGAATACTAAATTAAGTTTGCTTGATAAACCAAAAAAATATTTAAAAAGTATGCCCGATTTTGTTATATTAATATTCAAACTATTATAATAGTTTCAACAGTTTATTTATTAATAATATTTAAATACATGCACCAACAATATAAAATAAATACAACTCTTGATATATTACAAACGTCAGCTCTGAGCATATAAAACTTAGAAATATCAAAAAACTTTTACAAATTTAGCATCGTAAATTTGTAGACACGGAGTATTTTGTAGATCGTTATTTATTTTAAATGTTAATCCCGAAACACGATTTAAATTGCCAAGAATTTCCATGGGACTTCCAAATGCCTGTTCGTGGTTCTGTTATCTTATTGACTCATTTTGCCATTATTTTTTAATTCGGTAATCTGTCGCCGGATATCCAAATTTCTTTGGCGAGGCATAATCGCCGTGTCGTTATATGTATTGTGTCCGTAAACACTGTTCTCCTAGTAACTAATGCACGTGCGATCCGCCACTACTTGCAGCGTCGCTGTCGATCTCTTCCCCCGCTCGCCCGAAAGACCGAAGAGCGCCGCGTCAATTGCAGCAATCTTGAAATGCTTCAACTCGATCTTTTGTAAGGAAAATGCAAGATACACAATGATTATGTAATAAGCTTTAAACCTATGAATTAGTGGGTAGCCTATAGTCTATATTTCATAATTCTAGCTCTTCTAATAAAGGAATTGCTGGCATTGCATAATATTTTTGTGGGTCAAGCACTAATCCAATGATTTTACAAAAATGCACATTGAAATAGCATTCCGCATGTGATTTTACTTTTTAATTCGTTGAAATCTATATGTTATTTCTGGAGTAGTTAATTGCTAAAGTTAAACGAATAAAATTGACGGGGCAAAAACAGCGCCAATTCATCTTAATTTGGAAAAATCGGGAAAACGCCAACATAGACAGCTTTCTAATTTTTATGAGTTGTAGCATATTAATCAAGGACAGCACCAGAATTTTTTCAAATTTTTTCGCCCCTAGATTTGCGAGAAAATGGACTTCAAAAGATGGGACATAATATATGGCCACGATAGTACATACGAAACAGGGACCGCATAGTGAGCTTGGTGTCCCACAAGTCATCCAAGAAATTAAACGATTGGCCACTAAGCACCTAAGCCATCACGTCAACGTAGAGGCCCTGCAGCTACTGGACAACCAGAATCTAGCTGGAAGACTGAAAAGAACTAAACCCTTCGACTAGTTCGAAGGGTTTAGTTCATGTTAGTGAAATGGGTAAAAAGCAGAGCATAGTGAGTGAAGTATTAGCGCATCTAGTTTTGGACAAAGTAAATAATAGGATATCAGTCGATAGCCTAGTAGAGACAAGTACCTAGTTTTAAAAACTCAGAATTTTACCAAAAAAATTTTTTTTGTCGCCCAGTAGATGGGCAGTAATTCCCGCTCGGTCGTACTATAATTTTGCTTCACTATGTTACCCCACACCTGACAGCAACTGAGAAATTCCTTTGTCTATATAATAAGGGTGTTGCAACAGTTTTTTTTCACAGATCGATGATATACTTCTATCTTTTGTTTCTTCCAATAGTTGTAATCTATAGGGAAGATTAGGCAACACCACAAATTTAATCATGAAGATATTAGTAGGTAATCATTTGATGATGAGGTAACTTCACTGTTGAATTAATAAAGTTTCCTACCCTAATACCCGGGAATAATCTCAGACTCCAACGCCTCGTAATTTCTTATCAGGCGTTCCCGGTTTCATCACGTCGGATCTCAGCCGTCGTCAGGGCGTACATCCGAAAAGACGTCGTCTCTTATGCATACATTGCCAACTCGCAACCCAACTGCAATTGATGAAAACAATTTGCGAACAGGCAGCCCGAGCGAACACTGAGCACAGGTACGCCAAGTTGAGCTAACTAACTTAGCTGAAGTGAGCTAAATGCAACTTAGAATCGCCTGGGAACCGGTGGTGGATGTTTTCTTACGAACGTTAATACAGTGGCGCTGGTATGCATTCCCACGAACACCGTGTTCTAGTTTAATATGATTTAAATTAGTGAACTTCTCGCTCACTCCCGGATGACTGTGGATGGCTGTGAAAGCCCTTGCGCAGTGCTGCAGCGAGGGACGCAGGGCTAATAAATAAATAAACAAAAGCTGGTAATGGAAAATTTCACTGGGATGAATTTGGAGTTAATTAAGTGTAAAGGTGAAGTGCAGACGGTAATTATCGGTGTGCGGCGCACTTCAGTAATTAATAATAATGATGTTGTGTAAGCGTTGCATGTTAACTTTCGGGCGGCACGCTGGAGTATCTTGAAGAAGCGAACGACTTGACCGAGTTCTAAGACTTGATGTTTTGTTAAACAGGATCCTTTGAGATTAAAAATTGTAAGTCTGCTCTACACTGAAAAGATTACGCTGTAAATCCTACACTCTCAACACTATCACTTACAGTCACACTCACATTTTAAAATTGCATATATTTTTTAGTTTAACCTGTGGAATTACAGTATTCGATATTACAGTATTTTACTGCATGTATTTTACTATGATTTCTGTTTCAGGTTGGTATATTATTTTCTGTTATATTTAAAGTATCCTTATTCCAAGTCTGGTGTAAGATTTAAAAATTCAAAATGGTGGAACTTTGGTGGAGTCCACTTTGGCTGCAAAAAGAAGTAGAAATCTTGCTTGATTGGAAAGGCTGATGTTATAGTGACAAAATTCAACATGATCAAATATGGTGATCATAAATGTAAAACGGAGTTAGATTTGCATGAGATTTATTTTCCATGTTATTTTACGCCTCCTAAAACAATAAACTGTTCGATTTAAAAAAAGTAAATTATTTTAAAATTAAATAAAAAATGACATTGACCCAATTATGTTTTAAAAGTAATGAATGTATTCTGAAACCCATAATTCTACTATTTTTTAAATTAATTAGCTGACGAGATGAGTGACAAGATAGTTTAAGTAGAAAGTTACGATTCAGTATTGAAAAAATCTGATGTGGCCAGGCACATGACTTTATCATACAATATATAAAATTAATAGTTTAGCTGCGTGAGAATCCATTTTATTGAGATAAATCGTAGGTATTGTCAAACCATCAGCATTTGACACTACCTACACTACGTCATTAGAATAATAATTTATGTCACAAGTGCCGAAAGTACGGAATAGCGCGACGAGCGGTGATGCGGCGCGTCACCGAAGGCTGAGTGTCGCCGTCGCATGTGAGCGAGTCGCGCTATCTAGTTTTTGGCAGGAGTGACATCAACGTTTATTGTGCTGCTTTTTGAGAAATGTGTATTAAAAAAATAAAAAATGGTAATATTTCTGTATAGGAAATGTTAGGTTGGTACCACTTTGACGAAACGTCAAGTTTAAAAAGCTAAGTCAAATTCTGGCAGATTTATATTTGGTCATGACACTGTAGATGTCACATCCGTACTAACATACTACAATAAAACTACAGTCATCGCTATACTTTATTTACAATTTTCTCAATTTATCGTCTTTAGAATTAGATATACAGACGGGTTGATATTTCTTATCAACAATCAATCAAATTGGTGATCTTATTTTATTTGAAATTTGTATTTTGTAATTTGCCGCACTAGAGCGGCAACGTTCCATAGCGGTTCTCCAACCTCTGATGAGCTGTTTTCGAGTGTGACAGCACAAAAACATATTTGTCAAAATCCTAGCTACTATGTAGTTTCATATCAATGCAGATGCGACCGATCTCGATCAAATAGAATTTGCTCCTGCAGCTAAACTATTAATTTTACCAAAAAATGTTATAGACATAAATTATACAAAATTTCCTCTACTTTAATTTATTATTTATTTATTTTGATGAAATTACAGAAATGGCGGCTCATTTGCAAAATCGTTGAAAAATGCTAAGAGTAAATAGCCAGTTCCTTTAGACCATTTTGAACCAAAAGGTTTTCAGCTCTAAGTTTGGTCATAAAACTTCTAAATATGAACTTTCGTCCCGATACCTTTAGTAGTTTTTCCGGAATCGTCGCCACAAAAATCGTTTACACACACACAGACATACATACACACACACACACACACAGACATTTTTTTGTACCTTGGTCAAAAATGTTCAGGGGACCCAAAAAGACCTATTTCCGCTAAAATCTCAATTTTTTTTTTCGGCATGATTACAATACTTTACCATACTGCGTATGATAAAGTAAAAAGAGGAGGTACATGATACATTATTTTACATCCTGTAGAATTATTAAAACCGAACTTTTAACAACTGACGCTCCGACAATTGACGCCCGACGTACCCCAATAAACGCGGAAACTCTGTCAACCTGGCCTGAAAAAACTAAAATCATTAAGATTCAAACAAACCGAACAAATAAAAACCATGGAGACGACGACGTAGTGAGAGGCGATCTACGCGATCTTCCAGAAATACTGCTCCACAGTCCAATAAACTACGCCGAGGACGTCTCTCGTCCAACCAACGGATCCAATTAACTCAGTAAAAAAGAAGTTGAATGGGGCCCGATTTACGATTCAAATTCGGCTCACGATTATCGGGGAGACTCGGCACGGCCATACTTCTTTCTTCGGGAGCAGCGCTCCTCTATATCCATCCCCGGCTGGCTCTCTCGGTCCGTTGTAATTTTATTACCGGATTTTATGACTTCCAATCGAAAGTGCGGCCAATCCGCAGCGCATTGCCTTTTCAATTCAGAAACTAATAAATAACAATTTTAGCCGTAAACACGGTCTACCGGCGAGCATGTGTGCCCTGTGTGCAAAGTGCTCGAGCGGGTTACCTTACTACGATCTCCTGACGCGGTCCGGTCTATGTGCCCAGACGATATAGGTAAGTTCGTGCACTGCGAACACAATTCGAATCGTCCTAGAGGTAACGTTTTGTATTATTAAAAAGGATTTATTAGATCCTGTACGGTTGGAAGAGTTCCATGTTAGAAAGAAGTTTCACTATACCGACGGTAGCTTATGTTCAATCATACTAAATTCCAATTAGTGCATCTGAAATTGCTAATAATGGTATTACCTACCATCTGGTTGTAACAAACTACGATCTTCTACATTACAATAGTTCGAGACACCTTCTAGAGTAATAAAAGAACAACAACAAAAAATCCACCAGGTCCTGAAAGACTGAAGGTGGGAGCCATAACGCCATAACGAACTTCTGAACAGGTCCCAGCTACATGAGGTCCTAATGTAGGCTTTGTTCATCAAGTCTGAGCGTAGGACCTATCGTTTGGGCAGCATTCCTCAGGAGCACTGACCTCTAAAGGACCGACTGCTGAGAGGATTGTCGAAGATATGAACGGTTGTTCATTCGTTTGTTCACGAGAAAAATCCAGAAATATGAAATAAACAGTGCTACCGCCACAATAGATGATGCGTCATGCTGCACCTATTGTTACTTATGAGCTATACATGATGCAAAATACCAAAGTCGAGTCCTACGTTATACCATGAGTAGACATGGCAGTCGTCGCTTTGACTGCCAGACGGCGAGCGCATCCTATGCAGTGGCAGCGGTTGTAACTACCGCAGACGCCACAAGCTTCCATCGTCACTAACTTTTGATAGATGCATCGTACGAAAAAAGTGTTCAGACAAAAGATTATATTATTATTGCTTTCATAATAAGTGGTAGTTAGCCATGGGTCGAAGCTGGAATCCTCTACGATGAGACTTTCGAAATATGAAATAAACAGTGGTATTAGGTGCTAGGGGATCGTCGAAAGTCGACACCAGGTCCTGACGATCTATAGTTGTCCTTTTTTCGGCTGATTTGATTGAGTTTTCGCATGAAAAAACTGTAAATTGGTTTAGAGTCATAAGGGATTGTCGAAGATGGAACCAACCACAACAAAAACATTAACACAGTCCCGGTGTACTGTCGATGATGGACACCAGGTCCTGAGTACTGAAAACTTATCATTCTCTAGGAGGAAAGTTAGAAATTTGTAAGGGATCATGGGGGCATGTCGGCTTCATGGGTATTTTCAGGAATAAGAAAAAGCGACGCCCAATCCTGAGCGATAATCGAAGATGGATTCTGCCTATTCTGACAGTCGTGTTTAAATAATATATTAACTAACAAAAATCCTGCTGTTTTTTTTTTTATTTTGTTCAAACACAGAGTGTTTGTGGCATAACACCTAGTCAATGACTAACAAGTTATTTTCACTTAACCTAAACTGATAAAATAAAAAGTATTTTTACAATTTTGCCCATTGGCCCAAGTTGTTTTAGTCTGACAATTTTTACCACTCAAGTAGACGGCGGTTGTTTCCCTTACACTTGTTTTCACTTTTCACATACTGTGAATACACTACGAGTGCTCTGCTTTTAATCACTCCCGCACTAGTTCGAATGGTTTAGTTCTTTTCAGCCGACGCACTAGCGCACTGTTGTCTAGCAGCTGGATGGCTTCAAAGTTGTCGTGGTGGAGTAGACGATCCTCGGGCTTCTTAGCAAATTATGATATTTCGCTAGTTACCATCTCCATGCGGAGGTCCCGATGAAGACTGGTGTTTTTGATGTACCATGGCGCGCCAACAATGGCCCTTAGTACTTTATTTTGGAACCTCTGAATGAGGTTGATATTGGACTGCTTAGTGCATCCCTATAACTGTATTCCATACACCCATACTGGCTTTAATAATTGCTTGTATAGTAGGAGCTTATTTTGCACTGACAGGGCTGACCTCCGTCCCATTAGCCAATACATTTTGCGGAAGTTTAGGTCGAGTTCGTTCCGCTTTTTCTTGACATGTACTTTCCATCTAAGCTTGGCATCCAGTGTCATGCCCAGGTATTTCGCTGTATCCGCGTATGGAATACCGTTCCCATTAATGGTTACTGGAATATAGTTAACTTTCTTATTGGTGTAGTTTACATGCGTGGATTTTCCTTCGTTTAGTTTGATGCGCCATTTCTTTGTCCAAAGGTTGATTTTGTTTGCAGCTATCTGTAATTTTTCAGTTGCTTCGTCGACACTGTCACTAATCGCCAAAATAGCCGTGTCGTCTGCAAATGCTGCCACTGTGGTTTCTCCCGGAACAGGAATCTTGCTGTAACCACTTTTAATTTTATTTCGTTACATCCAAAATATTTCTTATTCTTGCAGAGCTCATCCCCATTTATTTCAGTCCTCATGTACTACCTACTTTTAATTAGGATCACTTTAAAAAGATTGCCCAGACGGCACAAATGAGTAGCGGCTTAACGGGTGCATGTGGAATTGTTAAACTATTTTTCTGAGATCTAGAATCTGCTTAAAAAATTGGTGGAGAACCATGGCGATCATCATAGATGGGATTCACTACAAGAAATCTTGATAAATATGACATAAACAGTGGTACCAGATCCTGGGGATTGTCAAAAGTGAACACCAGGTTCTGGTGATCAGATGTCTTACTGCTTCCCGGCGATATCTCTTTAAGGCCAAGCGTATTAAAGGAGGAAACTTCAGAAATATAAAATAAATAGTGGCACCAGGTAGTGGGGGACCATCGGTGGTAGACACTAGACCCTGGGAGAAAAGACTATGCTTTTTCGGACGGTCCCTATTGGGTGGCTAGCATTTCCCAAGACAAAACTTCAAAATGTATACAAAGCCATAGAGTATTGCCAAAGAAGGGAGCCACCACGAGAAAGCTTTTAAGAACTATGAAATAAACAGTCGTACCAGATTCTTACAGCCGATCCCAATTGGGTGGCTAACATTTCTTTCAGGAGGAAACTTAATAATTGGTGAGGAATCATTGGTAAAGGAACATATTGAGAATAAGGGTATTTAAGAGAAAATTTATTAGAAACAAAAAGAAACAACGACACCAGGTTCTGAGTGACAACGTGTTGCGTTTCAATATACAGATAAATATGAAAAAATACCTTCTGGGACAGCTTTTCCCATATTTTTCCCGAGCTGTTCAATTTTTGGGACCGACCAAGCTGACAGCTTAAGAGAATTGTCCATTTTGAGTAGTTTCGTTCCACTAAAACCGAATTGGTTGCACGGAGCACTTAAAATGAAAAATCATAACCAAAGGATTGTGAGAAGCTTAAAAAGGTTATATCTTTTAATCCCTTCTAACTACTCGTGGGTCAAGTTCTAAATTAAAATCTAGCGGCATTTTGCTTCAGTCGTTTTAAGTAGCTTTTAGTAGTTTTAAGTAGCAAGTAGTTTCTCAAACAGTTTTGACAATGTGGGCAGTAAAGAAATTGGCCCTAGGAGGATGCTTCATTTGGTGGTTTTTCTGGCTTGGGAATCATCACTACCTCCGCAGTTTTGTAAATAGTTGGCACATATTTAAGCCTAATTTATTTAATATATTTAATATTTAAGCCAAATGCTGCGTTGCAGAGGTTAGTTATCTTAACTATGGCTTATTTTAGTTAGTTATCTTAATTATGGCTATCTTAACTAAAATTTCACCTGTTATTAGATCAAACCAAGGCGACTTTTTGGTTACTATTTTCTTAAATTTCATTTGTTACCTCTTTAGGAGTAACGAGGGATATTCGATTTTTTTGGATTGTTGTACAATCAGTTGTTTCTTGCATACTTCTGTCTTCATTTAAAATACACGCAACATATAATATTGGTCTAAAGAATTTCCCCTGTAGGACACCTCTTACCATTTGTTTAACACAACTCAAAAAGGTAACGACCATAGGTCCTATTCCCGTATCCATAACTCTCAAAGCTCGCGTCAGTTAATTAGAATTACGCAGGCCGCTATCATCGGAAAACTACTTCCAGCTCTCGAAGCCCAACAGTCTAGACCGCTTGATCCCCGATCGGGGGGAGGAGGAGGGGTCCGGCGGGAACATAGAAACACGTTGCACGATAGTGTATCGTGTCGTGCTCCGGTGCCATATATCAATTTCAATTTATAAGTGGAAATTTCGATGCAATCGCACTGCACCTATAGCGCGGCCGACCGCAGTACGTGCTCATATCGTCAGCTCCATGACATTAATTAACATCAACGTCATCGTTTCGTCACCCGCCCAGCTTTACACTCATTGTATTAGGGCTGAGCGCAGGCAGCCAGCCATGGGTTCAGCGTTCAGCATTGCTCAACCACTCTCAGCGTCGATACAATGCGGTACGCGCCCGCCCTGCTCCATCAACTCGCCTGAAAGCGATTTTAACGATTATTAATATGCAAGACGGCAATGTGCAATGCGCTGCTTATATGGTGTACGTACACGTTTCATTAGGCAAATTGCGGTACACTCTGGAAAATTAACTAAAAGAATTACCGTAAGTTACATTAGGAGTAGACAGACTATTGAAGACTAGACGGTCTTTAATATTGTAGTAGTTTTGTTAGTGAAATATGAAGTTGTTTTAATAAATTGTTAGTCGATAGTGGTCGGTAGTTTTACTGGTATTAACTACTACTAATAGAATATAGTTTTACAATTCCGCTGCATTTACAACGGCAAAAAACATATTTTATGACTAGCTACCCAAACTTATTTGGGTATATAGCAATGATAAAGCAAGAATGATCTACAAATGGTGACATTATCATGCCAGAAGACATGTAAATAGAGTGTTTGTCTATAGCAGCAGAAAAATATCCAAGAAATATATAAAACAATCTGATGTGGCCAACCACATCACTTTATCATACTATCTATACCAGATAGCACCATACATACACCAGTGTCAAACTGTGTCAAACGCTGTGTCGAACGCTAACTATTAATTTCACCAATAAATGTCATATTTCATCTACGTTAATTTATTATTTAACTATATTACATCCAGTTCCTTTGCACCCTTTTGAACAAAAAGCTTTTGAGTTCTAAGTTGGGCCATGAAACTTCTAAATATAAAGTTTCGTCCCGATTCCTTTAATTGAATCATCGCCACAAAAAACGTGTACACACACATACACAGTCATACACACATACACACAGAAATTCTTTTGTACCTTTTGTGAATTTCAGTCAAATGTTTCAGTACATTCCGAAACCCAAGTTTGAGATTTTGAATTGCCTAGTTTTTTAGAAAAAAAAGTCTTGTATTTCCATTTTTTTATTGATTATCTTAAAAACTATACTCAATCCACAATTTGTGTTTTCAGAGGCAGATTCTACCAAAAAATGCGTATCAGGATCAAGTTAATCGATTATTTTTTATTGTTAGTAATTGTGGTAAGCAAATTAATGATAGTGGCTCTTGAAAAGGAATTAATAATAATAGGAATAAAGAGAATAATAAAAGCTCATAATAATAAATAAAATAGGAATAAAAAGAACTAAAATCAAATAAAATCATGTCAACGTTTTGTTTTTCAGTTTCAGTCTCATTATTGTTTTGAATTGTCAACGAACTTTCTGAATAATAATACAGCCGTGCCAGGAGGAAAGCCAAATAGGCAGTGTGAGTATAAGATGATTGTATATATTTTTATTTATTATTATTTTATTATATTTATATTTTATTATTATTTTTATTTAATAAATCAGTAATTTTACATTTAAGCACCTATACGAAGGAAACTTGAAGGAATAGAGTGCATGAGTTCTATATTCACATGGAGTTGTGACCTTTCGTCCTGGGACATTCTGTTTTATAGCCTAGTTATTTTTGGTTTACTCGATTAGACTAGTAACCACTAGTCTTACTAGTAGTCTCGATTCTAAGTTTGTATGCTATTGGTAACTTAATTGATGGGAGGTGATCAGTCATCACCTATACATTTAGTCCACAAAATAAACAGTGCAAAATCAAAGGAAGAAATAAAATCGTCAACATCAGCAAAAAACTAGTCAAAAAGTTAAGAACCGAACTGATTGTACATCCATGCTCAGTTGTTTTGTCTTATTTTATCTCGATTAGTTTCTAAATTCTGTTTTTAAAATACCTGATAAAAATAATGAAATTCCAACCTTCTAATACTATTATGTTTAGTACAATTCCAGCTTATAACGATAGATTGTTAACATTCGTCATCAATCATCCATCGCAACTCACTGCAATAACTAATAACACATTTTTATACACCATCTGAATGGATATCTAGAACTTTGCTGCATTTACCTTTAATTCCTATGCACTTACGAGATCATTGTTGCGAGCGCAATTTATCCTAATTGTTATAAATCACGAGCGCAATGATGCATTTTTTTCATACTACCTAATGCCGGCGACCTACCCGCACTGTTATTAATGTATTATTTCATTTGGTACGTGCATAGTATTGCGGCATTGTTCTGTCAATTACTCCAGTTCGCGCGCATAGGGCAATTGTTCGACTAATTCACCATTATAAGCTCGGTAACGATTCCCCATTAACTACCGAGCTGCTCGAGAACAATATGTACGAATATGCGCTCGTACAGTCTACACCAAAAGCAGGGGCCTTAGAATGAATGGATACTTTAGAGTTTATACCATGGTTCAATTGATGGTATTTCAAGGGACTCCCCACTTATGCATGTGTGTATGTGTGGCATATAAGAAGCCATATGCAATTATTACAATGTGGTGCACAAGTATAGGGAGGAGTTGAGGTATATAGAGTGTTCCCAGGTGGACCTATATGTATAATAGACTAGGTATTCTTTATTACAAGTTTTGGGTGCTGTAAAAGTCTGTAGCTGAAGAGCGAAAGTAGTAAATGATGAGTATGATACAATTATTATTTCTTAGCATCGACATTTTTCGCGATTACAATATTATTTTAATATTGATTGGCACACAAAATAGTGTCTTGGAAAATTGTACAGCAAACAACACTTTCATATCCAAATCACAAACTAGTAACAACACTACCGACCTGAGTCCACTTCCAGTGGAATTAACACATTATATTAAAAAATCTGATGTGGCCAGGCACATGACTTTATCATACTATACAGCAGTGTCAATACTGACAATACTGTCAATACAATCAAAATATCTATCAAATCCTGGCAAACTAGTTGTATACAGCAGTGGGAATACTGATAATACTGTCAATATATTCAAAATATCTGTCAAATCCTGGCATACTAGTTGATCACGATCAAATATAATGTTTAATGTGTGTAGACGGGTTTGCTTTGGTTCGAGTAAAAACTGCTAACGCTTCACTAAACTATTTATTGTATGTACATAATTCACAGAGCGCTGAGCGACCAACAGTAAACTGCTATGCATACTTCCAAAGTTAAGTTGCTCTTGCATCTAAACTATTAATTTTACCAAAAAATGTCATAGACAGAAATTATACAAAACTTCCTCTACTATAATTTATTATTTAACTATTTTGACGACATGATAGAAATGGCCGCTCATTTACAATATCTTTGAAAAATGTTAAGAGTACACGTCCAGTTCCTTTGGGCCTTTTTGAACAAAACTTCTTTCAGCACTAAGTTTACTCATGAAACTTCTAAATATTAAGTTTTGTCCCTATACCTTTAGTAGTTTGTCCGGAATCGTCGCCTCAAAAAGCGGGTACACACAGACACACACACACACACACACACACACACAGATCGTTTTTTTGAAGCTTGGTTAAAAATGTTCAGGGAAACCAATAGGACATATTTCCGTTAAAATCTCAAATATTTTTTTTATCCGGTTACAATACATTATAATACTACGTATGATAAAGTAAAAACTGAGTGAAACATCTCCTTACATATTGTGTTTCACATACCAACGTTTTAATAGTTTGATTTCACATTTTCTTTTACTGGTATTGTTAAAATAATACACGGCAGTTGATAACTGCTAAAAATGCATTTTGTTTCGTTTTTGTGTATAATAGACCTTCATAGGGTTGAAACACATTTTCTTTTGCTTTTCTGACGTGAGACGTATTTGGAGTTGTGTCACTTTTAAAGATATGATGCGATATTGTTTGCATAGAAATCACTTTATTACATGAATGAAAGAGTATAACAAAATCAATCGGAAATAAGTTCGAACTTTTAAAATGAAATATAGGTGGGTTCATTGTTACTAAATTATAAAAAAAAACAGATTGTAATATAAAAAAATAAATAAATAAAATAATAATAATAAATAATCTTATTTGTTTTTAAAAATATTTTTAAACCTGACTTAATACATAAATGAGGAAAGAGAATTGCCAGACTTGTCAGAATCATACAAAACAGTACTAAACTCACTAGAAATGAATCAGCTGTACATATTCCAAATCTTGCACAAAAAGTGATTCAAACATTCAGGAGAACATACAGGGATGGCAAACGGAATACAGAATCAACACTGTTTCAGGGTAATATTGGTACCATTAGTTTGGTATTATTAACTTAGTATAGCTACACATCATAGAATAGCTCTTTTAAAACCAGTTTTTTTTTGAAATTATTAATATTTAACACTGCTGAAGAGAACTAGATTCAACACTACGTCGTCTGTTTGGGACAAAATAAAACTCATCAATTCATCGGACAGTTATTGTGTGACAGAGGTAGTACTTTTGTATACCGTCCACTTACCACTTTTTACTACCTTACGTGACCCTGCTCTTAAAAAATTTGTTCTAGATCATAAATAATCAGGAGATCTTAACGGCCAAATGAAGATCCTCAGCAGAATCAACACGGATGTTCTAGACTTACTGCGTAGAACAACCCAGCTGAAGTAATTATCTACGGTCTCAGTGACGTTGGGGCAAATGTACTGCAATTCTCAGACAATTCCTCAATGTGGTATACTGATGGATCAAAAGCAAATGATGGAGTTGGTATAGGTGTAACCGGACCACCCATGGGTAATACACAAACCACCTTGCAAGCGGAGACAGAACTATGCGCCCAAGAATGCATACGAGGGAATGTCTTAAAGTGAAAATGAGCATCTGCTGGGGCATGAAGGAGTCAAAGGAAATGATACTGCTGATGGACTTGTAAAGTAAGGATTTAAGGCTTCTATTTTAGAACCAGAGCCGCCCTCCTTTAGCATAACCAAAAGCCATATCAAGCAAAGGATTCAAAGGAGTCTCCTGGCGAAAGAGTCGCGAACTCTAGCTATTCAAAAGGCAGGAAAGCCAAGCGACCCACACAGCAACCTAACAGCTCTAAAATAGCCCATTTACACCCTGTATAAATTACTCTAACATTATTATGCATGCTTTTCTTTTCCATTTTATTTGGAATTATTGACACTGTATTTAGAAGCGCAATTTTATGGGAGTATATTATACTTAGAATAAATCAAAACGGACTTGAATTGATGCAAATACCAAACAATGCATCTTCATTTTAAGGTGTTTGACTTTGCGAAATCGTCTACTTAAAATTGAAATATAGCAGTTGGTTACTTGTTTTTTTGCGAAATGTTGACGTATTGAGTCCGTTTTCCCAAATTTATTGGCTTATTTCGAGATTGTAAATATGGCGACGGTCGCGCAGCTCACTGATTTACGACTTGCGTTACTTAAATATTTGAAATTATATATATCTTTCTGGAGGGAAACGTAGTTTTACCCCTGCTACCGACGACGGTAGTACACTATTCGGAAAAGTTCTTTTATTATCTTGTTGTTCTCCCCCGACCCTGTATATACACGGGCACGTCGTTATATATTATATTTCCATTAATAGATTTTGCGGGCGCTTCCGCCCGAAAAGGCACTAAGATTTATGCCGAGACGCTTTTATATATGGCTAAGTATTTGTTAGAAATACCGGCGTGGATTCGCCGGCGCCGCTGAAATATCGCCCAGGTAATATATCTGCGACTGGTTTTTCAGCGCAATATATTCGAGCCATTAATTCAATTAGCAAGCCGCAATATAGCATAAAACCTGGAGGAAAACCATCTATTATAATTATGTTTGTGTAAGCGAACAACAGAAAGGCAACGTTACCCCGTTTCCAAATTTAGAACAAACGCAAACAAAGGTTGTGGTCTGAGTATTTTAGATAGTGAGTTTCATATAACAAAATACAGACAGATATGTTTCGGAATGAAGCTTCTGAATCAAAAATTTTAAAAAGATTCGTCTAGGGTGTCAATATAATACA
Organism: Melinopterus prodromus; assembly: GCA_964023965.1. Lineage (NCBI taxonomy): Eukaryota > Metazoa > Arthropoda > Insecta > Coleoptera > Scarabaeidae > Melinopterus > Melinopterus prodromus. Next base: position 11,715,816 of record OZ030391.1, read on the forward strand.
CGTATATTCCGGAAATACGTAAATGACTGCTGCAAATAATTAGTTAAAACCAGGGCTGTGGAGTCGGAGTCGTCGAGTCGGAGTCGTGGAGTCGGACAAATTTCAGAGGAGTCGGAAAAATAGTACCGACTTCGACTCCAAGTCCAAGTTTAATTGCCGTAGAAAAAAACATGCGAGACGGACGTTGCCTCAGCAGTCAGTAAACAAATAAAACCAAATATTCTATTAGGTCACTTACAAAGTTCCTCCTACATACATATGTAAATACTCAAATTACAAAACACACTTTCCAAACGAAAGAGAAGACGATTTACAAAAAGTAATCTGATAGAAGTTTAAAAAAGGAAGGTTGAGCAAAAGAGTTAAAATAACATTGAGGAGTTAAAATGACATTGAGCGGTAAGACCGCAGTTCAATGTACTATTCAGTAGTTATACCTGTAGCTATAATTATGATTATTTTCTGCTTTGAAAATAATTAAAAATAATTTAAGCGTATCTTGCAATAGAATTAGTTGGAGGTATTCTGTCCCTCACAACAATTTTGTAAACGTATATTGCAATTAATTTTTTTTTATTAGAATGAATTTTATTTCGTATACCTACACTGTGTCTTATGGATGGTTTTGTTATTATTGGAGATAGAAACTCGGTTAAATGGACAAAGTCGTGCCGATTTGTATGTTCTCTAATGAGAAAACAGTTTAATAGTTACTGATTTCAGAGATATTTTGAATAAACAAGGAAATTACATTTTATAAATAACTTTTATTTGTGGTCCATTTAGTTGTATTTTGAAATAACTTTTTTAGTTGTGGTCAATAGGCCTTTTTGATATCTTATAGGCCGGTTTTATTCACATTTAGATTGCCAGTTTAAAAGTTTAGCCAACGAATTCGCTGGACACAAATAAAACTTCTGTTCTTCCTATGGGTCCAGCATTTGTTTGTGAGTAATTTGATATGCACAAGCCATATGTCTAATACAATCAGAATACTCGAATATAAACTTAAGTTATTAATTTTCTTCCTGGTAGTGTTTTCGTTTTCATAATTAATTAAATAATGCACTATTTTTACGTGTAAGATTTTTATTGCACAGAATTATTTGTAAATATTTGTGTATGATTTTTTTCTGGAGTCGGAGTCGGAGTCGGACCACGCAAAATATCTGGAGTCGGAGTCAGAGTCGGAGTCGACAATTTTTTTACCGACTCCGCAGACCTGGTTAAAACTCCCATTTCAAAGCGTTTTTCTTTTATTTCTTATATTCCAACGTCAGTATCTTTAAGGGTACATTCTGGTGTAACATCTCCAAAAATTAATTATTTTTACTGCGTTTTTGGATTCCACAACACCTAAAGAATACACTGTAAAAATTAACGAATCCATAGCTAAAAGTCGAGCGGCACTCGAAGGGTATAATAACTCGATTTTCGGAATCTTTTTTTCAATCTTCTCCTGTATATATCTTTCAATAATTGTAAGTGGCTCTTTTCATATAAAGTACCCACGTTTCTCCTCTTTAAAATGACGTATCATTTGTTGTGATAAGCTTAATAATTTTGGAGATATCCATAAAAACATCGGTTTTTGTCAGTATCTTAAAAAATAATGCGTTGTTTGACGTTTAAACGCTGTTTTCTGGAAACGTTATTTTGTTGGACGGTTGACACGATTTCGCAAAAACTAACGGACCGATAAAAAAATTCTTGCTTCTATGTATTTGCAGATTGACTCGCTACCTAGCAAACTAGGATTAATAAAAAGTATTGAAAATTGTGGAATTGACAGACCCTTTTAGAAAAAAATGTAAAAGAAATGCAAAAAAATTCATAATTTTTTCGAAAAAAACGTTGGGTAAAACGTTTCATTTTTTATTCTATATAGCGAGGCTATTCACGAATGTAATACGGCAAGAATTTTTTAAATAGTTCTGTTGGTTTTTCGAAATCGTGGCAAACGCCAAACAAAACAAACTGCGTTTAAACGTCAAACAACGCATTATTTTTTGAGATGCTGACAAAAACTGAATGACTACTTGAGTTTGATTAGAGATTTTGATTAATACAGCAAAATAAACCCGCACACATATATCATGCTTGTTTTTATTTAGTAATTCGCTCGGCTATGAAAATAATAGTAATAGATTCAGAAAAAAGTCCTGAACATCACATCGAAATGTTTACTGAAACTTTGATGATTTTCAATAATAATCAAATATAATTAAAAACAAAAATTAATATAAGTTATTAGAAAATTCATCATGATTTGTTTGCATCAATGTATGCAGAAGTATTAAGGCAAAACCAATTATACACCACATTAAAGATGAAATATGTGGGTACATGATAAATAAATGAAGAATAGAGAAACAAATCTTTAAATATTTTTATGTAGTTCATGTAAATTTGTTCCACTAAGCTTATTACTTTCTAGAATCGCGAATTTTGTAATCACTGATAGTTTTTAATTAATTTCAATAATAATATTATCATAATATTCAGTAAACATGTTGATATGCAACAAAAAATTTTATTCGTAGGCCGTGTACACCACGCTTTTGACTCTTAATACATTTGTTTGTTTTATGTTTTATGTTTGGTTTGCTGTATTCGATATCATTATGGACTTCACTAAACTATAAGTCGTTGTTCTGATGAAGAAACAACAAAGCTTCGAAATATTAACATGAAAAAGTGGTTTCTGTTCTTTTCTTGATCTTACTTCCGAAAGAAATTTATTGCTGCAACCAAAATCTCCGGCGTGAATAATTCCACAGGTTGTACCATGCGTTTCTACATTTTGATATGATGTTCAAGACATTTTTCTGAATCTATTGGTATCTTCATAGACGACCTAATTATTTGTCAACCCAATTCCAAGTTGATTAGATGTTTTTTTAAATATTGATTATTTATTATTATTAATTTTCCCTCATTATCGAAAGTGTCCTGTCAACATTTTTTATTTGATACCAATATTGCTTGAGTTCGAAATATAGCGACCATGTTTAATGCATAATGTCAATCGCATCATGCACCTAATAAAATTTCCTATATTAAATACAGTCAAAGAAAACCTGCGATTGAATTATATATACCATCATATTTTTATGGGAAACGCTGAAACTGTTACATTCGATTCCGTTATTGTCATCAATATTAAATATTTACCTGGCAGTGTGTAGCATGTCCAACTTCCCAGGAATTTTCGTGATTATAAATGAAACATGAAACATATTGGCGCAATAAAGACGTGGCATTAAAAGAAGTTTACGGTCGTCGTGCTGGCTGGCAGGTCACCGCCGCCATACAAATACACCCTTCGCCATTCCGTAGATAAACATAATTTATTAAAAAGCTCTCATACAAAATGAAAAGCAAGTGAACTACTGGGAAAATGTACGGCGGAGAATCGTGTAAGTACGTGCATATGCGTCAGGCGAACACAATTAATTAACCGACCCGCCACGCCAGCCGCCTCCACTGCGCTTTCGACGCTTTATTTACGCTAAATTGGTTGTAGGTTCACCCAGAGCACTAGAAAAGCCTGATTTTATTTTATATTCCATTATTTACCCACAGGGGGTTTAAATCTAAATAAATACGCGTAATATCATGGATTAATATCTGCAAGTACGAATAATATTTTCACACGTAAAACAATTCCTTTCCAATGGACAACACTATCTTCGTCTCACTTGGTTTGAAATTTAATCCTGACGATGCGTCTTGCAACTCAGTGCGAAATGTGTTTGAAATAAGGGCAAAATGCAGTAATGCAGTACGAGCGATCTCGATGAAATAGAATTTGCTTCATGCAGCTAAACTATTAAGTTTACCAAAAAATGTCATAGACATAAATTATACACAATTTCCTCTACCTCAATTTAAGTAAGTACGTAGGCTTTCACGGCCAGAATCATTTAGAAAATGATCTGCTTCCGGGTTATGCCGTGTCTCAAGATTTGTTAATGTCGAAGGCTTTCGGATAATACTTGTGCCCCTAGGTCTACCAACCGATGTACCGAATCTTGTAGAGTATTGTCTCTCCACCACATACTTCAAGTGGGCGGGAGCGATGTGTGAGCAAGTAGAGGGTGCTGCCATGGGATCACCTCTTTCACCGGTAATCGCCAATTTCTTCATGGAATTGTTTCTAGAAAAAGCCATTAAGTCAAGTATTTACTAACCCAAGCATTGGGTCAGATATGATGATGATACCTTGTGGTTTGGCCACACGGTAGAGATAAACGTACTGAGTTCTTTAGCCACCTGAAAAATGTTAGTCCTTCTATCAAATTCACGATGGAAATAGAAGAGGATAATCAGGTGCCATTCTTGGATATGCTGGTATACAGAACGTCAACGGGTATGCTTGGACATACAGTCTACCGTAAGGAAACACATACCGATCGGTACTTGAACACCAAATCACACCACCATCCCCAACAGAAGAGAAGTGTTATTAGCACTCTGTTCAACAGAGCCGTGAAGGTGTGCGATTCCAGCACCTTGGACGACGAACGGAAACACTTGGAGTGGGCTCTACGTCAGAATGGATACATCAAGTCTGACATACGAGGTGTCACACAAAGACCGCTAGTCTCAGAGGAGCGGCAAGCGTCAAAGGGGTTCGCTTGCTTACCATACGTAAGTGGGGTATCAGAAAGAATCGGTAGATTACTGAAGAAAACGGATATCACGGTAAGGTACAGAGCCCCATCAAAGGGAAAGGATCTTTTGCCTAACCCAAAGGATATCACACCACTCCTGAAGAACGAAGGGGTATAGAAGATAACATGTGAGTGTGGAACATGCTATGTAGGACAGACAGGACGAAGTATCGAATGTCGAGTCAAGAAGCACAGTTGTCAATAAGTCAAATTGTACAAACTAAACCATGAAAAAACACTGCGCACTCATAATACATTATAATAATAATTTCTTTGGTTTGTGACCTTGCATGTTTTTGGTCGTCCATTCTTGTACTCGCCCGCTCAGCTTGCACATTTGACATTTGTTTGGAGATGTCGACAGAAATTATTATTATAATGTATTGTGACTGCGCTGTGTTTTTTCATTGTTTAGTTTGTACGATTTGACTTATTTTGTGTTTTTTGTAGATTTCGGCTGATGATGGCATGTTAATTACTGCCGAAACCGGTGCCCATTAATATATTTTAACTACGAGGCCTTTATTTTCTCCGTTTTACATAAAACTTATAAAATATAATAATCTAAGTCAAGTGACTATCTTGAACTGCAACGAACAAAATCGGGCAAGTGAAAACTGTTTCTGGTATGCTTTTTTTCCGTATAATCTGAATCTGAAAACAAAAATTAGAAATCATATCTTGGCGTTTTAGAAAGAATTAGCAGTTTCTTTAGCACTGTTCTTCTCAAAAACTAGGATCGAGAATAATTTTAAAATCACCAACATTTTAATAGAAATGTTGACACACTTGAAGGGAAGGTTTATTCCAAGATCTCTCGAAAGAGTATCGTGTTGTCTTTGCTACTTCTAGAACATGTTCCATGTATTTTTATTATGATTCTATTAGCTAGCTTCTATTAGCTTTCATTTGAATTTATTGTTATTAATGGATTCTTGCTAAATAACTGATAGAACTGCAGATACTAACATCAAAATTCGACTCTTCTGAAGTGGCTTGATATCTAAAAACGTTTTTCATGGCGATATAAAGTACACCTACGTCATAGCGATATACCAACTAAATTTAACGCAGTTAAATCACCCAAGTTCGCTCAAAATGTTGGTAAACGAGCTCGCGGTACTGCTTTTATTATCTCCGGACGTATTCCAAGTGCCATTGTGCGGCAGTAGCGGCAGTCGCAGCAGGTTTTTTTTCCTCTCCCTTTTTCGTTGGCGTTCGCAGTGTGCCACACTTAAAACCTATTATCAGATTAATTACCGTGTTGCATGTCTGACTCATATTTCCAGCCGACCTCTGCAGGCCACTGTGGGAGTCGCTCGACGCCATAATTTAAAAATAAATTTCATTTAAAAGACATTCTAGACAAAAAGCGGTGCAACGCAGCAGCGGCGGCGCGGCGTCGGGCGAATGCGATCGCGAGTCGCGTTGCCAACTTGAAAAACGCCACGCGCTCTCGTTCCGAGCCGTTTTCCGATCTTTAACTTGGAAATTTATGTCGGTAATAATGTTTGAATGTAAGGCCGATACCGGCATTCTACGGAAGCGGCGGCGAATTATAAATAATGTGCAAAATTACGACCGCTGCGGACGCGACGGTTCACAAATCAACGTCTTGCATAATATTAGCAAATAATAAGATTTTTTACGGATTCTGTTGTTGCTGTATTTTGAGTTACGTAAAATTGCACGCGATGAAAAGTAACTAAAACATTATTTCAGAAGGCTTTTAAAATGATTTGAAGAAACGTAAGGTAAACGTCCAAAATTCAGACACTGTCCTAAAATTCGACATATTTCTATTTAGTTGGATAAAATAAGAAATCTACAACATTGAACTTTATTTTAGGACATTCGGTTTGATTATTTGACATTACTCTTATCAACTCAAAATCGTTTCTTATTCTACCAATGTTCTAACGGTCAGAATATAATCTAAAAGTTTGACTGATCCTAATGATTAATTGTTATGCTTAATGTAAATTTTTCCTTATAAGGTAACTGCAATTCGACTTCTTTTTATATCGCTATAGGATAACAGTAATTAGGAAAATTCTAATAATATCTATTTCGGCTGACTGAACATGCATTATACTTTCATAATAATATGGTGTACTACTCTTTTATCCACTATTATTTACAAATTTAGCGCTGTCGGAATTAGGTATATGTAAATATTATGGTAACATAGCTATGGTTATTGCCCGTTCCTCTCCCAGGCAAACAAGAGACGTCTTCAAGGAATACAGTATAGTTGCATTTCCGATGCAACTGGATGTCCCAACACATAAGTCATGTTTTTCGGGGGCACCGACAACTACGGTTGCCTGAAAGGCGATTCACTCACTACGCAGAGACGGTTCGTTCAGCAGTGTATGATGGTCAATCTGGCGGCCAAGATCGAACTAAGAGGGGAAGATCATACGAGAAGACAATGTCGCCTCCATGGCGACAGTTTCAGTTTACAGGACAGCATCCTTCAGAAAGATTTGTTCATACCCCCTTGCGTCAAGAATCTTAAATACTCTCATTGAATTCGGTCCTCTTAGCCAAAGTAAAACCAAAGCTATTTTGAAGAGGGAGATTCTTGAGGGAGGCTTAGCGGTTGAAAATGATATGTATTAATTTCAGTTCTTAATCTGTATTTCTTTTTGACTGGTGCCATTTTATATCACCTTGATGTTATAAGTACCTTTTCTATTTATTAATATACAATAAAGCATTTTATTATTATTAATTGTTAAACTTATGAAATATAATATAAATTACATAACTGTTATCAGTTTTCTATAAAAGTGAATAGGCAGATATCTTTAGACAGAAATATTTGTTTAAAAAAGGTTGACATAGTCATTAGCATCACATAAATATAAATTCTACAGTTACAAATGTAACAAAAATTCCTTAACTTTCGATTAGCTCTGATAGCTGATACCTTCATGTCAAGGCTTTTGCATTAAAACTATACATTAGGCCTTTTATGATTTAAAGTGGCGACGTACAGGTAATTTAAATATAAAAGTTCATATAAACATTCGTTCAATTTGTGTTATTGTGTTTGTAGTAATATCAATAAGTAACGGTAAAAATGTTGACATAATCGGACAATATCAACAATTAGTAAAGAAGAACAAAATTACTTTTTCCTACAGCCCGAAACTGTTCACACGTTTTATTGCAGCACCACTTTGTTTTTCGAGAAAAATACAATTAAAAATTAGGAAAATATTGATTGTTTTGGTAGATTTCAATGCTCTGACTTTGAATCCGGACTAGAAAGGTTCCATGTTTTAACTAAAAAAAAAAATCTGATGTGGCCAGGCACATGACTTTATCATACAATATATAAAATTAATAGTTTAGCTGCATGAGAATCTATTCTATTGAGATAAATCGTAGGTATTGTCAAAGCATCAGCATTTGACACTACCTACACTACGTCGTTAGAATAATAGTTATTTATGTCACTAATGCCGAAAGTACGGAATAGCGCGACGAGCGGTGATGCGGCGCGTCACCGAAGGCGGAGAGTCGCCGTCGCATATGAGCGAGTCGGCTATCTACTTTTTGGCAGGAGCGACATCAACGTTTATTGTGTTGCTTTTTAAGAAATACGTATTTAAAAAAATAAATGATGTCTGTATAGTAAATGCTAGGTTGGTTCCACTTTGACGAAACGTCAAGTTTAAAAGTGTGTTCCAATTGGTAGGTAATGGTAGCTAATGGCGGTGGTAAAATACGAAATTATAGTATTTCTTACATTACGTGATAATGACACATATTAGTTTGCATGTACATAAACATGACTCACTATCAATGTTCTATTGGAAATACTATAACGGCATCTGCTACCACTGCCATTGTCACTAATGAAAACGCACCTTAAAAGGGTAATTCAAATTCTGACAGATTTATATTTGTTCATGACACATCCCTACCAACATACTAAAATAAAACTACACTCATCGCTAAACTTTATTTATAATTTTCTCAATGTATCGTTTTTAGAATTAGATATAAAGACGGGTTGATATTTCTTATCAACAAACAATCAAATTGGTGATCTTACTTTATTTGAAATTTGTATTTTATAATTTGCCGCAGTACAGCGGCAACGTTCCATAGTGGTTTTCCAACCTCTGATGAGATCAGCTGTTTTCGAATGTGACAACACAAAAAAATATTTGTCAAAATCCTGGCTACTATGTAATTTCATATCAATGCATATGCGACCGATCTCGATCAAATAGAATTTGCTCTTGAAGCCAAACTATTAATTTTACCAAAAAATTTCATAGGCATAAATTATTCAAAATGTCCTCTACTTTAATTTATTAATTAACTAATTTGTCGAAATTACAGAAATGGCGGCTCATTTCCTAAATCCTTCAAAAAAGCTTAGAATAAACTAAAACGCTAAAGTATGAATTTTACCAAAAAATGTCATAAACATAAATTATTCAAAATTTCCTCTACTTTAATTTACTATTTAACTATTTTGACGAAATTACAGAAATGGCGGCTCATTTGCAAAATCCTTGAAAAAGGCTTAGAATAAACTACCAGTTCCTTTGGACCCTTGTGAACCAAAAGCTTTTCAGCTCTAAGTTAGGTCATGAAACTTCTAAATATGAACTTTCGTTCCGATACCTTCAGTAGTTTCTCCGGAATCGTCTCCACAAAAATCGTTTACACACACACATACACACAGACACACACACAGACATTTTTTTGTACCTTGGTCAAAAATGTTCAGGGGACCCAAAAAGACCTATTTCCGCTAAAATCTCATTTTTTTTTTCGGCACGATTACAATACTTTACATACTGCGTTTGATAAAGTAAAAATTCTGATGTGGCCAGGCACATGACTTTATCATACAATATATAAAATTAATAGTTTAGCTGCATGATAATCTATTTTATTGAGATAAATCGTAGGTATTGTCAAAGCATCAGCACTTGACACTACCTACACTACGTCATTAGAATAATAGTTATTTATGTCACAAGTGCCGAAAGTACGGAATAGCGCGGCGACCGGTGATGCGGCGCGTCACCGAAGGCGAAGCGTCGCCGTCGCATGTGAGCGAGTCGCGCTATGTAGTTTTCCGCAGGAGTGACATCAACGTTTTTTGTGTTGCTTTTTGAGAAATACGTACTTACAAAAAAATAAAAATGGTTATATTTCTGGATAGGAAATGTTAGGTTGATACCACTTCTACGAAACGTAAAGTTTAAAAAGCTAAATCAAATTCTGACAGATTTATATTCGTTCATGACACTGTAGATGTCACATCCGTACCAACATACTAAAACGTAACTATACTCATCGCTATACTTTATTTACAATTTTCTCAATTATCGTTTTTACAATTAGATAACAACGGGTTGATATTTCTTATCAACAAACAATCAAATTGGCGATCTTATTTTATTTGAATTTTGTATTTTCTACTTTTCCGCAGTAGAGCGGCAACGTTCCATAGCGGTTCTCCAACCTCTGATGAAATCAGCTGTTTTCGAGTGTGACAGCCATAGACATTTCTGTGGTGACAGCACAAAAAAATATTTGTCAAATCCAGGCTACTTTGAAGTTTCTTATCAATGCAGATGCGACCGATCTCGATCAAATAGAATTTGCTCTTAAAGCTAAACTATTAATTTTACCAAAAAATATCATAGGCATAAATTATTCAAAATTTCCTCTACTTTAATTTATTATTTAACTATTTTGTCGAAATTACAGAAATGGCGGCTCATTTGCAAAATTTTTCAAAAAGGCTTAGAATAAACTACCAGTTCCTTTGGACCCCTTTCAACCAAAAGCTTTTCAGCTCTAAGTTTGGTAACAAAACTTCTAAATATGAACTTTCGTCCCGATATCTTTAGTAGTTTCTCCGGAATCGTCGCCACAAAAATCGTTTACACACAGACATACATACGCACACACACACACACACACACACACACACAGACATTTTTTTGTACCTTGGTCAAAAATGTTCAGGGGACCCAAAAAGACCTATTTCCGCTAAAATCTCAATTTTTTTTTCGGCATGATTACAATACTTTAGCATACTGCGTATGATAAAGTAAAAATGTGTTTTCAATGAGACATCGAAACTTTGTCAGTGTTTCAAGAATACATTTTTGGCAAACCTAATTTTTTTCTTTACTTTGAGAATTTATAATTCGCAGAAAGACTTTTGAGTCCGTATTGGCGTTCGACATAAAATAGTTATTCGAGTTATATGTTCCTAATAATTTTCACTTACTATTATCTCAAATATGTTCTGGTAGTACATTTTTACTTTATCATAGGCTGTATGATAAACTATTTCAATCAACTAAAATTAATGATGCCAGGACTTAAAATATAGAAATAACAACCTGTGTGTATGTGTGTATATGAGTGTACCCGTTTTTTTTTGTGGCGGCAATTTTGAAGAAACTACTACAGATATCGGGACGAAACTATATATTTAGAAGTTTCATGACCAAACTTAGAGCTGAAAAGCTATTTGTTCAAAAGACTGCAAACGAACTGGATGTTTACTCCAAGTATTTGTCAAGGGTATTGCAAATGAGCCGCCATATCTGTATTGTAGTCAAAATAGTTAAATAATAAATTAAAGGAGAGGAAAGTTTGTATAATTTTTGTCTATGGCATTTTTTTGTAAAATTAATAGTTAAGCTGCATGAGTAAATTGTATTTAATTGAGATTGGTCGTGTTTGCATTAATATAAAACTAGTTAGCGAGGTTTTCACAGATATTTTCATTTCAATGACAGTAGGTAGTGTCAAACGCTGATGTTCTGACAATACCTACTGTCAATCTGATGTTTTGATAATATCTACTGTCAGTCCTAGTTTTATTTTAAAGCAAACACGACCGATCTCGATCAAGTAGAATCTTATTCAATTAAACGATTAATTTGGTATATACTATGAGAAAGTCATGGGCCTGGCCACATCAGATTTTTATATTTGATTTATTTTTAAAAACCAAAAGCAACTAGCTATTCAACTTGGTTTTAACGTTTTCAAAGCATTTTAAGGTGACTATCTAAGTTCTTCGGCTATAAGTTACCAAATACTGAGATTAGTATCTTTAGACAATTATTTCTTTCAGGTTCTACTAAGGATTGTCGAACTACTAGGTGAGCAATTTAAGCTGCAAGACCATACAACTATTTATACACGCTGGTCTTACATTGCACAGGAAAATAAGAATAGACTATATTCGGGATATTTAAGTAAGAATCCGATAGCTACACTCACTGTAATAATGTTGTAGAATGACATTGAAGAAAAACACTTCAAACTTGCTTTTCGATGTACAGAAATAGACTGTCTTACTTTTCGATGGCTACAACTTAATGAGCAATACGTATTCGAATCATCGCCGGCGTATTGTAAAACCAATAACACATTTTATCAATTTCTTCCGCAAAAATCGATATATTCGATGAGCATAGAGAATTACCATTTCCCCAAGGTGAGCGGCGCGCGGAGACGTGACAGTAATCCGCAATGAACGAACACGCCACACCGTTCGACTGTATATGTGAACGTACGAATCGTCCAATATTAGTGCTTTAATTGATTACCCAGATGTTGCCAGTAAAGCCACCTACAACAGCGACACACACAGCGAAAGACAATGTTTGCAATTATTGCCCAACAGAGCCATATCTTGCGAACTTATTGCGGAACGCTTGCAGAATTCGTATTCTGAGAAAAAGCCGCATAGCGCAAACCAGGTAACTTAACACCTGCATTTTATATGACGTACAATTTCTCCGTATACTGCCGACTTAAAAGGAAAAATTCTTTGTAGATTACAATAGGTGGCCGTGTGTGACCGTTTTCGGTGCAGAAGTAGTTCAGAGACGATGGCTGTATTGTTTGTAATCGTCTATTGGGAAATAATAGAGAAAGAATTCTAGTTCACTGCACATATAGTTAAAGGGTTGGCAGCTAAGTGTATAGCTCTAGGCTGTAGTATACTCGATTGCTTGGTCAACCGTTAACAAGATTAATACTTATTCATGAAGTTATTTCGTTGTCTGTGAGTACCTCTGACACTTGACAGGTTCTAATTTATAACGCACAATACATAGGGGATTTTATTTTTTCTATTATACTAAATTATTGGGGTGGACGCGATAATAATAAAATAAAGTGCACATCAAGCTGATAGGTACCTATACTAGGTTTTAAATTAGTTTAATAAAAATATATTTTTGTTTATTTTTATAGATAAAATTTTTATGAACGTCCTAAATTATAAACTTAAATTTACAGACAATATAATGAGTATTATTAGTTTATTAAATATTTCATATATATTTTTAAATATTTAAAAAATATTTTTCTGAATAAAATCTTATCAAGTAAAAATTTTGTTTTTCAGGAAAACAGATGTGTTTTAATGTCGTTTACAGCAAATTGAAAAGAACAAAAAAATTTAATATTAGTAAATTTTTATGCCTACGAGCATTAATTATAATTACTAATTTTTAATTGTCTTGTTTGTTGATTCTTAGGTTGCTTATATCCAATATGTTTCAATAAAGAACACGATAAATTAAGTTCTTAATGTAATTTGTATTGTCTAGCTTGAATAAAGGTGGTGACAGTCGAGTGTGCATTAATGTGAATAATTATTTGTTATTGTCAATAAATTATTTATCATCTGTATACGTTTTCTTTATCGGTTTATTAATTTATCACGGTCACAAAACTTCAAGTCAAATATCTCTAAGTCAAGCGCCGATCGGACAAAAAGGTTAAGTCCCATTTGTGACTTAACCTTAATTTGGGCTTGGCACTTCATTTTTAGTCTTGTGTTATGAATCACCCTGTATATGTGAGCTGTCTTTGTCTATATTTCAATTTAATCGCATAAAAAGGGAAAAAGATACAGCACATAACGTGAAGCTTCCCAAATGTACTACACTTTTTACAGTTTTGTATCGGCGAAAACAGTTAAAATGAAAAATATGATATATAGCAACAAATTCTTGAAAATTGCAGATATTTCTTAGTCTTGAAACTTTGAAGATTTTGGAATTTTGTTACTTATACCAGCTAAGAACCTCATGTCCGGAAGTTGCACAGAGTTAAAGAGTGATAGTGAGGTATCACAGGATAGCTCTTTTAGAACCAAATAAATATTTACAATATATCGCCAAAAAAGGTATTATTTATTATTAAAGGTATAATTAATTCTAATTGGAGCCTCAAAATTAAATTACCTAGTATAAACTCTTTCTGACATTTTGCAACCTAAAACTATCCCTTGACTGGACTCCTACCATAATTTCATACGTTATACGAAATAATTTTATATAAATCGGTACGGAATAAAACAAAGTGCTAGTGTAGTAATAGGTGCTCACTAGAACCTATAGTAGATAAAAATGGTAGTTAAAAATGTTTTTAAACATCATTATACCGATCTGCAGGTTATTACAAAATCTTTTAAAGAATATTGTGTATAAACTTGTATAAACTATCTAATTGTAACGCAGTATCGTAGGTGAGACTGACATTGACTGGTACCTGAGTTAAAAAATATCTTGGCGTAAATGTTTCGGAATTGTGAACAACAAGCTTAAGATTCTTAAAGTGTAGACGCTGAGAAAGCTGTCAAAGGTCATTAACTAGATGCCTAAATGAACAGAACAACTCTCTTAAGAACCACTTTTTATTACTTCGTTAATTCTTAACTTCTTCTTCTTTCACTATTGTTTTGAACTAGAAACGACTCAAACATTTTTAGTTAATACCCATTAATATAAAGTTGAAAGTGAAAATCAAAAGATCCGTTATTATAATTGTGGCAGATTAAGTTATGCTAAAATGCATTCGAAAAACACGGCAAAACGTGAACGGATAATGAACGCCGTTCAGTAGAGAAGCGTAATTGAAAAACTGTTTCCACTCGTCCATGCATTTATGGCAAATGGTCCCTCAATTTGTATACACGTCTGGTAAATTCGGTAATTTTCATTTTACACAATTATTTTCTTTATGATATCTGTCACATGTCAGCACACGAATAATTAAAAAAGTTCACAATTTTTTCTTTTATCATACGCAGCACGATAAAGTACTGTAATCGTGCAAACAAATTTGAGATTTTAGCGGAAGTGTGTCTTTTGGGTCCCCTTGACCTAGGTACAAAAAAATCTGTGTGTGTGTGTGTGTGTACCCGTTTATGTGGTGACGATTCCGGAAAATTTAGTAAAGGTGTCGGGACGAAATTCTGAATAATTTATGTCTACGTCATTTTTTGGTAAAATTAATAGTTTAGCTGCATGAGCAAACTCTATTTGATTGAGATCGGTCGTGTCTGCATTAATATGAAACTAGTTAGCCACTATTTGACAGATGTTTTCATTCTAATGACAGTACGTAGTGTCAAACGGTGATGTTTTAATAATACCTACTGTCACTAGTATAAAATTATCCGCAAGAGGTGGCGGCGCTGGAACCCCTGAGCAGCCTGGGGACGAGCACGAAGGCTATGCGGATGCAGGACCTCTGCAACTAGATGCTGAGCTGGACGTTAGCGATGAAGACGACGTTGCGCCTGATCAGCAAAGGAGACAGCAAAGGCGGTGGCGGTAGCTGCGTGTGCGAGCTGTGTGTGTTCGTGTTTTATTCAATAGTTTTTAGATCAAAACGTTTTACGTCCTTTTATATATTTTTGTAAAGCATTTTCTAACGTTTTATTGTCGTTTTGTTTTAAAAATGAACCCGCCAAGCTGATCACTCACTGGCGTGTAAATCGTAAAGATTTCGAAGTTGTAAATACATTTTCGGATAAGCGCCCATGGCGCAAGGCATCGTTTGTTTTATAGCAATTGAAATTATGTTAATTCATAATGTGTATTTTCTCCAATCAATATATTTATGCTAATGGTTAATGGAATCTCATGCAGCTAAACTTTTAATTTTTTATATAATATTATAGTCATGTGCCTGGCCATATCAGACTCTTTTCTTTTAACCGGGTCTTATATTATGCAATGTGGCTGCATTCCTAACATACTTCAACATCTGCCTTAAACTGATGTCCTCCCTAACCACTCATTACAGTTTTATTTTATAAATAAGTGTCTAATTGGCACGGAATCCACACAAAAAACGACCAATAAATAACTCCAGCATGCCGCGTCGGATTAAAAAACGGAAATCTGGCCGCGCAGGCATTTCGAAATTTGGTAGAAATAAACCATGTGTAATAGTTATTCACCCCAGAGAGGGAGAGGGAGAGATAATAACTTATCTAATAATGGTGGCGCACGAGTGTTATACAGTGTTATACTTCACAAATGCAACAAAGAGATTGGGAAAGCTGATTCAAAAAGTAAAAAACACCAAAAACTAAGACAAAAACGTTGTTCGTAATAATTGTGACAGTTAAGGTTATTTTTCAAAATCAGCTATGTATTGTCTTAAACTAACAAAAAACAAAGAAACACTAAACTGCAATTAAAACATGCAAAAGCCTTGAACGCGATATAAACGCGTGTTTTCCATGGTCCTATTCTTTCTATAATCCAGTCACTCCTTTAGTACTGTAAAAATGAAACAAAAGAAAACTTGTTTGCTATTTAGGTGAAATCTGATTGACAAGTTAATATTCATTCGTACATCAATATCGATTCGTTACTTTACAACATATGAGTATATCTGCAAATATCAGAGTTTGTGATATTTGTCACATATTAGAACGCCAATACTTAAAATAATTCATTATTTTCTTTCCTGTAAACTGGTGTCACTATGCAATGTGTCTGCATTCTCAACATACTTCAACGTCTGCCTTAAACTGATGTCCTCCTTAACCACCCATTACAGTTTTATTTTATAAATAAGTTCCTAATTGGCAGGGAATCCACAAAAAATCGACCAATAAATAACTCCGGCACGCCGCATCGGATTAAAAAACGGAAATCTGGCCGCGCAGGCATTTCGAAATTTGGTAGAAATAAACCATGCGTGGCGGTAATTCACCCCAGAGAGGGAGAGAAAGAGATAATAACTTATCTAATAATGGTGACGTACGAGTGTTATACAGCGAAGGTGCACGTCACCCGTTTAATTACAACGGTACCGAATTCCGCCACCAGGGGTCTCAGCGAGTCTCCCACTCCAAAATCTGGAGGAATATCCTGATTTATGTTAGCGAGGACCGGGGAGCACCGTTTTACATTCGTTCGTTGTGTTCGGTTTTTGGGGACCGACCGACCGAACCGAACCGTGCCGGTCGCCAGGGCCGGCGTAAACTTTTGCGGGGCCGGGTACTAAAATTGCGCTGCGCCAAAATAACAAAAAAAAACGTTTCCAAATAATTTAGTTATTATAAAAAGGTGCCAATTTTCAGCAAGACAAATTGGAGTTTTTCACGAAAGTGTAAATGTTTTAACGAAAGTGTAAATGAGCGACAAAATATGAACTCAACAACAAAATATGTGAAAAAGTTACCTATATGCCTGTATGTATAAGGTGCAATATTACTCAATTTCAGAAACAAAAAGTCTTTTGATATATCGGAGTTAAAAATTTACTGTTGTTAGGCCTCGTAATGTTGAGTAACTAGAAGAAAACTAGAGAATTTTCCTTATTTTGACATCATTCGTCTAAGTTTTAAGTTGTATTACTTAATTTTCAATCGTAGTTGTAAAAAGCCAAGGTGCGAGATACAAATTAAATTGCTCCAATTATCAAGATTATTTCAGATAGACCTATATGCAAGCCCTTGAATAAAAAACATTGGATATAATAATAATAATGATAATAATAAAGTGATTACGAAATTTTCGAAACTTGTAAATTCCACCAATTCAACAAAAATAAAAATACCAACGCATGTACATGTTGTGTACATGTTGTCCACAGTGTCCTCAGTGAATATAAGAATAAAAAATCATTAATAACGAATCACGAGCATTGTTTTGTTTGTTCATAACGTGAATAATATATATATGTATATTTATATGTATATTGTTTCTTTCTTCAAACTTTTTTCTGAATTCAACCATGTGTCAAATTATCCAGAAAAAGAGTCGTAATATATCAAAAATAAAAATCGTAAATTGTTAGTGACTCTGAGGAACATGGATTATGTGAATATGAATTGATTAATTGTTTTTTAATTGATCGGTGATTGTAAGAACAGAAAAAGTCCAAAATTAGATATTTCAAACTAAGATAGCCATTTTGCATAAAATTTTTTGCTGCTGCCAACGCCCTTGACGTCAAAAAATAATTCATTAAATTTATCTTGTATAAAACTGAGATCAATTAAAAAATCAAATATATCTCTGTTTTACAGACTTTAAATTCATTATCACGCAATAAAAAAATTAAATGGCTGCTACTGGTGTCGTTACAATACGGATATATCAGGTAATTCACAGCTCACACACAATTGATATGAAATTTTCTTTGATACATAAAACGTTGGATTTTGTCAAAATTGTATTTTTGTGTAATGAAGTGCCAAAATGCCAAAAATAAGAGTGTGGAAGAAATCCCTCGTCTTAGACTGGCTTATGACAAGATTGTCTAAAAAAATTAAATCCAACGTATTGCATTTGCATTTCTTTTCATATTAAGTATTTATATTTTCAACTCATTCTACTAACATGATTTCTGTCATCAAATAAGTGATATTTACTGAATAACTGTCGTTGAGTGGAAGAACAGAACAAGTCGTGTCTATGTTTTAGATAATAGATTAGCAATAGTTATTATTGCTTTTTGACCGAAAATGTAACTTCATAACTACTACCAATGAGATTTACTACAACTTTTCTGTTCTGCCCAAGTCAGTCAAATGTACAGTTGTCAAATAACACAGTTTTCTTCAGTTTCCCAAAAACGCTACATGTGGACTTACGCTGTTCTTCCACTCACCGATTCAATTGTTTTAGAAACAAATATTGTTAATTTTTGACAAAATGTATTAGTGATTCATAACGTAGATGAATAAGAATGACGCCTCACTATTGGTTTTTCTAATTTTAGTAATTCTTTTTTAGATTCTTTGTTAAATTTTCAGGAAACTGACTGAAAGATATTCCTAACTCTGGGAAACGTGGATATTATGAATGGATAGTGGATATACGTTCTTTATAAAGTTTACGAAAAAGTTGAGGTCAAAATGTCAAATAATTTCACACTTTTTGCAGATATATAGTCGCTCAACATAATTTCCTAGAACCTTCAACATGAAAATCTTTTTAGTGTTTTTCAGAAGTGTCCTTGAAGCACTGATAGCGTTTATATTATGTTCTTGGGCGTCCAACTAGAAAAAAAAACAAAAACATAAAACATTACCCAATAGACGAAAGTTTTATGTCAAGCCTCATGTTCCGCGCAAAGAAATCAGTTAAAACCTCCTATTTGCAAAATACGCAAAATATAATTCAGATTAACTCGACAATTTAACTCTATAAAATTAGAATTAAATCGTCAAATTCAGAAAAAGTGCCTCTCCTATATTGCAAAAGTACAACAAAAGTAACCCAATTTGTTAAGAACAAGAAATGGAGTAGTATGCTTCTGAATGGTTGCTTTATATATTTATTATATTTTATTGGTGGAAAGATGGATTATTGAGGTATTTATTTTTTTTTTCTTCAAGATGGTTTACGCAATCGCGGGGCCGGTTTTTGGGGAACGCCTTGCGCCGGCCCTGCCAGTAGCTTCCTCTGAAGCGAGACGCGGGCTTAATCAAGCGTGTTAATTTAAAAGTCCTCTCGCTCTCGTTTCTTTCCTTTTTTCTTGGCTGGCCCCCGCGCCCCGCCGCGCCGCCACTGGCTGCGGAGCTCTCGCCCCCTTATCTCTCATTAAAATTCGTACTGTCGTAAATTGGCGCTAAATTTGGAACGAGCCGAGCGTGAATTTACCAGTACAAGTGGTCTCCCAATTTATGTACAGGCGTTCGTTCCGTGTCCCCCCGCCCCCTGCCGCCCCACAACTCACCCCACCGGATATCCAGCCGGGAAAAAAGCGGAAGAGATGTTGCCAAAAATAAACATTTTATGAAATTATGCTTCGGTAGGGATTAAGCGGTATCTAAATGAAGGAAAAATAACAATAACATCTTAATTTATTATGAACAGTTATGTTGTGAACTCAGATGGTTTACATAGTTTACCGAAAATGTTACTATTGCACTTATAGAAAAGTCAATTTGTAGGAAGACTGATTACGAGAAAAAATGATAGAAATTCTGACTTGATGATGGTTTTTAAGACATCTGGAAGATGGAACTGATGGAGGCCAGAAAAGAGGTAGATGTTAGGAGTTTACGAAAACATGTCATAGGCAAATGGTTAATGCAGCAAACTTCCATATATTCCCAATAGGTGACACGACGGGTTTGTTTATGTTTTTTTTTTTTCATTTATATCCACTGGTTTGGTACCTATTTTTAAAATAACATGAATCTGTAATACTGGTGTGGAGTTTTGAATCACTCAGTATTGTGACACCTTAAGTATGTTTAATCATCAGTCAGCAATTTATGACACTATCTGTGAATAAAACCATAAGACGATTGTGATATAAAGAGTAAAAGACACATCAAACAAAACATAACTAATAAAAACATGCCATGTATTTTTTTACTGGAGACATAACTTATAATGACCTAACAAGCCCCGAAAGTCTTTGTATTTTATGGAATTTTCAAGAGAAGCAGATCAAAATATATTGGATATTTTTTTTTATTATATCGCAACAATCGTTGTAGGATTGATAGTTTATGTTTATTAATATCGTAATGGAAAGCCAAATGCTAATCCAATAACTGTTTAGAAAAACTAAATTCCTAAACAAATAGCATGTCAAGTAAAATTAATGGTTACATAGCTATTTGCCCAGGAGAATAGTTTTGCTTAGGCAAACACCATTTGCTAGAAATAACCATTATCCTAAGACATATACACCGAGATGTCTGAAAGTTTGGTAAACGTTGTAATTTGATGAAAGGAACTAGTCGATGGCTCTTTTGCCTATACTACCAAACGTAATCGAAAAGCTAATACTAAACAGAGTTTGAACTACCTGGACAAATTTGGTCTGATAGCTGACAGCGAAGTTGGATTTCTTCCAAATAAAACTACCACCTTGGCAACAATAAAATTCGTTGAGTACATCGAACAGAAAATGTATACGGTTGCTGGCTGTCTGGATCTGAGCAAGGCCTTTGATTGTATAGACCACCAGATACTCTTGCATAACCTGGAGCACAAGGGCATTAGAGGAAATGCGTTGAAGTTATTGGAGACCTACGTGAGCGGTCGCAAACAAACTATCAAGGGAACCAGTGAGAGACCTGTTAGGTATGGGATACCCCAGGGGTCAATCCTTGGCCCCCTACTGTTCATCCTGTTTATTGATGATTTTTCGAACAATATAAAAATCCATAAAATGTCAATACGCCTACTATACATCAATATTTGACAGAGGAACCTTGATAGAAAATGTAACAGAAACTATAAAACGTGAAATAATTGTATCTATCTGGTGCCTGGTTTAATGCTAACCACTTGAAACTGAACGAGGACAAGACAAGCATCTTTAGCTTTGCAATCAGGCTGGATGTGGAAAATACTGGGCACAGCATGAAGTTCCTGGGAGTTCTGCTGTACTCTAACCTATCATGGGTGGATCACATTGGCGGACCCTGCAGCAAAGTAGCCAAAAATATATTTCCCATTAGGAAATTAATAAATTCACAGACGTAAACACCACCAAACAGGCTTACTTTGCTCTGATTCATAGTCTCAGGCTCAGCTACGAACACATATAGAATTTTTATATTACAGAAAAAAGCTGTGAGAATCATAGCTGGGATGACAAACAGGGAGCACTGCAAACCCTTGTTATCTGAACTGGGAATTCGAACTATCTATGTAATCTACATACTCCAGGCTCAAACACTTGGTAATCAGAACTGGGACCTGGCTAAACATGAACACGTACACTCTCATGATACCAGAAGTAAAGGAAAGCTGCTTGTTCTTTATCATCGTATTGATAAAAGCAAAGAGGGCGCTAACTATTGGGCATACAAGGTCCACAACAAAATACAGCTCATCAACGGGAAACACTCATCCCAAATTATGACCAAGTTGAGTAAATTCTTACTAAAGCGTGCCCCGTATTCGATGTGTTTAAATCATGGTCTTGTTGCCTTGATATATCTTTTTTGTGACCTGGTTATTCAGGTGGTTCAGAGATGTGTTGGACGTCGAAATTTTACAACTGTAGTTTTATAACTCTGTAATTACTATGCTCCAATAATAATTATTATTATTATTACACTTATTATTGTACTAGGTATGTATTACGGTTTTA
The DNA here is from genome assembly GCA_964023965.1 of Melinopterus prodromus. NCBI lineage: Eukaryota > Metazoa > Arthropoda > Insecta > Coleoptera > Scarabaeidae > Melinopterus > Melinopterus prodromus. Next base: position 11,737,883 of record OZ030391.1, read on the forward strand.
AAAACTCTGAATTTCCCAATCCCATGAAATGTTGTAATAATCACTAAACAGTCAAAGCTCGTCGAGGAATAGAACGTAAAAGGGGAGAGCTTACAAAAAGCCCGATCGAACGTCACGGCGACGGCGCTCGCAGCCGAACTATTGCACGAGCATCACGTCTATCGAATAAAATTTTTACAGGGGCACCATAAATAAAAGAAATTGCCCCAAGATTCATTCTTGACGTTTCAATTCGTTTTACGTCTGGGGGCACCGGCTTCGCCCTCGCGAAAAAAAAAATACGATCCACGCACGAGGCGCATATAAAAAAATTAAAACGCCGCGTTCGTGCCGTCGGTTTATTGTGGAGTCGCAATTAAAATCGTTTGACGGGGCGGCGACGTCGTTTAATCGGAAATACGTTTTCGGCTGGTGACGCCAGAGGGCGCACGAAGCGTTAAAGCAAAGGAACGCATTAGCGAATTGGACTGTTAAATATTAATATAGGCCTGCTATCAATTATTCGCGGAGATATATAGATATAGGGTGTGTGAGGGAAGCGGGGGGAGATACCAGATTTACTTTACTCGGCATTGTCCAACTTTTCCGTTATCAAATTACGCGGATTTCTTTCTTTCCTCTCGGGCAAACTTTTCCCCAAAAAATGACTTAATTATCTCGGCTTGATGGAACGGGATCGTGTTTCTCCGCCCAATAAACTCCCTTAATTATAAGTTAATAATGACTGGTATGAGAGAATGGAATCTGTCAAGGTAGGTATAATTCGGAGATAAATCAGAAGAATTAAGCTGGTAGCGTATCGAAGTTTTTATTAATTAAATGAATGCGTTAAATGTTATTAATCAAACTGTTTATTTTCTAGTTAGTCAATTACTGAGTCATGGGCATGTTTTGGCAAAGTAAAACACTCTTTCAATTTAGGCTCCAAATTAACATTGCTCTTCCAACATTCAGAACAAATATGACAATTGTGCAATTCAACCATGCTGATGGATGCTGTTAGGCCAGTCTAAACTGTGTTAAATGGTCAATCCTAAATATATAACAAAATGGAGAGTATCATATATATATATATATATATAATAATAGAAAAGTAACCTAAAAGACATTTTAAAATAACATTTACCCTCAATGTAGGGAAAAAGACGTCTAATATACTATTTTTTAGGTTGTTTTGCGAGTACTATTGTGGATAATTTTACTCTATTTTGGTTCACAATAGAGCTTGGGGTAACACTATTAACCCGCAACACCTACTGTGATAAAAACAATCATGACAATCAGTGAATAAAGGATATAGATATAGAAACATAACCTAAAAAAATAACTTAAAAATCGTTGGCTAATAATTATAATAGTCAGAATAGAGGTATTTGGCGGTGACAGATTTGTTATTTCGCAGAACGAGAACTTACAAAAGATTTGTTATAACGCTTAACGTTTAATTGCCGTGTCTACCTAAATCCGCTATGTAGTTGTTGAGGCTTATACATTTACAGAAACATATAATTGAAACCAAATTCTAGTTTCTGTGAAGTAGTTTATTAGAATAAATTATACTTAGTAAAATAACATGCGATTAAAGGTGAGTTTAGACATGCATGGATTTACTGGCGCCAATAAAAACTGGCGCACCAGAAAAATTAAATTGCATGTGTAAACATCAACTGGCATGCAAGTTGATGTTTAACATGCAATTTAATTTTACTGGTGCGCCAGTTTTTATTGGCGCCAGTAAATCCATGCATGTGTAAACTCACCTTCAGGTAACACAAATAGTTGCACACAACTAGAACGACGAAGTTGGTAGCGATGTACAAAAAAGAATACGGTATTGGCACGACCAGAATTCTATCCAAAATGTTAGCAAAAATATATACGTTACATAAACTAAGAAATCCTCAACACTTTAGATGCACCATAGCTTGTTACGTTTATGCTGATATTCAATAAACTATTTATTGCGCATATACTATCCCGCGGCAGTATTTCAACCCGAACATATCTACGATGTAGGTTTGACCTTTGGCCATACTATAACATGCTACACGTATGTTTAAATATGTATAGGACGTAGATATTTCGCAGTTTATGCGATTGCAAGCGATTCTAAAAAAGCAGTTTGTGGTTATGTGTCGTAACGTTTGACTATGGTATTTGATCAATTGTGACCAATCATAGAATAAAGTGACTAAAAACGGTGTTACATCTTTGTAATTGTAACACCGTGTTACAATTACAAAGATATATACAAAGATACATTGTGAACGCAAAGTAGAAAAACATTTTTTCTACTTTGCGTCATTACTTTTACCGAAATTTCTAAAATATGATTCATATGTGATTGATTCATATTATTTGAGTTTTAGCAATTATTGATTTCTGGTACAGTTTAAAAAGAAACAAATAAAGTATGAATGATTGACCATTATATTTGGTCGAGTCATTAAATGAAAATGTATTTTGTTTTTACATTAAATTTAACGCCATTTGTGTATTTACCACAACGCCTAACAAATACTAATAAAAAGCAAAATATTTCGGAGAATTAATTTCCTTCATCGAATAAATGTTACGCTGAGAAAGAATGGGGACATAAAAAATCGAATTACAATCAAATTTTGTCGTTCTTATGTAACTTTTTCCGCAGAAACCGGAGTAGATATTAAATTATGAAGAAACACAAAATAACAACTTTAAATCTGTCTTTCAGAAAGTAAAATTTGAAATAATTCTACCTTATCATAAAAAGGACTGGACTCAATATCATCGCAAAAGATGTGTCCTAACGTCCAAATTTATTGTTCCAAGTGTCTACAAAATCGGTTCAGAAGCGCTTTAATTATAAATTCGTTTTTGAAAAGTGAAATTTGAACCTGTATAATAAAATGAAAACGAAGTGCATTTATATAAGTAAGGTTTAATGGTCTTATATTTGTCCCAATGATCTGTGGCTAATATCCACTGATTTATGGGACACCGCAAATCATACAAAAAATCTTACAAAAAAATGGCATAAATATTCATTGCAATGGTACTAAATTAATGGGTTGAGGATTATAAAAGCCTGGATAAACACTTTATGGAATGTAATAAACCGCCACAGGTCAAATGTGCTGGAAAATTATGAAATTGTTTCTCATTCTTTTAATGAGCCTTTCACAAAGATGGGCTAAGCTGCCGGATAAACGATTCACGTTCCCGTTCTATACCAGCCAATCACTCAAAAGGAGTGTTTGGAAGCGGATATTTCTATTAATAAATAAATTGCTTATTTTATAGTTTATCTAATATGAAAGATTGTTTTCAATATGATACCTATTGTCCTACTATATATTTTCGAGTGCATTAACTATTTGCAACTATACTTATCTTCAAAATGGTTCAATGCGTTGTCTATAGGCAAGCCATCGATTTAACACCAGTCTGGTAAACAAGGGGTTGCAGTCAACACCCCCTGAGCGACGAATCGCCGAGCTTAATGAAATAAAGATTGTAAACAATAAAGTTTGCATGAGCGAATTTTTAAAAGCCGGCAGACGGACCTACCCGACCGTCATGCCATCGATTATGGACAACCGGGTGCAAAAAAAAAAAAAAAAAACGGAAACGATAGACTGCGTACGGAACCCTCGCGCCAGGATAGCGTTGTTTGCGAAGCTTATGAGATTTCGATATTTTTCGCCTTGTTTACCTCCACATTTTCCGTTGTGTATGTATTTTCGCTGTATAGATAACGTGATTGCGTATTATGGGTGGAAAATGGGATTGCGTGCACGCTCTATGGTGAATCCGGGAGATAAACACTTTGCGAACTTTATGCGAGCATTGGTTGGGTTCACTCTCTAGGTTGGGATGCTTCCCGTTGGCGAAGAAAGAAAACCGACCGAACCGTGAAAATATTCGGTTAGGTCTGAGCGACGTCTGAGGGGTCGGATAAAAACCCTCATTTGTGAATTTGTTTAGGATTCTATACAATTCAACTACGAACGCAGCGATATTTCAATAACAACACGTTTTTTGTTAGATATAGCGATTTAGGTTCATACGTGAAAAACTGAAGCAATATTGCTACATTTGCAGTTGGGGATTTTCCAAAGGTGAATAAAACGTGTCAATGATAACCCAGGGCACCAACGCTACTATAAAGAAGATAGACCACTGGTTTGGTTTGCAAATTTCAACACAATATGGAGTAACCATGGTATCCTGGAAAATAAAGGGCCAAAAATTGACGATAATGTAGTAAATACAATATAATATGAAGTATTGGAATATAAACAAGACAGTCGTGCGTAAAGATTTGATGAACTGGAGGAAGACTTGATATTGTTGCATATTCATCGTATTTTCCGTCGTTTTCCTTTTCTATCATTTGTTCATCTGTTCCGTCGTCGCTTTCATCTTGTTCTATTTCTTCTTCTTACTCGTCGTCATTTTCATCTTCTTCTATTTCTTCTAGAACTTCCTCTCCTTCTAATTTATGTACTTCTGACTCTCCACCATCACAAATATGTTTCGTGGTTCATTGCAGCTCTTTTTTTGTCGGATGACCGGTCAGCTTCTTGTTCTTCGTCTTCTACTCCAATAATCACGTTGTTTTCACGTTCTCCTCTTGCTATCTTAATAAATAGTCTCCCATATCTTCAAACTCCATATTCCCTTCATATCCTCTTCAACTACATAGTTCTATATTTCTTTGGTAGGTTTTCTAGCAACCTGTTGCTAGCAACCTGTTGCAGCCTTGATTCTCTTCAATTACTTTAAGCAATTTCGTTAGCATTTTATTACATCTTAATTTTGCTGATCTTTTTCCAAATTCTTCTTTTAATATCGTCCATGGTGCCCAGTTCCACAAAATCAAATGAATCACCTCATTTGCCTCTTCAACAATGTCTTTCCTCAAATAACAATCTGGACGTCTGTAAAGCTTGACAGATCAGCACAATCCTCAAAATCATTAACCTATGACTGCATAAATTGCTTTCCCTACATAAAAAATATCAAAATATGTATCTTCGAGTAAATCACTTAATGTCATCATATCCTCCACTTCTCTATTGTATTGTTTATATTGTCATAGAGTTTTTATGTTCACCGTCGACGAAAGTGTATGCTAACTCCAACAATTCCAGCAAGTATCAAGCGTCAATCAATAGTGTTTGATCATTTTGGGCCATTAGTGGTATTTTTGAAGAGTAATCCTCAAAAGTATTGTTCGTACCTTTGTGTAATGCAATCGTGGTCTCCATGGAGACCCTATGTCGCATTGGACATAATCCTGATGATGACATATCAAAATCAAAATCGTTTGATCTTTAATTAAAATTCTCAAATTAAGATAGCGTTCTATTTTCTGAGTTCTCAGTTTGCAAGAAAAGATGGAACACTTTATTAAATTAATTAATTAGTAGGTACTTAGCTACTATATATAAACTCTAGAAACAATTTTAGCAAGATTCATACTATGTGTAATGTTTTATCAATTGTAGATTTTCATTTATGTAATTAGATCAAAAATACCTCCAGAGTCCCCCGACAGAGGCATCTTATCTGTCACTGGTATTAAGCCGTCGTATGAAGAAGAGAGTACTAAACTCAACACATTGTCTCATTTCTATTCCCTTTGGGAGAAATTAATGAAATTAAGCGAGGGCTTTGTACGCGCTGATCGGACGTCTCTCAGCGCTGAGGGTAACCGCCGCAACTGACATCAAACAGATTAAAAATACATCCATCTCTTTATGCAACATTGAGAAGGCTCACGGTAGGGAAACTTTTCCTGGAGACGAGAACTCCAGGGAGAGCTATACGCCTCGCCTCATGTACACCTACTTATTTTAAAATTATACGTACCGCGCTCTCGGACTGCTAGAACTACAAACGGCTCGTTGACGACACGCACGAACCAGTTGACAGTTTGATTGACGATCTATTTTCAGAATTTCCCAGCGTTTTACTCCTAGAGTTGGGGTGAGATTTACACTTTGTTTCTTGGCGTTATGAGAATGCTTATGTCAATCTCTTTGATTTGCCCCAAGGTAAAAAAAAGTTCAAGGTGGCTAGGTGATTCTTTTTCAATGTCTTACTAGGGTTGCCAAAACTAAGATATCTTATAAACAACCATTCTTCTAGCGCAGGGGTTCTCAACCTTTTAGGTTCCGTGTGCCATATAAAAAAATATTCCAGTTTCTCCTTACCACCAATCTTTATACAAAAATGTACATAATACGTATATTCATTGAAATAATATAAAATAATTTAAATATTGGGGCGACTAGGATTGTTTTGCTAAACCCAATTTTAAAAAAAAAATTATGCTCAGCGAAAGTTTCAAGCTCAAATATGCCTCAATTATTAATTTTCCTTTAAATTAATATTGATGACAACTATATTTCACACAAATTGGTGGTGCAAAAAGGCATTAAAAATCTAATATCTTAATCTGCAATTTTTTTAAAATAATTCTTCATCTGGATCTAAATATTGGTGTGTGTTAATCTTAAAATTAGCTATCAGTTTGAGGAAGTTTCTATCAAATTGTTGTTTCTCTTTGGCAGTGAAATTATCTGGTATACTCATAGTTTTTAGAGTTCTGATCCAATTTTTATTGTCATAGTTTTCTGGAAAACTGTTTCAGTTGGTTATTAAGTGTAATGATTTTTTCAACTACATTTACATTTATTTTCATTAACTTATTTTATAAATAATAATTTTTTTATTGTTGCGTTAATTTTGCAATACTAAAATAATAATATAAACAATAACAATAAACGACCATTTCTCCCTGCAAAACATAATTTATATTATTCAACTATCCAAAAATATCACCTAAATATGCTAACCGGACTATCCACAATTCATTAAAGAAACAATATTTGAAGTCGAAATTAGCTCCTGCATGAAAAAATTTAACTTCTGATTTAAGTACGAAGAGACAATCTTATTTTTTTTACTGCTTGATCCAAAACTGTTTTTAGTCTGTCTGGTATAGATTTTGCTACTAGAAAATCCCGATAGCTTTTGCAGTGAGTGAATTGAGCTTCTGTTTTAATTTTTTATGAGGGCCGCGATTCTTTTCTTTTAAAACCCGAGCTTCATCAGTGCAGACACCAATAAATTTCTTCCATGGAATAGAATTGTTAAACATAGAATTATTAAAATTTATCACCAGATCTTCTTTCGGGCAGAGTTACTAAAATAAATATTCCTCAGCAATTTCCTCTTCAACGTCAAATCAGTTAAAGACTAATAATTGATCAAAATAACTTATGTCGGTTCTTTTATCTAACTGTAGTGTAAAATAGTTACTTTGTTTTGCCTTTTTAACTACACTGTGTACGGCACCATTTAATAATGGTGTATTATTTAATTTTGCCGTTATAATTTTTGGTCAAACATTATCATTAAAATAAATATGATTTTACCCATAAAGTTTGGTACCTTTCATGTACCACCTAGAAGTCCATCGCGTACCACCAGTGGTACGCGTACTACCGGTTGAGAACACCTGTTCTAGAACATGATACACCATTTGTGATACACGATGCTGCAACGATTCCTGCAGACCAAAATATCGCCATTGGTCCAAACAACCAAACACGAATGATGGTAGTAGTTTTTCGTCTTCCTTGTCCAGTTCATCTAATCTTTAACTCCTGTCTTTTGTTTGGCTTCCACAGCATCACATTTCTTTTATAAATATTCTCTAAAGTACATTGTTGATTACATGATCATCAATTTTTACCCAGACACTACTAAAATGTGAATTGAAATTAACGTTAGATCCGAGTCTGTGTTTTCTAATAATATTTAATTCGTTCAAAAGGACACTTAAGGGAGCAATTGGGAACTATTTCTACTTTTTTTTCTAGTTTAAAAACATGTCACAGTTTCTAGTCAGAACAATAGTACAATGTCATTCAAGTTTTATCTTGGTTTTCTTTCGTCGTTTTTGTTTTTTGTTAGCCTACTTTCACTGACTTCATTTTTCTTCATAATCATTTTCCTTTGTTGTTTTGTTTCATCTTGGTGATCTTGCACATTCTTCGTCTTTACCTTGTCGTTTTTGTTTCCGCTATTTTTTCTTCTTCCTCGTCCTCATTTTCATCTTTGGCTTCCTCCTCTTCTTATAATTAATGCACTTCCGACTCTCCTTCTTCAGAAATATGTTTTGTGTGTTATTGCTGCTTCTTCTTCTACTACTTCCACTGCAATGACAGTGTTGTTTTCACCTTCTCCTAGTGCTGTCATGGATTCTCCCGTCTTCTCGCAACTCCACATTATTTTCCATATTTCTTTCCTACTATATCTTCTAGTATTTCTTTGGTAAGTTTCATAGCAGTTGCTTCAGAGTTGACGCTCTTTTATTGATTGTAGCCATTTCGTCTTCATTTAATTCCTCTCTTCATTGGTCAGCTTTGTTCCAAATGCTTCTTTTAATATCGTCTATGTCTCCCAGTTCCACAAAATCTAATTAATCCACTCATTTACCGCTTACAATTGCTGTCTTTACATAATCTAATCTTCAGTCTTGGGATCTGCAACGCTAGAAAATTCAGCATAATCCTCAAAATTATCAGTTCACTATAGGGTAATCTTCATCCTATTCATAAATAATATATAAATATGCATCCTCGAGTAAATCACTAAATGTCATCATATACGTTATTCTATTCTACGTCTTCCACTTCTCCTCACTCTACGTCCTCATGTTATTCAAGAACTACCAGATAAGCTAACCAAACGCAGCCTTGAGCACCTCAAAAGGGAATAAATTATACTCTTCTGAAAATTGGAAGCTGTTCTCCAGTACTGGACATAGAATACTGGCACCCACATACTGTCCCATAAAATCTGTGGATATTATTATTATAATATGCAGTTACTGAATTACGAGCATTACCAACTCAACCAGGCTATAAACATACTGTCGCCTGAGTGTCTGCACGGCGAGAAAATGGAACTTATAATGGTACATTATATAGTATTTTAGGTTGTACAGTATGAACGTACATATCCGTACGTCGTAAAATACGATTTCTATTGGCTTTTTGCCGACAGCGTAGGCGCGAAAAGGATAGATATGTATGATGTACTTTCACTTTTCATTATCACATCGACAGCTGAGCGTGTGCGCTCAGCCTTAATGGCACAAATGAATCCCATAAATTTCATCTGGTCGCACAGGCTAGGAGGTGCGGTTAAAAAATTGTTGCCCGTTGTTCACCAACACGTAGTAGATTGATAATTCTGACGGCCTACCATCGTTATAAGGAAATCTATACAATGGATGAGTTTCAGTAATTAGTTGAGGCTATTGAGTTACATATCTAAATGCCACTGACATTTGCTACTGACTGTTGGTTTTTTATTAATAAATATCTCGATGTATACCTAATGAGGATACATAAAAATCTTATTTGTTCGATGCATTCTTCCTCGTATTTGCATAATTGGACGCTAAAAGGAATTATTACTATAGCTGTACTAAATAGAAGTGTAAATAGTCGTATTATATGGTGTCAGTAACCGTTGATGTTTAATTGTCAATGCGTCATGGTCTTGAGACTATGATTGGTTCGGTTTGATGTGGGTGAGCAACAAATAATGATAATAATAAAGTCGCGTTTTTATTATTTTAATTGCTTAATTCGAAGCCGCAATTACATAAATGTTTAATGTGAGTAATAACATTGCGGTAGGCTGATGATTTATGTTACTATGCAAGCTGTTTATGCGGTTATGAAGTACAGTATTTTTGAGTACCAGACTTTCGAAATGCGTTTTGTGCAAAGGTATTATTAATTTTCCGGGTTTTTCAAAGGTTGTTGCGAAGAGCTAATATATTTTAGGGCAAAAGCTGCTTGATCCCAAAAATACAGTTTTAAATTAGTTTACAAAATTTAAAACGATGTAGCTCTTCAAATTTCCAAAGAACAAAAAAATCTGATGTGGCCAGGCACATGACTTTATCATACAATATATAAAATTAATAGTTTAGCTGCATGAGAATCTATTTGACTGAGATAAATCGTGTCTGCATTAAAATTAAACTAGTTAGCCAGGATTTGACAGATATTTTGATAGACAATTGTATCAATCGAAGGTATTGTCAAAGCATCAGCATTTGACACTACCTACTGTCATCAGAATAATAGTTGTTTATCTCACAAGTGCCTAAAGTACGGAGTAGCACAACGAGCGGTGATGCGGCGCGTCACCGATGGCGGAGCGTCGTCGTCGCATGTGAGCGAGTCGCGCTATGTAGTTTTCGGCAGGAGTGACAACGTTTTTTGTATTGCTTTTTGAGAAATACGTATTTTAAAAAAATTCTAAAATGGTTATATTTCGGTATAGAAAATGTTAGGTTGATACCACTTCTACGAAATGTCAAGTTTAAAAAGCTAATTCAAATTCTGACAGATTTATATTCGTTCATGACACTGTAGATGACGTTCCATAGCAGTTCTCCGAGTGTGACAGGGTGGTGACAGCCATAGACATTTCTGTGGTGACAGCACAAAAAAAATATTTGTCTAAATCCTGGCTACTATGTAGTTTCATATCAATGCAGATGCGACCGATCTCGATCAAATAGAATTTGCTCTTGCAGCTAAACTATTAATGTTACCAAAAAATGTCATAGGCATAAATTATTCAAAATTTCCTCTGCTTTAATTTATTATTTAACTATTTTGACGAAATTACAGAAATGGCGGCTCATCTGCAAAATCCTTAAAAAAGGCTTAGAATAAACTACCAGTTCCTTTGGACCCTTTTGAACCAAAAGCTTTTCAGCTCTAAGTTTGGTCATAAAACTTCTAAATATGAACTTTCGTCCCGATTCCTTTAGTAGTTTCTCCGGAATCGTCGCCACAAAAATCGTTTACACACACACAGACATACATACCCACAGACACACACACACACAGACATTTTTTTGTACCTTGGTCAAAAATGTTCAGGGGACCCAAAAAGACCTATTTCCGCTAAAATCTCAATTTTTTTTTCGGCATGATTACAATACTTTACCATACTGCGTATGATAAAGTAAAAACGTTTTGTCTGATTTGGCAACTGACAACAATGCTGTTTGATGGAAAAATATGAGTACTTTCAAAAAATGATTTAGTCAAATCGATATAAATATTTATTTATCTCTTTCGTTTAACGTCACTTTTTATTATCTGTTGACATTTTGGTTTCGCTATATGGAATTTTAAAATTTAAATACATACACTAGACATTGATAAGCTCAAGACTAAAGCATTATTTTTCCATTTAAATTAAAAATGTCTTAGGGAAAAATGTAGTTCTAAATGTAATGTTATATTTAAATATCTAATTCGGATGTTCTTCTAACTTAATTTAAAATAATGGAGTATTGAAATGTTGGCATTAGGAATTAGAACAAATGATCTGTGCACAATACTGTACAGACTTATTGCGTAAAAATGACCCAAAAGTAGTTTGTATTGCATTGTTATCTTTAATGAAGTGTTATGCACTAATAATTGTGTTTTTTTGTACAAAGTCAGGTTTTTCTTAAGCATTTATTTACAGAATCTTAAAATCAATACACCAAATAAAAGTAAAGAATGTCAATTGTTTAACTCATAGTGGCTTTCTTATATATTATTGGTTTTTGAACAATTATTAAAGGAATCTGACACCAGAATTGGGTGATTCAGTAACAAGGAAATTTTATCGTTTTTACAGAAGACACAGGTTATATACATACTTATATACACAACAATTAGAACATTTTAGAACATTCAAAAGTCAAAACACATTATAAAGAATGACCCTGGTTACATATTTTCTGTATCTATTTCAGGTTTGTTCTGTTGGTTGATTGTCTATTTATTGATTTAATGTAGGGTGGTTTAGGATATAGAAGTAATTTTGATTTGTTCTCTTCAATTTAGATTTGTTCTTTTTTGCTTTATTTATAACTTTTTGATTTAGTATAGTGTAGCTGACGGTTTATTAGGGTCGTTGTTTTCGAGTTTGATTAAGAAACTCTTGAGGTAAATGGTAATGGCTTAGAATATGACAGTTTTTTAACAGTTTAGCTTAGCCATCCCCAGAGTGACATTTCATAACTGTCTACTGATCCTAGCACCGGAACAAAGAACCACTTGAATAGTTAGCAAAGAAGAACACCCAGAATTTTGAATTGATTTATTTTGTTATAGATTTGGACATACTATTGATGAAGTAATTAGTATGTATCGTCATGGGTTATCTCTTCTCAGATTGGCTGAACTACATGACAAGTCCACCAAATTCTGAAGCAATAAGGCAAATTTGCATATATTGGTCAACTATCCAAGAAGGAAAGTTTTTTGAAATCATATTAAAGAAACTAAATTGCTTCCGGCTTGTGCCGTGTGTCAAGATTAGTAAATTCTGACGTTTTGCGAACCACACCCTCACCCCATAACAAATGAAGGCAAATTTAAAACCTAGTCATAGTCTAATAAATAAATACTCAATTATAGCCTACGCAAATCACCACGACAGAATAGTTTTTTACAAATTTATTTCAGTAGCAATTGTTCTCGAGAACCAGACGTCTAACTGCTTCTGGTAGAGGCACTGGAGACGTTGATTTTTAATTTGCCAAGCAACTTTCCTGCGAACAATAGGCTAGCCTGCTTGACCAGTAGTGGCGGCAGAAATCTTGTCTACACGTACTCGCCGGCGAACATAATGGACAATAATTCTTGGGTAACATTTTAATTTTACAAATCCAATTTTACGTCTCGATAATAATATTATATTGAATTTATGTAATGTTCATTGTGAAACGTAAGTACGTACGCCCCATTCAGCAACTATCCAAAGGAGATACAACAACGGTCGACACAACGTCGCACAGTGGTCGAAAGCGCGAATCTAGCCGTTCAAAATGATTTTTGCGCTAAAATAGTCCAATTTAATCCAAAGTGACATAAACATGTTTTTAGATAACCAAATGACCTAAAACCAATCAGTTTGCCACCCTGGAAAGTTTAGACAACGTACAGCAGTAGTGTCAAACTGATCCAGTTTTTTTGGTACCATCCGAATTTATCATTTTAAAATAACAAAAAAAATAAAACATTGTTTTTAGTTTTTTTCTGCAAATTTTGCGTTTTATAATGCGATGTTTTGAAATACTAAGTTTTGAAAAATTATCTTTTACTACGTAACATATTCTTTCCGCACACCCGTAACATGGACATTTTAAAAACAAATCGTTAAATTACAGATGTAAAGCTAGAGTAGCAACTTTATTACGATTTTTAACACCATGTGATAGATTAATTTCATCAATTAGGCTGGTAATTTTTGATATGACTGATGGCTCACATCAATGTTTTGCATTTATTTGTTTGGAGATAACAAAATAAAAAATCATATTAGGGATTTTTATCAAACATTTTTCATTTGAAATAATTCAGAATTACATACAAACTCTAAATACGAAGATCTATGAGAATTAAAAAATATTGTTATTTTTTACACTATTCCAAAAAGAAACAAAATAGTTTTTAAGCTTGACTACATCTTCATTTTATGTTGAAGAACAATTGCTGCAGTAAGTTTTTAATATCAAACTCTCGTTCAAATGAATTTTAGGAAGATATTTTAAGAAAATTTCAGTTTTAATATTTGAGCAAGCAAAAGTGCTACCACCGTATTACTGCGGAGGAATCACTACACATAAAAAATAAAATAATATAATATAAATCATCCAGTGAAAATCAACTTTCAAATCGTGCCATTTTGTTATTACTGTTCTTGTTGTATCTCCTTTAATAACAGAGAAAATAACGTGAACAACAAGCAAAATGTTCAGAAAATATCAGATTATTATTTCATTCCAGTTATTGCTAGTTGTTATAGCTGGAAACCACATATAGTGCTTCAAAGTTCAGGAGAAAGCATCATTAGCTGTATACACAAAACTAAATATTGAATAAAAAACTCTTCATCCGTACTATTTCTGAAAAATTAGTTTACTAGTGAGTGAAGGAATCATCAAAATCGGATAACTGTTTGGGGGAAAGTCAACTTTAAATTTTGTACAAATTTTTCAGAATTACCTAAGATCTCTAAGTACAAAGTTTCATGAACATCAAAAAATAATGAAATATTCATTATTTCAATTTTTACAACCCGCAAGTGATACAAAATAGCTTAAAAAACAACTGCAACAGTTTGCTCTTAACCTCAAAATTCTATTCAAATCATATTTACAAAGACATTTACAAAATTCGATTTTTACCAATCCTATTTGATTTAACAAAATTTCAAGCAATTCTGTTCATGTTGTCACTGGGCTGTTCTAAACAACGAGTATTAGCAAATTTTCCAGATATTTTTTTCAGTTGGTGACATGATTGTGTGACGTTTATCAAATACACGTTCCATAAATTTCACTTGTATATGTACAAAAATTGCACCTAAGTATTTACTTTCTGTAGTAAACCCACTATGTAATGTAGGAATAACCAAACAACAATTATTACTATTCTGCTGCCTAATCAGTACTAACTGGTGTTCATACACCAAATTTCCTTGCAAAATTAATAATTAAATCAACTAAAGACGCTGAAGTGACAAATAAAACCTATAAATTTCCACAGCCTCTGTAGCTCAACTGGGAGAGCTGTCAACCGCAAATTGGAGGGTTCCTGGTTCAAAATCAGGCGGAGGTGTTTTTTCCAAAAAATAAAAGTTATCCTCACCTTGGGTTAATTATCATTCGCTTCTTTATTTGATTGTACATTACTGACGAGTTTAAGTAATAACCATTTTCCCTTGAATTAATAATTAAAGAATGTACACATATTAGTTTAATTTGACTTTATTGTAAAGAATATTTACCGAGGGTTCTGGTTGACATCTTTGACGTAGTACAATAACGGGCTAAAGTCCGATGTAGATTTTTGTACTAATTTTTTATTTCCGCATCATATCTCGATTGTCGTATTGCACAATTTGTTACCAACTGATTGTGAATGTCGTTGGTCTAACCTTGGCCGGCTTGTCTGAGAATGAATCTTGATTTTATATTAAATAATGAGAAGACAAATTTGGAAATTTAGTTAAGCTTACACTTTTTTGCAGTTATTGCAGTTTTGCAGTTTTTGAAAAAGCAGCAAATTTTGCAAGATTTTCCTGAGTGCTTACTTATTTTGTTACATGACCACGTTGGTATGATTATCGTAATATATCAGATATGCTTTAAACATTTTAAAATAAAAAAAAAATGTTTTTTCCATAATCCATTATCATATGGTTTATTTTGTAAACCCTATGATTAAGTACGATTTCTTTCCAACGAAAGATACTTAATTTTATACTATCTATCCAATGATACCACACACGACATAGGTTTTATTTTGATATTTTGAAACTGAGTGCAATTATGACTACTTCCGGTACATTCCGGAAATGAAAATTGTTATAATTAAAGTCTTCAGTATGGCTTATTTTATAATAATAATTTTATGTGTATTTGCACTCTTTAATTCTCAACCTCAACCCTGTCAAATTTTGTTTATTTATATGAACCTAATTTTCATCAGCTAAAAGAGCAAAATTGGCCCACTGTGCGTCGTATACATGCTTACAAACATCTGCATACACAGACGCTTAACGCCACGGTGTGCACTACACACAGATGAATATATAAACGTGTTTATCTGGCCACGCATATAAGCCTGATTACAAAACAAACAAATTGCCATTTCGTATTGTCAGTGATAATTTATTTAAGGTTGAACTCCCTGCCTATTGCCTATGGGTGGTATCACTTTACATGAGTACACGTTGCCGCAATCTAGACGGCGGTAATTTTATTTTTGCCCGGCGAGATATGAGAATCGATATGTTGACCAATAAGAGAAACTGTAAATATCATTTGTGGCGGTGCAATAAAATGTTTTAGATAATAAAATACGGTGTTGCAATGTAATTTCATGTTCTGTGTTCGCTTGCAATTTTACAACATGCACGGCTACTAAACGAGTTGAAAATCACGTCGTAAAATTATTATCTGTCAAACCGGTACCGGCAGAACGTTTTGGGAGAGAGATGGAGATATATGGGTAGGTACATATTTTATATTTGATGAACATATTGCGATGAAATTATACATACATGCAGCAGGTATTATTTAAAATATCCCGAAAAGCGGTGGAAATGCACTTGGAAATATCGTATTAAACATTATAAAGCCGGTGTTTATTTTACAATAGAATAGCTTAAATTTAAAAAAAGAAACGGATTTGACGAATACATTTGTGTGAATATATTTACCTTTGTTTATTCGAAGGTTTAATAATGGGTAAAATAGAAAGAAAAAATCCAATTTATTCCAAAATCTGCGCGGAATATAAGAAAGAAGACAATCATCCCAGAATAGTAACAAAGAAAACTTTTGAGAAAAGAGCAATTAAATATTTGGTGGTAAGAAATAAATAATCATTTTGTTCAAGAAGTTTGATTTTCTAAAATTGCTCAAGACTCCAGACAAACAAAGCAGATTTTGTCTATGTTGGACAATAAAAACGCGCATGAATATATTTTTGCACACCCAAATTTACTGTGCTATATTTATTCACTTCACACAACTTTACAATTTATACTGTTTATAAACTTTACAAAACTCATAAATTTTTATTTTAACTAAACTGATAAAAACATAAAAATTTCAAAAAAATAACATATTAACTGAACAACAAATGAAATGAAATTAAATATTCAGAGTGCCAAATTAAAATAAATGTGTATGTCTGTAGGAAAATATTCTTAGTTGAAGTTCAGGAGTATTGATTAATTGCTTATAACTCAAAAACGATGCTTTTTACTAAACCGAAAAAAAAAAATGATTCCTGCAAGTAAGTTCTCAGAATCTTTCAAATATATCTATCAAACACACTTCTATTAGAAAAGGAAATATTACAAAATTTCCAGAATAAAATGAACGTTGGAGAATTATTTAGGAGTTATTTAATGTAATTTTGACTAACTCTGTCTGTGTACACGAGAACTGCAATAATTTTGGAGCAGTCGATCTGGAATTTGGTTTCCATGCTTATCTCTCAAAACGTAAGGACAAGTTCGTGCTTGGACAAGTTCGTGCTTGGACAAAATCGGTAATTTAATTTCGGCTAAATCGGTATTTTAACTTTGGTCAGGCCAAACATAGTTGTCTTACTAGCTAAATTTAAATTTATTGAAAACGTTATTGGGACATTTGGTATTACTTAAATAATAGAAATACTAAAATTTTAAGTTTAGTAACAATAAATTTCATTAAATTTCAATTAAAATGTCATTAATTAAACAAAACTTGCAGTCTAAAACATCATATCAAATTAATCTTGGTCGGTGTATTACAGCCCTGTGAACAATCACAAACGTGGCAATTCAGATGAAAGCATGGAGACATAAACTGCAAAATTAAAGCGAAATCCGACGAGAACAACCAACATGGACGCAACAACGGGCAACAGTGGTATGCTAACAGCATATACTAACAGTATATACTAACAGCTGACGAGAACGACTCGGTCACGTGACCAGAATCAAAATCTAACCGATCAAAAATGGTGGAAAATAAGAAAGTAGAAAGCACTAAATAACCGATTAGGTCAAAAAGGTATAAAAATTATATTATATATTTAAAGGGGGGGGGGGGGTGTTTTTTGGTAGATGGTGGGGTGGCGTTACGAATACAGAATAATTACTGGCTGATTTTCTTTATTTTTAAGTTTATCACACACCATTGTAACTTTGAATAATAAACTTTTTCAGTTGACTATACCGGATAAACCGAAATGATGTTTTTGGTTTATCTTTGAGCCACGCTGTGAAATAACTAAGGAACTTTAGCAATTTCTGGAGCCCTTGTTACAAAGAACTATTAATTCTCAATATTTTTTTTTTTTTTTGGTTCATTCTAATATATGATTTTTTCCAGAGCATGAAGAATTTCATGTAAATACGTTCTATTTGAAGTTTGGTTAAATCTTGCACCGATTGTTATTTGATTGAGAGTATTAGACTATTGTTTAGGATTATGACCGGAAATTAACATTAAAATCTGTGGTAGAAAAATAATTTCTAATGGATTGGTCGAATGGATGCTTTTATATAGTCAATTCTGTGGCACATAATATGTACAACGGAACGCGACGCGATGCTTAGAAGTTTCATGGCCAAACTTAGAGCTGAAAAGCATTTTGTTCAAAAGGATTCAAGGAACTGGACGTCTACTCTAAGCATTTTTCAAGGATTTTGCAAATAAGTCGCCATTTCCGTGATTTCGTCAAAATAGTTGAATAATAAATTAATGCAGAGGAAATTTTGTATAATTGATGTATCTGACAGTTTTGGTAAAATTAATGGTGGGGCTGCACGAGAAAATTCGATTTGATCGAGATCGGTCGTGGTTGCATTCAAACTAGTTAGCCAGGTTTCGACAGATATTTTGATTCTATTGACAGTATTGTCAACACAGCGTTTGACGCTGCTGCATAGTATGATAAAGTCATGTGCCTGAGAACATTCTATTTGATTGAGATCGGTCGTGTGGTAGTAGTGTCAAACGATGATGTTTTGACAATACCTACTGTCAATAGAATCAAAATAACTAGTTTTATTTTTTTTGCAGACACGACCGATCTCAATCAAATAGAATTTCATGCAGCTAAAGTATTAATTTTATGTATAGTATGATAAAGTCATGTGCCTGGCCACATCAGATTTTTTGGTTTATTTGTAGCTGATTTGTCTGAAACGATGTTATGATAGATCCTTTGATTCATATCTTAGTTTTGACAAACATCTTTCTTTGATAGGACTTTTATATTCCGGATGGGCCATATTTTGCATAGATTTCTAACAACACAATCACATAATCAGGCAGATCTTTTTGAATAACCTTGTGTTTCTAAATAAAAATTTTCTCCTTGCGTATTTTGGGTACTGCGGTCAAGACAATCCTAAATACGAGAAAAATGTCAACCAAAAGTCATACCAACAATCGTTCTAATAATAAATTCGAAACTTTATATCAAAACCAAGAAATTATGTATGTTAGTTTGTTAGTATGTTAATTTGTGTAATTCTGCAAAAAAAAACTTCAAAATCGTAAAATTTATGGTGAATAAACATCGCCCGTTCATCGTACCCTGTCGTCGTCACCCGTCGTCAATACAATCGTGTTGAATTAGCGTCCATTGCGAAAGGCAAAAAACTTTTCCACCACAATTCCGAACGTCCCCTCCCTCTATTCTATTTTCGACACTTTTTTTACCGACGCAGGGAAAAAGCGGGGACCCACATGGAAAACAGATAAGTATCTATCAAAGAAAGGAGAGGAAAAGTTTCTCGTAAGTTGATAGCCTCCGGTGTTTGTTACGGCCGATGACATTTTGCCCTTTTCAAACTCGAACATTTTTCAACGACCGCAACCGTTCGGACAAACAGGCGGCCGGCGAGCCGACCGAATTTTATCATATTTTCATCGGCGGCGCCATAATAGATGGCCGCTTTTTTCGGACCGAATATCGCGTTACTGCGCGATATCGCACGTCCTATTCGGCATTGTTTATTGACGCCGGCATGGGCCATTGCCGACCCGACCCAACTGAAAATACTGCGGTTATTATCGCCTACTATTCGATTTTTATAACCAATAGACATAATCTAATGAGGTTATAACGCCACGGGCGTTATATATACTCGATGGCTCTTTCCAGTAACGGTCGCCCGATTGTTGCCGCAGTGTATTCTCATGATTTAAGACTTCCGAACAATATTTCTCCCCGGTTTGTTTCTTTTTGAGCAAAATAATGTTTATCCGGAGCAAAGCTTTTCTGCACATGATGCAAAAGCAACTATAAACTGAGCTATAAGGCCTAATAATTCCTGTCCAAATGGTAAGAATCATTCTGTTTGTAAAAGACCATATTGAGAAGGAATTCATCATCCACCCCGCCAACCCCTACAATTGTGACACCAAGAAGTGGTATCGTTATGTCGATGACGTTTTGTCTTATGGTCCGGCAACCTTAATGACCTCGATGGGATGCTTGATTACATTAATTTACATCAAAATTAATCAGAATTTTACTCTTGAGGTTGAATCTTAACGCCACTTGAATATTCTTGATGTGACAATTGCTAGGCATGACACCTATTTATCCTTTAACGTCTATGACTTTGGCCTTACTTACCCACTTCGCAACGAACAGAAATTGGTTGAAATTAATTTGATCCGTGATCTCGCGCTGGAATATGGTTTTTTTTCCTTTGGTTCTCGTTAACAAACTTCTTCACCCCCTATACCCCGCGCCACCATGGATAACCGCTCTCCCTTATACAGACAGACCTTTTACTTTCAATACCATTACTTCCAAACAGGGCCGTGTTAACACAAAACTGCGCCCGGGGCGAAAATAGCGAACGCGCCCCCCACCCCCCATTTTTGCTAAAAGTACTTAATTTGCTAATTAAAAAATTGATGTAAATGTAATACAATAAAAAATAAAAGTCCGAATAAAGAATAAATAATATTATATATGAAATAGGTACATACGCTTACATACCCATCCTACCGAAAAAAATAAAACATCTTTCTACATATAATAAGATAACATTAATAAATAAAAAGAACATGTTACTTAATGAAAAGAACAATAATCTATGTGTATTGGGTACATTACTATAAAAATTTCAGAATTTAATTCGAAAAATTAACGATTCCATTGCCAAAAGTCGAGCAGGTCGCCGTGACCGATTATATCTCGATTATCGGAATCTTTTTTAAGCACCCTAATACGTACATCTTTCAATATTTTTCAGAAATTCTTTCCAGTAGTATATCCACATTTCTCCTCTTTAAAATGACGTATCATCTATTATGATAAGCTTAATAGTTTTGGAGATATCGATAAAAATATGAGTGGACAAGATTAAATGTATGGGAATGTCACGACACGTCTACAAACACAGTTTCCATGAAACTGTGTTTGTAGGGCGGTTGTTGGGCGGTTGAAACAAATTCGCAAAAACTAACGGGCCAATTTAAAAAAATTGTAGCGTCATTGTATTCGCAGATTGACTTGCTATCGCGCAAACTAGGATTATTAAAAAAATATTAATAGTTGTTGAAGTGACAGAGCCTTTTAGAAAAAAAAAAAGATATAAAAAAATGCGAAAAAAATGATCTTTTTCCAAATAAGTTAATTGCTTACAATTATTGATGAAACCGGTGTATTCTAGGTTAATAATATGGTCATATTATTAACCTATAATATTCATTTGACAAAATATGTCGTTAAACATTTTCATCTGGTGTATTCTAGTTTGCTCGATAGCGAGTCAATCCACGAAATCAGGAATCCACGAATCATCCCGTAAGTTTTTGCGAAATCGTGTCCACCGCCCAACGAAACAAGGTTGCGAGAAACCTGCCCTTAAATGGGAGACGTGTACCGACGTTCCCGAACTTTTAATCTTGTCCACTCATTATTTTTATCGATATCACCAAAAATATTAAGCTTATCACAATAACTGATATGTTATTTTTGGGGGAAATGTGTATACCACAGAAAATAATTTCTGAAAAATATTGAAAGCCGTATTGGGCGTGGTTGAAAAAAGGTGCCAATAATCGACAAAAATATGTCGATTAATTTTTCGAATTTCTTCCTGAAATTTTTACGCAACTTTAAATATTGCGTAATAAAATACGCAATAAAAAATCTTTTTTGAAAATGCAAAAGCAGAATGTACCCGTATTAATATAAAATAAGGATAAATATGTCTCCATGACTGTAGCTAATGTAACTTTATTTTCCTAGGCTTCAAAGCGGCAAAATCATCAATTATTTTTTCCATATCTAATAATCGAGCAACACTACATTCGATTAAAAGCAAACTTAAATTGGCCAGCCTGTCCTGAGCCATTGTGGCTCTTAAATAATTTTTCACCAATTTAAATTTACTGAAAGACCTTTCAGCTGATGCTGCAGTTACCGGTGCACTAAGAAATATTCGATATGCAGTTCCATGTTCTTATGATTGTGAAATCTGACGAAGTTTTTCAAATCTCCATGTAAGTTGCTCCATTATTGTCAATAGGCTCGATATATATATTAAACGAAATTTTTCTGATTCGTTTAAATCGGTATCCCTACTTTAATACTGTACCCACGTATAGTACTATTTTTGTAGGTTCAGTAATAAATAATTCCACATATGTGCAACAAATAAAAATAGCTACTTATATTTTATTTTATTTTGAATTTATAAATACGCTTTAATAATTCCTTCGTTATGTATTTTTTAAAACATGTTTTATAAATATCCTCCCTCCCTTCTGGGTAGGATTTTGGCGCCCCTGAAACGTGGCGCCCGGGGCGGGCGCCCCCTTCGCCCCCCCCCCTTAACACGGCCCTGCTTTCAAACTACTTAAAATCGTGAAGCCTTATAATATAGTTCTGCTTTTACAGCTTCTACTAAGCTCCTCAACATTCTGTCAAGAAAGCGTCAAGTTACTGACTCAGTACTTCAAAGTAGCGGTGTTTACCTCCTAGGCTGTAAGAATTGAGACAGCTATTACGTGGGACAACGTTAAATTACTCCAAAAATGTGATAAGGGTTATAAACTTAATTTGTTTGAACTATACCATATTGAATATCTTAAAAAACAGAAAATACAACCAGGTGTCCCACATATTTTCATTTTGTTTGGTTTTGCTTTATCCATTTGGTATATTTGACTGGTTTTGGTTATCTTTTCATTTTCGTATTTTGTATTATATTCAAACTTTTATCGCCACCTTTAAATTTTGATTTTTTTGTTTGTGGTTGGCACCGGCTCGGTTAGTATCAGGTTTTTGTACTAGATTTACTCGTTCTCAGTACTGTCCTTGTCTCTGCTGCAGTGTGTACTGTTTGACATGTTTATTGTCGTGTATTTGGTTTTGCTTGTTAATTTATTCTGATGTCCTACACCTCTTGTAATTGATTTTGACTGTGAGTATTGTTTAGTTTAACATTTAACATTTTACTTTTTAACTCATATTTATTCGTTTTCTGTGTTACATTTGTTGCGTGATTACTTTTGATTGTTTTGTGTTTTTCTAGCTTTTGGCGGATGATGATCTAGAGATCGAAACTAGTACCAAAGTAAATTAAATTATTGATGCAAAATTAAGAGGTTCTACTACATCCGAAGTTATTTACTATGTTTATCAATTCCTGGTATTTCTTTTTCTCATTTCTGGCTTCCAGTCGCCTCATACCACTTGAGCTTCAGATCTTCCCGTAGCCCTTCCTGTTGATATTCTTGTCATGGATCCCTACCGCCTTTCCTTGTCAAAACTCTCTGATCTTTTCTCTGAATGTGCCTCCTACAATAATTTTTTGGCGATTTTACAATCCCCAGCTTGCCCTTTTCTTTCTTGAACTCGTTATTTCGTATGTCGGACTATTTTCATTTCAGTTTTCTTTTAACACAGAAATTGTCATACTGTTGTCCTCGCAAATCCTTCAAGCGTTTCTCATCGCTGGCTAACAGACGTATTGCTTCTGCTGCATACGCTTATATTAACTGCATTTGTTGTTTGTAGTTCGTTTGTTTGTTATGTTCAAATCTTGTAATCGATAATTTACCTACTTTTCCAGTGTCTAATCGAGTTGAAATTTCGGACAGATTTCCGGTCACAATACTTGAGGCATTAAAAAACTTTGGAAACATCACCAAAATTTGAAAAAAAAAATTTAAAAATTTGGCAAAATTGTCCATATGATTTGAAATTTTGCATTTGGACAGATTTTCATTGACAATAACATGAATCAACTAAAAAAAACTTGTCCAATTGAGTTGAAATTTTATATGAAGACAGATTTCTGGTGACATGCTTAAAAAAATTAAAAAAATGTGAAATTTTAAGAACCATTTTCAAAAATTGTAATTTTGTTTATAAAGCGATGATTGTATTTCCATGTTTTGTGTATACCTAGTTATGTTTATTTCTTATCATTAAACGTTTTAATTCAACTTCAAATTCAAGTTCTTTATTAGCCATGATCAAATACAAATAGAAAGAAAATAAAAGATACCAAGAGACAGTTGGTGTCATCAGCGTAAAGCAGTAGTTTTGTGTCATCGGGAAACAAATAAGTTAAATCATTGACGGCGATTAAAAATAAAATTGGTCCTAGAAGGCTGCCCTGCGGAACTCCACAGGAACTCGCTTTTGGTTCCGATCTAGTGCCACCTTTCAGCATCACAATTTGGTTGTGATTAGCTAGTTAAAGTATCGTTTACATCCACTTAACTGAACGTAACGTACGAAAAATTATAATTAACGTACGAAACTTTCATCGGTTCCATTTACATTCACTTACCGTAGAGTGCTTGACATGCGTATTTGACAGTGACTTATATTGTCACCATATGAAATCTATCGCTTTTATTCTGGCTTTTATCATACAAATATGTTTATATACGCACAAATTGGATTAAGGTTCCATCAAGCATGATAAAAATCCGTGTATGGTGCTAAAAATATTGCCAAACAACAGAAAGATAATAAAGTTAAAGACACCTGAGTGAATTTTTAGGTTATTTTTGTGTCACCGTCATCCGAATTGTCAAAATCAAGAGCCTGTGATTGGTGCACTTAGCGCGCGGATTCTGCTAAGTTGAAGTTGAGTGAACAATTCCGTACGTTACGTTAATTTTTTCTACGTTAAGTGAATGTTAACAAACACATATAATTCAATGGAGTTGAACTTTCACTAATTCTTAAGTTTTCGTACGTTACGTTAAGTTAAGTGGATGTAAACGATACTTAAGACGAAAGCCATTTGTTAGCAAGTCCCCGTATTGCCTTGGCGTATGCTTTATGCAGAAGAATCCTATGGTTTATAACATCGAAGGCCTTGCTGAAGTCATAGAACAGCCCGGCAGTGACATTACCGTCGTTTAAGTTTTGAGAAAGGTGATTTACAGCAGCAATTAGTGCAGTTTCAGTGCTGTGCCCTGGTCTAAAGCCGTTATACTTTTTCAAATATACTAATTTCATCATAGCCTTCATTGTGGTCCGACCAATAGGAAACAAGATATTGCCAAGCAAAGCAACTTCGTGCAATCTTTTTTGGTATTTTTAATGCCCAAGGAAGTAAAGTCTGAAGTAAAATCCTGAAAGTGAAATCTGAAGTAAGTAAAATCCTTTTGTTACTTCAGGTCCATGTTGCAAATTGTCTATTTCCTTATTTTACTTTTGTCTTATTTTTTTTTATTTACTGTCAGTTGATTATTTTTGTGCTAATCCTTACAAATTTATACACCTGCACGTTTAGATGTCTTGAAACTTATTATATTAAATTCGAATTACTTTCTTGTTTAGTTGATTGATTACACCCACATATAAAAATCTCAAATATTGCGACGGTTTTGTTTCTACTGAAGGCACAGTTTGATTTTCAACAAGTTTTAGCGAATTTAGTGTAGTGTACAACGCACCTAATTGTTGTTGTTAGGAAAGCTCGCCGCAACTCCGATAATGTGCCCTCTGAAACAAAATAAACCAATTTTATCGGCACAGTAATCATTTACACATAATAATTTCCCATGCTTTACATATCCTCAAAGGCAAACAATATTCTAAGAAATATTAGCGCTGCAAAACCAAGTAAACATTTTCATTTAACCAGAACCTCACGGGCGAAACGCACGTATATATGCTTTAGTTCAGATCCGGCGAAACGTTTATCTACAAAGCTTGCGTTTCATAATAAGCCAAACATCAAATGGGTCGTCGGCGGCCGAGCAGACCGACCAACTCGGGTTCTGCCCGACCGAGAGTACCGACACACCCGGACATGTGTTCTTTTTCGAGACTGGTCTCCCCAGGACGGCAGAAGAGCGGCACTCTAAACAACATCAAAGGGAATTTATCGAGCTCGCCGATAAACTCGAAAATAAAAGAGAACTTCTAAATGGTTTACAGTTCTTCGAGTGCACCTATAGGACGGATATAATAGAGAGCTGCTTGCCCACACGCTCGCAGAGGGCCCCCACATATTTATTATGGGCGAAGGGGGTAGGGCGGTGGGTATACCGTCGCGGTCTTTACCGAACGTATTTCAACGGGAAAATGAGATTTACGCTGATAAGCCGTGCTTACGATTGTGCCATATAGAATGTTCTTGTTTACTTTAGCGTGGCATACGGTTAAGTACGCCGACAACGGATTTATACTAATCGAGGTTCATCTCGTGCTGGTTCTGGATGGTTAGTTTTGTTTAGGTCTGAAGGAGTTGAATTTAACCTTTAGTGTTATTTATGGAGTCATTAATTTCTTAACAAGCGCTTATAATGATATTGAGCTGAACAGTTGAGGTTAATAAGATATGGTACTTTACAATAATATACATACTTACTATAGATTCTAGTGATTAAATATGTGATTGAGAAAGTGCTTTCTATCAATAAAATTGTGATAGTGTAAAATACCAACCATAATACATCACTAGCGCCTTCGATGTTTTACGTGTTCTACAATTTCGCTAAATATATAATTTCGTAAAATAGCATTTTACGCGCTTATTGCCAGGAATTTTCTCAAAAACTAGACTGAAAAAAAAAGCACACCAGAGTCAGTTTTCTCAGCGACATATCATGGCTAATTTAAAAGGCGTGAGATACACTAATTGTTTTTTCTGGTCATATGATACATTGCAGGAGTGATCCAAAAAAGGAGAATTTTTTATCAACTAAGAGGCACGTTAGTGTTTATTCATTATAGATTGATATCCTGCAGCAACTTCCTTAATAAAAAAAAACAGTAAATGTCTCCTCTCTCCCTCATCTGTATTTTAATGTTTCTAGCATCTGTAATGTTTAGTGTTTTTTCTTGGCGCAGCTTTTTATTCTGTTCCTTTTTCGCTTCCTTTCTTATTTCTCTAGTACGATTTTCTTTTGAGCTTTCGTCTTTTTTATTAACAAATATTCTCTCCAAGAATTAGAAAATAATGTTTAGTGTTTATTTTTACTTTATTTGGGTGTTTTGGGCCATAATAGTGATTTTTTTCTTTAATGGAGATGGCATAAGGTCCACTGTTGTCTCCAAAGGAGGTGTAGGAATGTCCGTAATTCCGACACTCGTGTCGGAATTTGGTCAAAATGCGTACAATTAATTAAATCGGTGAGTGGAAGAACAGAATAAGTAAAAAATTTGACATTGTAAACTATTTTGTATCAAATTACTCGATTTTTTCGAAAATATGACAAAACATAATCATATATATTCCCGTACTGCTGTAGAAGCACCGTAGTTCAAGCAATGACTGGAAGAACAGAATAAGTCCAGGACAGTCCAGTCTGATTTTCCAATCATTGCAGGGAGCAATGAGCAAACAGCAACGATTGAAACAATCGGACATTTTTACAATACTTGACAGTTTAAACAATGAGCGACACTAGTTTAAGTGAAACTACTTTAAGTAAATCACAAAACGAGATACTTGGATCAAAAAAGATAATCCCGAAAGATTGAAACACCAAATAATTAAACAGGCCAAAATACACGGTAAATCAGTTATATTAACTCTCCGGGAAAACGAATGTCATAAATAAAGAATATATAGATAGCTATACCACCCATACTTTCAAAGTCCCAAAAGAAACTAAAAATCCCACACTTCCAACAAAATCAGCATACAAAAATCCAATCCCTAAAACTACCTAAAAATTTAAAATCTTGAAGATCTTAAAGTTTATTACTATCTTACTTTTTGGGAAAGATCAAATCATGATGAAGACTAATTACAAGTTTAACAAGGTTGTTTTTATTTTGTTAGTTTAAATTTTGTTGCGAATATTAAACTTGTCGTTTTTTTTTGTCCGTATGCATTTTTATTTACAACTTGAGCTAATAGCATAATTTTTATCAATAAATAAGCGATAAAAACTTTTAACTTTTAATAACTTTTAGCATACCACACAATTATCAAGATCAGTGAAATTTTTAGGTTATATTCTGACCGTTAGAGCATTGGTGGAATAAGAAACGATTGTGGGTTGATAAGTGTAATGTCAAAACAACAAATCGGATGTCCTAAAATAAAGTTCAATATTGTAGATTTTTTATTTTATCCAACTAAACAGAAATATGTCGGAATTTAGGACAGTGTCTGAATTTAGGACGTTTGCCTTACTTATTTTGACAACAATATAAGAATCGGAAACTAAATTAGTATATATTTTTCAACTATAATATCGAACAAAAGATAACTGATTCTGGTATGCTTCTTTTCCAAACAATCGTCTATCTGAAAGACAAAATAACGAATTTATAGTAGCAAGCTAGTAAAATGGGCAGGCCTATAGGGCTGCGGACGCCGATCTAGGTAGACACGTGACTATGCTCCTCCGTTTGATGCGAAAAGAAAAAATATCGACAGCAGGGCCGCAAATCGACGAAATCAAAAGAAATTATGCCTAACCCTTAAGGATCGGAATTTAGTTTTGCCTTTTAGTATATATAGATTGATATTAGTTTCTCATTGAAAATAAGGAAGATTTAACAATTTTCCAAAAATTCGTTAAAGTTGTAGTTCCAAAAAATTAGCCAAATCCAAATTTTCACGTTAGGTAAGCCATAGAAAATAACCAAGCAAAAAAAAACAAACAGTAATGTTTCAGTAAACGTATTATGGTTTATTCTCTGCGTATTTTCATAATTCTATTTTGTTTCTTCTTCAGTTTGGTTGCATTACAACAAAGTTCATTCTTCACAGAAAACTACCTTAAAATGCTATATGGAAGCTCAAGAATTATTAATATAAAGCATTTTTCGTGTACTCTTCTAAGCTGATAATAAAAAAATAAGCCGCGTTGGCACATGGGGCGAGCATCCAGCAGACTGTGTCTAAATCGCATTCACGGTCAAAGAGAGGTCTCCCGTTTTCTTTTCTATTTTCCCTACAGATTTATTCAATCGCGTTTTATCAAACGCTGATCAGCCGACGCGACTGACGGATTCGTGTGACCCTTCGTCCGTTTTTTTTTTTGCCCGAACCGCACGCGTTTACCCGTGCACAAGTATCAATAGATCTGAGGACAAAGTCTTTGACAAAAAACAGTCGCCGCCGACCGTCGTCATTAATAACAAACGTTTGGATGTGCATCCTAAAACGTCCATGTACACTAAATAATTCGTTAAATTCCGCATATATCATGTTTCAGAGTGTCGAAATAAATAAATGTGGTCCGCTTACGTAATGGAATCCAGATGTTTGAACGAAACTGCTCAGCTGTTCACATGTAAAGCGAATAAATATCAGTCAATTATACCCAGTGTGATTTATCGGTGCTTATCTATGGATTTGCTTCAAAAAGGGGTGACTAACTTTATCAATATTCAGTGCAAAGATGGGTTTGTTTGAATCCGCATCTGTTCTGACAATTGCGAACGTATCAAGTGTCAGATAAAATATACAAAACCCAGCAAGAAGACTTTGTTATTTTGATATACATTTGCAATGCATTATGAACTAAACAGTAAAAATAGTCTTTATATAACCCGAAAAATAATAAACTAAAAGTCTAAGCAAGAAGGAGAGTGTTTTGCCTTGACGATGGGGTTAAAGAATTAATTTGGTTTCAAAATTCGCAAATTATTGTGGATATGATGATAGTAGATAGGTCGTATTCCTGCAAATAAGACCGAAGGGTTTGTTTTTGCAAGCGGTGAACAATAAGTTAGGATTAAACATTCAGAAAATTTGTAAAAATATAAATAGAAAAATATTTACTGTGTTTTTAAGAAGTTTGATTCTGACTGGGAGACTGTTTTCGATGATTTTAGGTAATTTTTTGTTTTGTACTTTCAATAAAACTTTTAGTGTTTGACAATCAAAGAGCCCATCAGGATGCAGAAAAAAACAACGTATGGTACTTGTCAGTTTATTTAATGAACATTAATAAGCGAAAATAAAATTTAAAGGTAGCGTTCTTCACTACGTATTGCTCATTCGACATTATGCATAGAGGATCAAGATGGCTACTGGGTTTACTTGTTTGTTTTCGATTAACTTTCATTCTCAGGGCAGATTGGTGTATTGATTATGGTTCTAAGTGCTGAAGATTGTGCAATAGGTGTTGCTCTTGTGGTTGATGGAAGAAGCCACAGGTGGGTGTCCAGATTCCTTCATGTCAGTCTTTCTACCGTCCAAAGAGCACTTGAGCTGTTTAGGGAGACCGACAGAAATTCTCGGAATACTCTACGAAATCGTCATGTGACTTCAGTGGAGACCAAAAACCACGTGAGGTTCGTAATACAGTTGTGAGTGTGTGGACAGTACGTCGAAGGATACAAGAAGCTGGCTTAAAATCTTGTAGACCAGCAGCTGGACCAAAATTACTCCCACGTCAGCGAGTAATCAGACTCCAACATTCAAATTGGAGATTGGCACAATGGAGAAGTGTACTGTTTACTGACCAGTCTACATTTTGCCTACATACAGATGGAAGAGAACGAGTATAGAGCCGACAGGGAGAACGATTTGCGGAGTGCACCTTTAAGCCCCGGCTTATCCATGGTGGAGGTTCCCTGATGGTATGAGCAGGAATATCAATGGATGCCTGTACCGAATAGTTTGTCATTTATGGCGTATCGTTGACTCCACAGCAGTATATTGCGGAGGTTTTGGAAAATTACGTAGTACCATTTGCTCCAATTATCGGCAATGGCTTTATTCTGTAGCAGGATAATGCAATACCGCATTCTGCGAGATGCGTCACAGAATACTTGGATCCAGTTGGGATAGGAAAATTCAACTGGCCTGTATGTACTATCGCGGCCATATATTATGTCCCTTCTTTTGACGTCGATTTTCTCGCAAAACCAGGGGCAAAAAAACTTGAAAAAATTCTGGTGCTGTCCATGATTAGTATGCTACAACTCATAAAAATTAGAAGGCTGTATATGTATGGCGTTTTCCCGGTTTTTCCAAATTAAGAAGAATTGGCGCTTTTTTGCCCAGTAAATTTCATTCGTTTAACTTTAGCAAATTAATTACTCCAGAAATAATCTATAGATTTCAACGAATTAAAAAGTAAAATCACCTGCGGAATGTTAGTTTTCAATGTGCATTTTTGTAAAATCATTCGATTAGTGGTTGACCCACAAAAAGCTATATTATGCAATGCCAGCCATTCCGTTATTAGAAGAGCTAGAATAATGAAATATAGACAATAGGCTACCCAATAATTCATAGATTTAAAGTTTATTACATAATCATTGTTTATCTTGCATTTTTCATACAAAAAATCGTGCTAAAAGTCCGCGTGATTTCCGACGCTCTACGGTCTTTGGTGTACTGCGGGGAGTGGAGGCGTTAGCGGTGTTGTCATATCGGCGAGAACCGACAAAGCTGAGAGAACCGGGGCAGCTTATTATCAATACACAAAAAGAACGATAACTTATCAAGGTAGTAATTTTAACTAAGAATTAAATTCTTAATTTTTGCATAATTTTGATTATAATATTTGACCTGGTACGAGAGACAGATTTTGATGGAAGCTGATAGATCTAATAATATAGAGTTACCAGATTTTCCGATTAGTGGAGAATGCTAAATTAGGTTTGCTTGATAAACCCAAACAGTATTCAAAAAGTATGCCCAATTTTGTTATATAAATATTCAAACTATTATGACAGTTTCAACAGTTTATTGATTAATAATATTTAAATACATGCACAAACAATATAACATAAATACAACTCTTGATATATTACATATACCTATTACAAACAAGCGTGTTTTATACGCTCAGAGCTGACGTTTGTTAACAATATCAAAAAACTTTTACAAATTTAGCAGCGTAAATTAGTAGACACGTAGAATATTTTGCAAATCACTCATTAATTTTAAATGGTAATCCCGACCAAATGCCTGTTCGTGGTTCTGTTATCTTATTGACTCATTTTTCCATTATTTCTTAATTCCGTAGTCTGTCGCCGGTTACCAAAATTTCGTATTGTGTTCGTAAACACTGTTAGTCTAGTAACTAACGCACGTGCGATCCCCAGCTACTGGCAGCGTCGCTGTCGATCCCTTCCCCCGCTCGCCCCAAAGACCGAAGAGCGCCGCGTCAATTGCAGCAATCATGAGATGCTTCAACTCGATCTTTTGTAGGGAAACTGCAAGAGAAACAATGAATATGCAATAAACTTTACACCGATGAATTAGTGGGTAGCCTATAGTCTATATTCCATTATTCGAGCTCTTCTAATAAATGAATTGCTGGCATTGTATAATATAGCTTTTTGTGGGTCAAGCACTAATCCGATGATTTTACAAAAATGCACATTACTTTTTAATTCGTTAAAATCTATGGATTGTTTCCGGAGTAATTAATTCCTAAAGTTAAACGAATGAAATTTACGGGGAAAGAAACAGCGCCAATTCTTCTTAATTTAGAAAAATCGAGAAAACGCCAGCATAATATGTTGGCGTTAGTAGTTAATAAGCTGTATCTTATACAGCTTTCTAATTCTTATGAGTTGTAGCATATTTATCAAGGACAGCATCAGAATTTAACAAAATTTCGCCCTTAGATTTGCGAGAAAACGGACGTCACAAGAGGGGACATAATATATGGCCACGATAGAACCACAGATGGAAATCCTATAGAACATGTTTCGGACATGCTGGGCAGGCGTATTAGAGGACGCGCAGCTGCACCAACCACAATAAACAAGCTTCGTATGGCACTTCAGGAAGAATGGCAGAACATTCCACAAAATGATATTCGTTCAACTGAAACTTCGATTATTAATCTATGTTGTTTGTTTAGCATAAATGCATTTTCTTTCATGTGTACGTACATTATCGTTTTCGCTAATTAATGTTCCTTAAATAAGCTGATAACTACCATATTTTGTTCTTTTCTGATGTTCGTTTTCTGATGGATCTTTTTGATTGTCAAACACTAAAAGTTCTATTGAAAGCAGTAAAATAAAAAAATGTTTTTTTTTGCAAAAATAACGCATTGATCCGTTCTTTTGCATCTGAGTGTATTTAAGGCTGCTTGTAATCATAATGTTTGTAAATCCGTAACGCGTAACTTAATTACGTAAGTACCTACAACTATGGGCGATATAAAGTTTCTTGTTGTGTTATTTATATACACCTCGGTAAGACGACCTCGGTGTAATTTTCTGGTACATAAAGAAATAATTGAACATAGAAAAAAGTGGACGAAGATAGCGTGCGCCTGGACTCATTTAACCTGATTTATTGGTTATTAGCGGCAGATGAACCGCCCGATAGAAGGAATTCGACTCCACTCGAGGACTTCGGCTCCTATATTTATGTGCCATGTAGATTAGGCCGCTCGTGGAACGGTTCAAGTAGTGGCGGATGGTTCGTTTAAAATTAATGCCAGTGTCAATTGGCTTAAAATTACTTTTTTAATATGCATTCCGAGTGGAGGTCGATTTCTTAATAGCGCGTTCCTATTAACCATTCGCTATGGCGCCGAAATTTATGTAATAGCCTGTTCGTAATCCAGATATACAAATATCAATGTAAATACGACACTTTTGCTTTATATCTTATGAGGTTAGGAAGTTATTTCTAGCTCAGTTTGACTGTTGAGCTTTCGCGTGATTGATATGCCTCGGGTTGAAACATGGAGCGCTACAAGAGACAACAACTTGTCCTTATTGTTAAATATTACTATTACGATGGTGGGAGTTTGGTAAATACTATTCGTAAATTGCGCCAATTTTCGGTAGAAGTAACATTCCTAATTCATTCACTATGAAAAGAAAAGTCGCAAAATACGAAAGTACTGGTTCAGACAGGAATTTTTACGTAAAAACGCGGGACAGCAGCGGGGAGGGGTAAATATTACAACAAAATCTAGGTCCTCGCGAAAGTCGAAAATAAACAACTTCTAAGATTATAGTAAATATTTAACACAAAAATTATTAATTATATGTCTGTTAGTTTGCTTGGGTGCAGTTTTTTCTTTTAAGAAACATTATTTCTTTAACTTTTTGTGCTCGTGATAAAGAAAATACCTACTCGACATTATCTGCATTATTTGTGATTGATTGTTTGGTATAGTTATTTATAATAAATAAGTATTATTTGATACAAGAAAAAGTGTTTTCGTTATCGCTTCTCATAGGAATACAAGTGGTATTACTTTCATTTAAATTAAATTCTTCAAATGCCCTTTGTACGAGTAAAATATTGTAAATAAATACATTTTTATAAACTAATAAAGATAGTAAGACGATATGAATTATAATTCTTATGGTTAATAAAATAAATCTTAAGGTCCATGAAGATAACAAACAAATGTTTCAACTTTTGCAATGTTTCATAATTTTGTCAATGCATTTTAGAGAAATTCATGTAGACTAGCTAGCACTTACCATTTTAATTGTGAAAAACAGAATTTGATATCTGAATAGACCGGGTAAACCAACCTATGTTTTCCTTAAAAATGCAAACATAAAAAAATTGTTTTAAAAAATTACAATAACGATACAAAAATATTAAAAATCCACCATTAGTTACAGCAGAATATTGCATATTCCTTAAGAATTTTTTAAAATTCTGTATACTATTGTATCAGACATCAATCAGGTTTGTGCCTACAGAAGTATACCTTTATTTTATTAAAAACACTATGTTAAATGTTGAATAATATACATATAAACACTGCTGTTTTATCTACTACCAGAGAATTCAAGCTCCAAATATGGTATGAAGCAGAAGCTCAATACGGGTTTTGTAACTGGATTCAAACTAGATCACGGAGAATCAAAATCCTGACGTACTATTTGGTGATTGAAGAGGATTTCTAGACACGAGATGTGATTACTAATTTTAATAATTTCCATGAACTGACAATAAAATCACCGATGTATGCTAAAGATTACTGATTTTTTATCTTATTTCTTGGTAATATTAGTGGAAGAACTCTATAATATTGTTATATGAGAAATGTTGTATAATGGGATATAGTCGACTTGTCAACCACTGACTCCAGATGTTTTGCTTCTCAAGTGCAAAGTGTATGGAGACTTAGGATCAACATTTTTGTGATTTTATGTTGACATTATAATATAATATTAATAGTTATATAATATTATAAAGCTTATGTTGACTAATTGTCTTTTATAAATAATATATGAATTACAAATTGGTAAATAAAGAATAACTTATGAAGGGTTTTGTTTTTCTTATAGGTTATCAGATCCCTGTGCTGTTGACGTACATACGTATGCGTAATATGTATACTTGTGTGTTTTTCACCTTAATACACTTTTAGATATTCGACATATTCATAGTACGTGTGTTTTTGCAGATATCACTTCATAAACCGTAGACAAATGTTGAAGTTAGATAATTATATGATAAATATTTTAAATTCTCAACATAGGTGTTGGCAACAATTTATCACAGTAATTTTTAAAGTTACCATGTTATGTTGGCATTGTAAAGAATCACTATACAGCTGAGTATACAGTCTGATTACGTGTGCAAAAATAAATTGACACAGACTTACACTAACGTCTTTAATGTCTTTGGTATAATGTTGACCGCACGTCGGCGAAGTCTATCTTGTTCCAAAGTAGGTTTAG
This sequence comes from Melinopterus prodromus, assembly GCA_964023965.1. NCBI lineage: Eukaryota > Metazoa > Arthropoda > Insecta > Coleoptera > Scarabaeidae > Melinopterus > Melinopterus prodromus. The sequence continues at coordinate 11,773,576 of OZ030391.1, forward strand.
CGAAAACGTCGATATCCCCACTCAAACACCAACTCTCGACTGATTTTACCAAACTTATCAAAATCAGCTGCTGGACTGCCCTCTTAAGGCAAAAATTAGTACTGTTGTCTTTTGGTACTGTTATACAGTCGATGAACTGGTAAATTGTTGCGCATTGTTCTCGTCAACTAAATATCAAATCGTGTTTTCAGATATAAAACATGATAAATAATAAAAGAATAAAAATAAATAAATAATAATAAATATAATTTTAGAAATTATAATTTATTCTAATAAACTGCTTCATCAAAACCACGACATTGATTTTATTAAACAAGTCCATTACTATTCAGCAATTCACCAGCTAGTTGCAGTTTTTTTTGTGTATTGGTTGTTTGGACTTTATCCACGAACACTCCTATAGAATAGAGGATTAAGTCCCTCTGTATTCTAAGAGTAAATAGCTTAGCTTAGCATAGCTTGTTCCGCAAATTGTTTGAATTGAAACAAGGTTACAAATAGTCTAAAGCAGGTCTTAAAATTTGATGTTTATATTTTGCCGTTGCGCGCTTTTCAAAACTTTTTACCGCCGATGTCCCTCGTCCCTCGTCCAAATAAAGTATTGAATTACGAAATGGGATGAAGCCATTCGGGTCCGATAAGTAAATAAACTCATTCTGAAAACTCGACATGAAGTGCGCCAATAAAATACACTGAATTATTTTAGTTTATATCGCCAGTTTTGAAAGTTTGCAAGTCGCCCGCCGGGGGCATCTTAAAGAATATGTCGAATAACGGGCTCCGAGGACGAGCACGACGACGACAACGACGGTAAAGTTTCGATACATTTACTTTAGTTTAGGAGTGCCAGTCATCAGGCTAAGAGACGAGGTAGAATTCAGCATCTACTAATTCCCGTATCCCTGGCCAGCAGCATCGACACTGAGCATTTAGAGTGCTCGTTGCCGCTGTTGTTGTTGTTTCGTTTAATACGCTCGCCAGTCGACGTCGTCGCCGCCGTGTGTTATACTCAGTTACAAAGAAAACTGGACATCCAGCAACTATGATGTAACTGATGAACCTTGTTTTAGTTCATACTGATTTCTCTGTTCCTCTTCTTGTTCCTCTTCTTGTTCGTTTTCTTTGTTCCTCAAGAGTGCGTGGTCAAGTCCTAGCGCCTTACGTCCATCACCTTTCGTCATTTCTTTTAAGATGCCAAAGCGATTTCCAAGGAATTCCTCGTTTATTCTTCTGGTTATAGTGCATGTCCTTCTATGGCAGCATGTCTAATTGTTAGTGTATATTAATATTAGTGTTTCTCGTTTTTTAAGGTTTAATAGTTTTACAGCAAACAACTACTTTATAAATCAATGTACTGTAATACGACTTGACAAATTAGTAACACATGGAGTATGTTTTGCATTTTGAATGTAAACTAGATGGATCCATTGGCTACTTCCCCAATGGAAAATTTTATAGATTTCTGTAGATCTGTACAAAAAACTTAAATCAAAATAGGTGCTCTATACAAATAATATTATTACTTTAAATCTTCCACAAAATGCTTGTATTGTACCTATTGTGTCTAGAAGAATAGAATACTAGCTGAAATATGGAATATGGATTTTGTGGAGGATTGTGCAATTCCCTCTGTAGGTTTGTTAACTTCCGAGGGGCATCCTGCAGCCATCGAGAAAGCGAGTATGGCGCTGGGAGCAAATAAATTTTGAATAGTTTGTCCAAAATAACAATCATTAGCGCCCATTTTTACCCCCCATCTACATTTTAGAGGAAAGGTAAAACAAGTTCTTTTTATAAACCTTATTTTTTACTTTATTAACTTTTTTTTTTCATCCTTTATGTGTATATTTTTTAATGTAGTAAAACGTAGTTTTTGTATTTAAAAATAGCCAATTTTCATGACAAAAAAGTCGCAGAGTCGTAACATTTACGGTTATTGACAAAAACATAAAAACTATCATTCTTCATTTTTCACACACTATCCACATTTGAGAAAAGGAGTGAAATACATGTTTCTTAATTTTTAAAAGTGAATCCAAATACCAATGGTCACGTCTAATATCGGCGGGTTTTGAGATATAGCTTTATTCATAAAGGTTTCATTCCTTGTTTTCACTCGTTTAGAGTCGTAATTTCCGCATCCTGGTGGAAATTACACGGATTTATCTATATTTATACATATATTTACCTAAAAGTTAACAGAATCTGTAGTACGTAATTTTTCTCTGGACTATTTATGCTTTTTTAGTATTTTCAGTTTATTCTATTTTTTTTTAATTGCTTTGAATTGTATTGTATTATAATGTTATTTTGTAGTCCGTAGATATTAAGTACGTAAGGTAAACGCCCCAAATTCAGACAGGGCATTTTTGTTACATTTGTAACTGTAGAATTTAACCGTAGCTTTTGTAAACAAATATTTCCTTCTTAAGATATCTGGCTATTCATATTTAAAGAAAATTGATAATAGTTATGTAGGTAATTTATATTATATTTTATAAGTTTAATAATTGCTTCTAATTCAGACACTAAGCGTATATTTTCCTACAAAATCTGACACCTCATTGAACCTACTTCAGACACTGCTCCTAAATCAAATATTAAGTGTTTTAAATACTGTTTAATAAGATTTATTATTAAGAAATGTTAAACATTTAAGTTTTACCATTTTTAATGAAACAGTATAAAATAGGTCCTTAGTATTTTTCAGTTTGGCCTCTCTCCCCCACTGTACGCTAATGATTCGTACATCTGGAATTTTTAGTTTTTTTCTTGGCGAAGCTTTTTATTCTGTTCCTTTTTCGTATCTTTTCTTATTTCTGTAGAATGTGTGTCTTTTGTGCTTACTTCTTTTTTATTAACAAATATTCTCTCCCAGCATTAGGCAATAATATTACTGTTACTGTTATCTCCAAAGGTTGTGTATTAATGGCAAAATAGGTACTGTCTGCTGCTAGTGTAATAATTAGGGATTATTGATGCAAAATGCATACAATTAATTGTCATATAGCAAACGATGTAAACTACGATTTTTTCTTGTGTAAAGACAGCAATAGAGGCATATGTATTACTTCGAACTATATACCCAATTACGACACACATGTCTGATTTAAGGACGTGCTATATTTACATGTACCTAATTCCGATTCCCCTAAATTTGTAAATAATAGTGGTTAAAAGAGTACTACACCCTATTATTATAAAAATATAAAGCCTTTTTAGTCAGCCTAAATAGATATTATTAGAATTTGCTTAATTACTTCAGCTATGAAAAAAGAACTCGAATTGCAGTTTCCTTATAAGCAAAAATCTACTTTTAGACTTTTTTTAACACTAAATTATTAACTTTTAGGTTATATTATGACCGTTAGAACATTAGTAGAATAAGAACCGATTGTGGGTTGATAAGTGTAATGTCAACCTATTTTATCCAACTAAACAAAAATCTGTCGGAATATAGGACAGTGTCTGGATTTGGGACGTTTACCTTAATAAGAAGTGTACAAATTTAATAGGTAATAATTAATATTTTTAGTGCCTGAATAACGCCGAAACCGGGATAAACAAAAAAGAAAATGAAATAAATAAAAATTTGGAATTCAAAACCAGGTTATTTTTCAAAAGTCCGAAGCACACTTGTGCAAATATGAGATAAAATGAGAGTGTCCAGAAATTCAATTGAATCATACATTAACGGAAAAGTTGTATTTTAATTGTGATTACTTATGTATATCTTTTATCACATTAAAGAAATAATACGTACGTAATTAAACCCTATCTTGTGGCTTGTTTATATTCTGTGTTCATAAAGATTACACGCAGACTTTTTAAACAGTTAAAACAAGCTATTAAATGAAATAACCTTCGTACCGGTGTTTACTTTTCAATGTAACCTAGTATATCTCGGTTTCTTCTGCAGTTCGATGCGTTCAATTCCGCTCGAACAGGTTTCCGAGATTTATATTTCTGCATCTGATTTCGCCCGACGCCGGCGGCGGACTGTGTTTGTGTCTGCGTACCTCGGAGCCGTCCGCGATAAACAATGATCTCAAAACGGTCCCTTCTCGCCTTAATTGAATGAAACCCGTCGGCTACTGACTCTTCTTCTTTCGCTGCCGCTCCTCGCCGTGCCACTTGATATCGAATGCTAGTGTCGCACTTGTTTTCCCTCAACACCGCCCTTCCGAGCAGCGTCGTTAAAGACACCGAGAGTTGCCGTCGCATTTTCAAGCTCTACGAACGCTCTTGTATTCCGTAACTTCAGTCGTACAGAAATGGTATCGCATTAAATGCGTTAGATATGTTTGTGTTTATCTAGAACTACTTGTTTACTCTGTTTACTATGTATACGTTATATCCTTGCTCTAGCTTTGTATCTAATTGCCTAACATTATTCGAAACTGCAATCAAAGTTTTGCGAATAACATAATTAGATCTACTGAAATACGTAAACTCTGGTATTCGTTTACTAAAGAGAAATACGTTTTCTTGCCCTAGTTAAAACTGAAGAATACAAACGTTTATAAGATTAATTGCATTTCTGAGTAAGTTTATTAATTATACAGAGGTCAATCAGTACGAACTTCGTAGACACATATTAAGGATGCATTTTTAATAGATCTTTAGATGTTAGTGCTTATTATTAGCAACGATTAAAGAAATTGTTGTTTAAAAATGCATAGGTTCCTAATCATTTCATGTGAACTGTATAATAACTCACCTGTCAATTTTATATACATTTCTTGACCTTAATAATACTGAAGTTAAATTAATCGTATGTATTTTGTTTCTGTAGAAGAACTGCGACTAACATAGGCGGAGGTGCCGTGAACGATTCTAGACTTGTACCTCAATCTCTATTGACTTAATAGCTAACCTAAAAACCCTTGAAACTTGTAAGTGTTTGACGAGTAGATGTGCTTTTTACAATAATAGGTACTTACTTTACAACAAGATATTTTTTACGAAACAAATTATGTATTGATGTAATTTAGAAAGAACTTCAGTATTTACTAATTTTCCAAATTCTGCTATAAAATATCAACAACAAAATATTTTTAGTACATAGATTCCAATTACTGCAGCATAAAATTACATTTAAACCAACTATTCTCTAATAGATTTTTAATTTAATTGAAAAACCTACGCAACTTAAAGAATTTTTGTTTTTGTCCAGCGTGTATGTTGAATCAAAACTTTAACTTTGCCTATAAACTTCTTAGACCATCCAAAACTCTATAAAAAATCTTCTTCACGAAAAATTTTGAATTTAGGTTCTTTATGGGTATAATTAGGTCTATCGGGGACTCTGTTTACTATGTTTACCTTATATCCTTGCGCTACCTTGGTATCGAATTGCCTAACATTATTCCAAACTGCAATCAAAGTTTTGTTAATAAAATAATTAGTTGTACTGAAATATGTAAACTCCGCTATTAATTCAGTAAAGTAAAATACGTACTTCTTGTCCTACTTAAAACTGAACAATACAAACGTTCATAAGATTAATTTCATTTCTGAGGAAGTTTATTAAATATACAGAGGTCAATAAGTAGGAAGTTCGTAGGTACACATTAGGATGCATGTTTAATAGATCTTTTGCTGCTAGTGCTTATTACTAGCAACGATTAAAGAAATTGTTGTCTAAAAATGTATGGGTTCCTGCACATATCATGTGACGATATAATAACTCAGCAGTTTATATAAATTTCGTGACCTATTTGGATAATTGACCATAAGTCATTTAATTAATCGTATGTATTTGGTTCCGTAGAAAAACTGCGACTAACATTGGCGGAGGTGCCGTGAAATATTCTAGACGTATCTTTTGATTTAATAGTTAAGCAGTATTGTTGCGAAGTAGTATTTAATATTTTATTTTTTGTTCTGTTTTGACGCTTGATCGTACGTTAACATTATTATATACTAACAACAAATTACGGAAACTGCATTTGATAAACTACTATTGCCAGTATTAACTATTCATTAACCAATCTAAGAAAATACAACTTTAAGATATCTTTTACGATATAAGTTCAGTGTTCACGTTATTCAGAAACAACAACCTTAACATCAGAAAAAGGATTATTAGAACATGTATAACTTGTACTAGTTTGACGGGAATTGAGATTGACATTCAAATTTAAAATTTCGCACCTACATAACTGTGCATATTTTCATTAACTATCACTGCATTATGTACAGGGTCTAACAAGATTTTGGTTTATGGAGAAGTTACTAAAAGAAAAAACTAGAAGCTTGTATGTAAATATAGTTAAATACGATATATCTAACTAAATTGTTTTCAGGGCTTCCGGATACGCTGGATTTAGTATCAACTTTAATATTTCATATGAAGCACATCATTGTTTGTTAAATACGGGAGTTTATTTAATTTTGTTCTAATATTAAATGACAGCTGCTGTGTTACTAGTGTGTTAATTTTTGTTACTGTGCGTTAATTTTCTTTAGTGTAATAAATTTCATATTTTGCCTATAGCATTAGTTATTTTTAATTTTAAAAGTTTAAAAATTACTAATTTTAATATTAAGATTATTTTAATGATGTCTCTCATGCAAGTGCAAATTCTCAATAACATTTTTTTTCGCTTTTGATTGCTTATTATTTTCCAATACACTTTACGCATGGAGATATTTTGTAGTTCTTTTTGTGTATTTAAAAAAAAATCTATTTATTACGGTTAAATACTTTAGGTAGGACATATAAAATAAATAAGAAGTATTCATATAATATAGGGTGACAACAAAACCGTCGGTTCGTACGTACTTTTCTTTCAGTTCAACAAAAGTTCAACATTGATTTTACACTAAACTCTGTATATCATTTCCAGGGTACAACTATCTCAACAATCTACAATACAGCAACTTTTTTAACAGTCACACCCAACAGTTGATGATAAATATTGTAATCAACACTGCAGCAGTATTTTTTTAAATTTAAAAATATGAAATTTAACACACAATCGACTTGAGATTGAACGAACAACTTAAAATTTAATTTAAGTATGAAGCTACGGGAAACTGAAAATATTTTAGTTGACAATTCTTTTAATTGGGGCTCCGTAATGGACCATTCCTTTTTTCTTTTACGATAACCTTTATCGTAAAAGATCCTGTATAAAAACACTCAGGTTTCCTACGTTTTCAGCCTATGTTCTAACTGATAATTTTATCAAATCAATTTTAGATGCTTTTCAGGTATGTAATTTTAGTTATGTAGGAAAAGCGCACAATAATTGGCGCAATAATTAGGATTTAAAAATGTTAAGTTCCTTTATATTTTTTTCACATCCCAACAGTGCCGAGTATTGGACCTATTTCTCCAGCTATATATATAGCTATATATATATATAAGGAATGTATACTATTCTAGAACAGAATATTAGTAATAGTATATAAAGCACCTGTGGTAGACTAAACACAAGTAGACAGTACTAATTGGGGACATAACAACGATTAGCACAAATACAAAATTGCAGCATTATTTTGTAAATTGAAAATTGTCACGACAGCTCATATGTCTCCGAAAGATAATGTTGGCAAGCGGCATTACGCAGCCTTGTATTTTTCAAATTTATGAACACACAAGTATTAAATATTACCATGTGATGGTTCCGATACGTTGACTGATATTGCAAAAGTTAAAATACCCCCCACCGTAAATTATAAAAAGAGTTAACCAATTTTGCCCATTCATGAACATATCCTTACATTTTAAGTGATAAGCTTGTTTACCAAATTTCAGATCAATTATTTCAAAATTACTGCAGTTGTCGTGTACACAGTCAGACGGACAGACGAACAGATGGACAAACGGGCTAAATCGATTCTAAGTCTGTACCTGCCACGCTTCCTCAAAGGTGTTACAAATGTTGTGACAAACTAAATATACCCTACCACATCCTCTTTTTGCATTTTCCGCACTAATTTTTTGAAAAATTACTGTACAATCGAAAGATGCCTATATATTTTTAAAAACATTGTTATTATTTTTCAAGTCATATAACACTTTGCAAATACTTGTTTTTTTACAAAATAAGGTTAACCTTACCCCAGCTCAGGGCGAACAAGAAAAACATACCGTGTGTCCCTTTATCCCGCATTGTTTTATACAGTAAATTTCATTCCGAGTAAAAAGTTTTATACATAGAGAAAAATGTTTTAACCATGCAATTGTAAAAAAATCCGTTCAACTGAAAAATTATTGTAAGCTTCTTGTAAAATCTCAAAAATATCCATATTCGTATAAGATTACTATCATAATGCTGTAATTTCACATAAAAATCTCAATATTACATGCAGGTAATGTGAAAGACTTCAGCAAAATTGCCAGTCAAATAATCAGCTAAACCACATTTAACCCCCAACAGTTGATGACAAATAATGTAACCAACACTGCACCTGGCATTTTTTAACAAAATGTAACACACAATCGCTTGAGATGGATCGCACAAGTTAAAATTCAATTTAAGTATAAAGCTACCGGAAACTGAAAATATTTTAGTTAAAAATTCTTTTAATTGGTGCTCCATTATGGACCATTCCTTTTTTCTTTTACAATATTTACGATGAAGGTAACTCGATCCTGTATAAAAGCACTCAGGTTTCCTACGGTTTCAGCCTATGTTCTAACTGATAATTTTATCAAACCAATTTTAGATGCCTTTTCAGATACCTAATTTTAGTTATGTAGCAAAAACGCACAATAATTGTCGTAATAAATAAGATTAATAAAAGTTAAGCTCCTTTATATTTTTTCACATCCCAACAGTGCTGAGTATTGGACCTATTTCTCCAGCTGAGTTATAATGAATATATACTATACCAAAACAGAATATTAGTAATAGTATATAAAGCACCTGTGGTAGACTAAACACAAGTAGACAGTAGTAATTGGAGACATAACAACGATTAGCACGAATACAAAATTGCAGCATTATTTTCTAAATTGAAAATTGTCACGACAGCTCATATATCTCCGAAAGATAATGTTGGCAAGCGGCATTACGCAGCCTTGTATTTTTCAAATTTATGAACACACGAGCATTAAATATTACCATGTGCTGGTTCCGATACCTTGACTGATATTGCGTATGCACACGCCTAACATATTAGGTAAACAACTACCGTAACACATACGGCCGTACACGACGACGACAGTACACCAGACTCATTAATTATGGGCAAAATTATCAGACCGAGAAACTTTTCACAATCGCCTCTACATGAAATAACCGAAGTGCGGCGAAAGCGTTTTGCATAATATTCGCTCAGAATTCTCTCCTTTTGCGTTTTTCTTCACCTCACCCCCACCTAGCGCCTCTCAACTTTCAGAAGAGGGGTGGGGGGGTGTTATCTGTTTTTAATTGCCTCTTTATCCGTGTTCATCTCCGGCGTTTCTCCCTTTCGGTTTCTTCGCAGCGGCGGCCAATTATTTCTAATTCAATTTTTAAAGCTCGTTTTAGATTATCAATCATCGCTCGGGCGATTATTTTTCAATTTTGCTTGCATAATTTTCAATAACTTGCCGGTTTGTTGCGAAAGCGGCGCGCCGGTTTCGCGATGTATATGTATAGGTACGCTTTTTTTCCTGTTCGCGCTTCGCAATCTCTGCTCAAATACTTTGCATTTTAAATTAATTGTAATTGCATCCTGGTCGAGTCGTTCCTTATATTGTTTGCGGATGTGCCTTATCTCTGAATATATACTACCGTAAGCCTTATATGCCTTTATTCGCCTTATATTTCTTGCTTGCACGATACAGACTTTATTGATTTTTATTAAGTTTGTCGCCGTCTTGGTTTTATTACTTGTAATGCAACGTTTTGTAGATCGTATTGCACATACCTACCTACTTAGTATTGCTATTATTAACGCATTTATAAAGAAGTATTATACATAGTGTGTCTAAATTAAGTGCTTCCGCCGAATCCTTGAGTTCCGAGAGATATAGTCAGGGATTCCGCTGAAAAAGTAGCGACCAATAGCAGTGAGGATTGCTTAAAATTATCTCTGCCACTGTCACTGAAAACAAATTGAATCTTTGGGAAACGACAATTGGTAAAAATCATCATTTGTTTAGTTGTTTGTGTAAAACATTATTTCTTTTTTCAATATTTCGCCCTTTCCAGTAAAATGTGTGATATAAATAAACTTATAATTTTAATCTGCTACTCATACTCGAAAATTGGCTGTAGAAGAAGAGCAAATGAAGAACTCTAGGTTTAAATATGATCTTACATTCTAAATAACATTAAACCTAACGCTATACAAATTTGGAGCTTCTGTGTAAATTATGTTCTACCATTAATGGGAAATCAATAAATGTATTCAGATTTCAGACGAATTCTAAGTGAAAATTGATGGTTAATTAAATTACAATAGCATCATAATAAAAATACGCAAAATGCGGGAAGGAAACTTTGAAGTAGTCTTCAAAATTTCGTGACAGCATTTAATTAAAAAATAAATTATTAAGTTACATATAAGAAATTCTAAAATTCTAATAATAGGTTGACAACGCAAAATAACTAAAATTTATTTCGCCGCGAGTTTTAAAGCACAGTGCAGTTTTAAACATTGCGTATGTCGAAGCCAGCTTTTCCTTAGTTAACAAATTTTAAGAGAAAATACTTTAATAGAAATCATCTGTTAGAGATGAAATTAGCACGTAAACTAATCTTGTACTGGGGGTTTAGTAAAATGTTTAATATGGACTTTTGGCAGCCATTTGAAATATTAACAAAACCGTATTTTAAACAGCCGTAACTTCTTATTGAACTTCGTTAGGAAATCAATAGGTCTTTAAGAAACTTTATACTAGGAATGAGTGTTTCTTAATTTCCCTTTATTTTTATTATTGATATTTTCGTAATCTTGTTAATCAATTTATGTACATTTTGTTATAGTAAAGGGTACTGTGTGATATAAATTTTCTTGTATATTTCTTGTTAATATTTTAAACGGCTGTAAAGTTTGAAGGAAAAAAAAACAATTAATCATACACTGAAAACCCTCTGCAAAATTACAGAAAATTAATGTAATAAACTACAGCAAACATGGTGTAAAAGACAAATTTTATTTTCTACTGTAACATCGCTGGTTATTTGTTACAAGCTACAAGCTAAATTTTGTTAACAAAATTCATCTGTTTCACATACATATCGTTTTTATATTACAGCATTATCACCGTAATTTCAGAGGAGAGGTACCTACATAAAATTCACAGTAGAAATTAATTATAACCACTAAATTGGGTTTATTTGCAGATATGTTGCTGGTTAATTGATGCAGCAAAATAGCCTTTAATATTTTTCGGGAAGCCATGTGTTATCAGATTTCCAAAGTTAGGTGTAATATAAGACTTATGCAACGGTGAAAGAAGAGAGACAAATCAGTTTAACAGGATGTAAAAAATTTAGTAGATTTTTTCTTTCCTTCTATATGTTTTTTGGAATGCCGATTTTCAATCCGATTTTCAACTCTTCTACTTCCCATGGACCATATCCGTGGGAAGTAGCAAATGAAAATCGCAAAAACCTCAAACTGTACGACTTTTCATCAGTTTTTTGCCAAAAAGTCATAAAACTATGCCCCTTTCGACGTAGACCACTATATACATTAATAAGGAACACTAAATTTACTATAAGGATCACCCTCAGGTGTATTTTTTGGTTGAGTGGTTTAGTCGCTAGAGCGCGCTGAAAGAAGTCCAAAGTTTCCTACTTTATGTAACGTTCGTGTAATTACAAAAACTTAGATTCTAATAAAACTACATTAAATTCTCTACAAATTGCATAACTTAATCAGTTATTTTGGCCAAACTGTGTAGCCACTAGAGAACGTGAAATTTCACATTACGCGAAACCGCTAATTCAAGAGCCCTTTACCGAAAGATATAATATATAGAGAGGTATATTATTACTATTTATTTATTAAAAACTATTTATTTATTCTTTTTAATTAAAACTTAATATATTATTTTTTGTCTGCAACACTTAGCGGCTTCGCTTAGCTTAATAAGACATAAAATATCAACCCAATCTCACGGTTACACGGTTTCGCCAAAACAAGTTAAGATGTGCAATTTATAGGGAAATTAACTCGAAAACTGGCTTGTATAGTTGAAAATTTTGAGTTTGGTAGCGATTTTCGTTGTGAAGCCAATCCGGGGGAAGTAGCAAAATTGAAATTTGGATTCGGCACCCAAAAAACATCTAGAATGAGAGAAAAAACTTAATTTTTTTCCTGGAACAGGTACCCTCGGAAACGATTTGACTGGGCTAAAGGTGCACTCTACAACTGTCAGCTTTTCGTTAGAATTTTTCAACATTCTCTAAAACAGCCTCTAAACAGTGTGAAAATGTTCAGAGTCAACTGAGTGTACACAGAACATAACGTCCACCAAATGCCAGGCATTTTCCTAAGACATCTTTGCTAAATCCAGAAGACCCATATCAAAACGACGCAAAAGTACCCACATATATAAAAGAAAAATCCGACGAATCACTTTCTCTCCGCAGTGACTTGGCACAACGTCTTATGACATGATTATTTAAGTAGTACAATTTAATAGAAGTTCTGTGTCGTGAAGTGTAGAGCGCAGCGTGACGTACGGCCGACGCCGGGCTTCTGGTAATAGTAATAATACGTGCCGAGCGAATTGTGTACGATAATGTACGGCGACGCAAGCCGCTAGGAAGCTAACAGTGCAACGTTCAAATGTCACCCGATGTGTGTCAATAGGAGAGCGTGGGCGCAGCACTCGAGCACACTGCGATATTATATTATGGCATTATTGGCGCGTGCAACGCTATCGAGGTTACGTTGTTGCCACACACATAGGCCCTCACTCTCTCTCTCCGTCTCTCTCTCTCTCTCTTACTCACTCTCTTCATGTCTCTGCTTCCTATGTACCGCTTGAGCTCCTCGAGCCACTACTTCAGCTGTACAGTTGGCCAATTACTGGCACTCAGACGAGGAGACGTCGCTAGGCCATTAGACAAATCTGCGATGTCAACATTACCAATATCAATTGATATTAAAAAGTATAAATAAACTATGATATAAAACATCACTTTTTCTTAAGAGCATGGCTAAAACTACTAGAAACTACCTAAAAAAACTACCTATGATGTTCTGGTCTTCCTCTTCTGACTTCCTACAGATATTTTCTGTCTTCCTCCACTTTCATCACTTCGTCTGCATTATATAAGTAATATTTCCCAAGATATTCTCATTATACCATCTACGATATTGTCACCACAGTGTTAGTCGTTTGTGGTTTTCAAAATACGCTTTGGATACAAACCTTCCACAAATGTTTGGCGATTGTCATATGTCTGTTACTACAGTCTCTTATTACTTTGTTTTCATTAAAACTAGTTTAGTTTCTATAAACAAAAGAAAATTTAGAGTGTGTGTGTACACCAGTTTTTAAATAAATAGTTCCTAACCGATGGATTGGTCGTGGCGACCCTGTTAATTGGCCCGGTAGATCACCTGTACTAAATCCACTTGACTTTTTCTTCTGGGGACATGAAAAGAGTCTGGTCTACAAGACGCCTAGCCGCACGAAAGAAGAACTCCTCGCAACAGTGATGGCCGCATGTTCCTGATATTATTCCATAGGATTCGGGCATCCCTTATTCACCGCTTTGTGTAATAGGCAAGAAATAAATTCCAGATTGTTTATTTTTGATTCAGCCTAGTGTCTAAAAAGCTCATTTCCGGATAGGACTATTGGAAAAAATGCTTGGTTTCGTATTCCCTATAATCCCAATAAGTTTGTCGAAATCTTGACACCCTGTATATGTATAAGGTTGTAATGTTCATCACTATAAGTACGTAAATTAACTAAGGCATGCTTACCAGTCAAGAGAAAGGGGTGGAATTGGACAAGAATTGGATTAAATATACAGGGGTGTTTAATAGGGTGCTTCCTATTTTCTCAAACTACCCCTTCAGAATATTATATGACCAGAAAATCATGTGCAGTATCTCTCTTTATAATTTTAAAAGGTATCTTTATTTTCGTATGTCTACAATATATGCTCATACCACAATCATTATCTTCATAAAAAAATCTGATGTGGCCAGGCACATGACTTTATCATACAATATATAAAATTAATAGTTTAGCTGCATGAGAATCTATTCTATTGAGATAAATCGTAGGTATTGTCAAAGCATCAGCATTTGACACTACCTACACTACGTCATCAGAATAATAGTTATTTATGTCACAAATGCCGAAAGTACGGAATAGCGCGACGAGCGGTGATGCGGCGCGTCACCGAAGGCGGAGTGTCGCCGTCGCATATGAGCGAGTCGGCTATCTAGTTTTTGGAAGGAGCGACATCAACGTCTATAGTGTTGCTTTTTAAGAAATACGTATTTAAAAAAAAAAATGGTGTCTGTATAGTAAATGCTAGGTTGGTACCACTTAGACGAAACGTCAAGTTTAAAGGTGCGTTCCGATTGGTAGGTAATGGTAGCTAATGGCGGTGGTAGAATACGAAATTATAGTATTTCTTACATATCGTGATAATGACACATATTAGTTTGCATGTACATAAACATGAGTCACTATCAATTTTCTATTGGAAATACTATAACGGCGTCGGCTACCACTGCCATCGTCACTAATGAAAACGCACCTTAAAAAGGTAATTCAAATTGTGACAGATTTATATTTGTTCATGACACATCTCTACCAACATACTAAAATAAAACTACACTCATCGCTATACTTTATTTATAATTTTCTCAATGTATCGTTTTTAGAATTAGATATAAAGACGGGTTGATATTTCTTATCAACAAACAGTCAAATTGGTGATCTTACTTTATTTGAAATTTGTATTTTATAATTTGCCGTACTACAGCGGCAACGTTCCATAGTGGTTTTCCAACCTCTGATGAGATCAGCTGTTTTCGAATGTGACAACACAAAAAAATATTTGTCAAAATCCTGGCTACTATGTAATTTCATATCAATGCAGATGCGACCGATCTCGATCAAATAGAATTTGCTCTAGAAGCTAAACTATTAATTTTACCAAAAAATTTCATAGGCATAAATTATTCAAAATTTCCTGTGCTTTAATTTATTAATTAACTAATTTGTCGAAATTACAGAAATGGCGGCTCATTTCCAAAATCCTTCAAATAGGCTTAGAATAAACTGAAAGGCTAAACTATTAATTTTACCAAAAAATGTGATAGGCATAAATTATTCAAAAATTACTCTACTTTAATTTATTTATTAACTATTTTGTCGAAATTACAGAAATGGCGGCTCATTTGCAAAATCCTTCAAAAAGGCTTAGAATAAACTACCAGTTCCTTTGGACCCTTTTCAACCAAAAGCTTTTCAGCTCTAAGTTAGGTCATGAAACTTCTAAATATGAACTTTCGTCCCGATACCTTTAGTAGTTTCTCCGGAATCGTCGTCACAAAAATCGTTTACACACGCACACACACACACACACACACACACACATACACACATACAGACATTTTTTTGTACCTTGGTCAAAAATGTTCAGGGGACCCAAAAAGACCTATTTCCGCTAAAATCTCAATTTTTTTCGGCATGATTACAATACTTTATCTTACTGCGTATGATAAAGTAAAAATAAGCTGTAACGTTTGAGTTTAGATATTAGAGTGTTTTACAGATTCCAATTACTCCAGCTATTCCAATTATAAAAATACAATCATTGAAAATAAGTAACTAACCTTTTGTGCCCTTTTGTTTGGAATCTGAAGGTAGAAATTTTGATATTTGTCAACTTTTTAAGAACACAGCGCATATTTTTTAATAGTTTGCTGTTTTGCAGTACTCTCAAGATCGACACACAATTCACAATTACTATTTATTTCAAATCCAGATTCTACGACAAAAGCTCACCTGAACAAGGTCATTATTTTAAGTTTGACATATTCAGTAATTGGAAGTCGGTGAAGTGGTCTGAAATGTTAGGAGATATGCTCAAATGTTAATGTTTTTTATTACGCTAATATTCCACATGTGCTAACTTATAAACGTTAATAAGGAATAAAATAGATTTTTGTCCATAAAGAAACACAGTTCAATTGTAAAAATCCCATCTACTGTAAAATCACCTTAATATTTCTGTAAAATTACAAACATATCCATATAACATATCACTGTGACGTAATGTAAAAACCGGAACAATATTGCTGGTAAAATAACCAACTTACTTACATCTTTTCAGACATTTTTCTGTATGTATATAATTTTTCCATTCTTTCAAAAATTTAACAGCTGTTAAGAATATTCAGGTTGGAATATTAGCGGTCGTACTTGTTGACACAAAATTAGGAAAACTTGATAGGGATCGACCAATCAAAGACTAACACCCTTTAATTCATTGTTACGTTTCGATTTTTATTTAAAATCTTCTTCAGACAATAACTACAAACAGACGTAATTAATTACCAATTAAGAAGGAAAAGAAAAACTTACAATATGGTGATTTTGACAAATTTAAACAATAATGAAACACCTGTCGGTGACGCTTGGAAGCAACATCAAGCTACACGACCAACACCACGGCTCGAAAGGACACCCGCGCGCGAACATTTGATATTCGAAATTGAACGTTTGACAATGTAAAACTGGAAGGAATTGAGACAACCCGAATCGACACATGACGAGAAAGATGATAGCATTAATGGAAGGTGTTAGGCTAGTTCTTGGAAATGCGTCCCTTGTAAATTTCAAAAAGGTAAGTATAGATATTACTTAATTGTGAGGTATCAGACCTTAAATTCAGTGTTTTCGGTTATGCCACGGCACTGTTCAACCCCAAGGCACGTCGAGGGGGCGACAACAAGTCAACCATGTTAGCGTCTTGAGTCAGTTGAGGTCGGTAGGGTGGTTCATCGCCAGTGCTAGAGATTATATTATTGCCCAGACTGACAGGAAAATAATTAATTAAAAAATATTTATAATAAAAATAAATACAAAAATTAAGACGCGTTCCTTCAAACTTTTAAAAGTTTGATACGTGCTATTAGAAGCTAATATTTCTGAAGAAGTTAGAGTCGTTTAAAATATGGTTTTGTTGATATTGCTGGCTGATTTAATTCGTTAAGGCATAAAAAAGTCCATACGAAAGAACTATGATGACTTTACGTCTAGAACTATGATCACTAAGTACATTTATTAATTTGTTATTAATAGTACGACACAATTTCTTTCGCAGAAGCTTAGTAATCTCACCTGGAATGTAAGATTATATTGAATTATTATCTAAAAGTTAGCTGTATGACTTTATTCTGGCGCGCATTGTACAACAGATTTAAATTATTGAAACATGTGGAAAGGAAAGAAATTTTCAAATAAAAGAAGTGACGATGCAATGTCAAACCTATTAACCCAAAAAAGACATATTTGACTTTTTTTCTGTTTTATAACTTTCCAGGTTTCGCGATTTTTGTGAACTAGCTATAAAACAACCCCACCGGTTAACTAGTATCACATTTAAACTGAACAACTTATCGAAGACAACAATCACGACAATCTGCATGCAAAGAGAAGTGGTTCCCTCCAGTACAACAACGTTTTACGTCTATCTGCTTGCCGCAATCAAGTGAAATAACAAAATGTTTACGAATCAACTATCACTTGAAATGTCAGCCTATATACCAACTACACTGTCACCGAGATAACGTGCCAGCATAAATAGGCAAGCAAAGGAGAAAGAAAAAGGTGAGTTCTACGACTCGCAACACTCTCTGTTGCAACACGGCCACGAGAGATGATCTACAAGCGAATAAATCTACCGATCCGAACATTTTTATTGTAAATTCATGATCGTAATTGTTATAACAGCACTGTCGAAACGTTTGAGCAACTCGGATCATCTGCGGTTTTCTATTCTCCAAGGTTCGCACACCTATTTCAGCAATAAGATCACAGCTCGTAACTTTTACGTTGGCGTTACTATTAATTTCGTTTATGCATAATTTGTAATACAAGGCAAGTGAGTAATCGGCACGTCGAACGTTCATCTATTCTGTAATAATTGCTATTTTGTTATTGCTGCGATTGTGCACGGTGACTCGTAAAAAGTTTACGACTTAATTGATAACTGTGCCATTATATGCAAATGTCATGGGAGTGCATGATGGGTTTTAGTAGTATTGTATTCCCACCCCGTATATATTATAGCATTTTTTAAATATTTGTGAAATAGGTAACTATACGTAACGTACCCTATACCTAACATGTCATTTTTGAGATATTACATTTTTTCAATAAAAAATAAAACTGAAATTATTTATAAATCATCCGCTGAAAATGTATACAGGCTCCTTAAATTATAAGACCAAAGCATAAGATGCTTAACATATTGAAGCTAATCTAAAAGATTAACCGTCAATTTAAATCTGAATTCTTAAAACTAGGTGCTTATCTCCAATAGGCTGATGTCCTATATTTACTTTGTCCTAAACAAGAAGCACTAACTCACTCACCGTGCTCTGCTTTTTACAAATTTCACTAATTCGCTAGTTCGCTAGTTCGGGTTTAGTTATTTTTAGGCTTTTCACTAGATTCTGGTTGTCCAGTAGCTGCAGGGTCCCTACCTTGACGTGATGGCTTAGGCGAGATTCATGCTTAGTGGCGAATCTTCTAATCTCTTAGATGACTTGTGGGTCACTCTCCAACACTCTCCCACTGCCATTAGAGCCGTGTCATCCCCGAATGTGGCAAGTGTTACATTTTCCAGCTGTGGTAGGTCACTTGCATAGACTAGATAGAGAATTGGTCCCAATACACTACCTTGGAGTACCCCAGATTTTACGTCTTCTAGTTCCGAGTATTCATCGATCTGTTTTATTCTGAATAGTCTATCAGATATATAGGATGTAAGCAGTTCGACATATTGTGAAGGTGGCATAGTCATTACTTTGTGTATCAATCCTTCGTACCAATCCTTACCAAAGGCTGTGCCACGTCAAGAAATATTCTTGAGCAAATAAGCCTTTCTTCTAATGCATTCTCTACGATATCTGTTATTCTATGGACTTGATCTATAGTGGAATGCTTTTCTCTAAAACCAAATGGGCCTAAAATTTTCAATATATTTAAAAAATGTTACAAAACATCCATTTGAAATATGAAAGTTGATACCATTTCCGGTGGAACCGGAAGCAAACAAAACCTGTAAATATTTTAGTTAAAAAGGTCGTATCCAACACCAAAAGTCCACGAATTTTCAATCCTTGACTTAATTTGGTTCTCCAGTTCGTCGTGAAAGACCCTGTATAACTTACGTGAAGATTTATAAACCCGATAAACCTGGCTATTGTTACAATAATTGAATAAGTTATTAATGTAATCTCTAATAATGCTCATAGAAAATCTACGGCAAGCAAAATTGGTAAATCGTTTGTTAAAAGCTTTCGTAACAATCCAGACCTCATTGGCATAGACGATTATATAATAAACTATTGAAAACTTATGAAACGAATCGATAATCCCCCACTTTCGGCGCGGCTTTGAGGTTAAGGTGAACGCACCTTTACTCTGTCTTTTAACAATAAAGCAATAATGAGCCTAAGTGTACCCTTGGCATTTCTCGAGACGGTTCCGAAACATAATAATAAAATAAACAATAATTTCATTCGGTTGCGGCTAATAATAATCGCACCGTAATCTGAAAATGCCAACGGATCGAAAAGGACGGGGCAGAATTCAATTTTCAATTTACGTGACCGCCGCAATAATTGCGGAACGCCGGAGTGCGTAACTCCGGTGCCCTTTCTTTAGGTTCTGTGACGCGACATCTAGTGTGACCAAGCATCACTGATTGCGCGTTGGTAAGATCAGTTGAAATGTTATCGAAATGATCTCGGCTGGAAATTATAATGCATCGTGTAAAAGTTGTGTTTTGATATCATTGTGTACAATCAACGCTACGGAGTGTTTAGTATACTAATGGTTGCAAGCTTGCAAGAGGGACAGAAAAATCCATCAGAAGTTAAAGACATGCTTGATACTTTTCTTTGGTTGCAAGATAACCATTTTTTATTAGGAAAGAGTTGCCTGGTCATACGATAGTCGTCTGTATATTCCAAAATCCCGGACAATTTTTTGGATTAATTTGATATTATTGATACTGAGCGATGTTTTGCAAACTCTTGCTTACTCAGAAGGAAGAACATGTCCTTTCGATGCGACATTCCACATAGATCTGGTAACAAGTTAAATGTCAAGCTTTTATTGGAGTCTATCTAAATAAGTCAGCTTGTGTTAAATTTTTGATATTAATTGAACATTTTTAAGTACCTATCTGACGTTATAAAAAGCTATAGAGTGGCTAAAAGCTTGAACTTTGAACAAAAAAAATACATTTTGATTGTTATTATCCAAAAAGCAGTGGAACTGAACCTTTGTAACGAAAACATTTCACACGCTTGGCAAATCTTATGACACGTACTTGAATTATCGTTTAAGATGATCGATAAACCATGGCATCTTTTAGATTTCTTGTGGGTACCATGTTTTATTTTGACATTATTGAAGAATTTTTCTTGCTTCCGGCTAATGAAAATAAAAAACAGTTGTTTTGCAGTAGATTTTTGACAAATTTCTCTATTTTTGTTTTTGCAAAGTGTTTTGGAGCTAAAATCTTATTTAATAAATCAAAATTAACACTGTTTGCCTTTACTTGTCTGACGGTCAGGTCTAATTGTTTTTCTCCTACAAATTATCATTGGCAAATAAAAAATATCGAATAAAGTAGCACTAACGCATTGTATTCAGATGGTTTACGCTGACATAGGAACTGCAAATAATAACAATCGTCTCAAATTGGAAACTTCTCGAAACACAACAAGTGTGATTCATCATAACTGAAATGAAGAAACGTCCGATCCACATTTTTTTTGTACGGCGCTACAAAACCTCTACTGTTCTTTTTTACCATACCCAAACAAATGCCATTATCTACTGAGTTTGATATATCTTTCAGTTCACATTAAATTGACGCGAAAATCAAAAATACTGCATTGCCATACAAAAAGTATGGCGTTAACGTTTTGTTGTTGCAAATATGGTATGTTTTCAATCTTTACAATATAGGCAATTCGTTTTGTAAATAAGTATTTGAATTGAGTAAAATTTATTGGAGATACGAGTAATTAAAATTTTGTACTGTTTTTACTGTATCATACGCAGTATGTAAAGTATTGTAATCGTGCCGAAAAAAAAATTGTGATTTTAGCGGAAATACGTCTTTATGGGTCCCCTGAACATTTTTGACCAAGGTACAAAAAAATGTCTGTGTGTGTGTGTGTGTGTGTGTGTGTCTGTGTGTATGTGTGTAAACGATTTTTGTGGCGACGATTCCGGAGAAACTACTAAAGGTATCGGGACGAAAGTTCATATTTAGAAGTTTTATGACCAAACTTAGAGCTGAAAAGCTTTTGGTTCAAAAGGGTCCAGAGGAACTGGTAGTTTATTCTAAGCCCTTTTCAAGGATTTTGCAAAAGAGCCGCTATTTCTGTAATTTCGTCAAAATAGTTAAATAATAAATTAAAGTAGAGGAAATTTTGAATAATTTATGCCTATGACTTTTTTTTGTAAAATTAATAGTTTAGCTACAAGAGCAAAT
Organism: Melinopterus prodromus; assembly: GCA_964023965.1. NCBI lineage: Eukaryota > Metazoa > Arthropoda > Insecta > Coleoptera > Scarabaeidae > Melinopterus > Melinopterus prodromus. The sequence goes on from OZ030391.1 coordinate 11,795,247, forward strand.
TCTATTTGATCGAGATCGGTCGTATCTGCATTGATATGAAACTAAATAGTAGCCAGGATTTTGACACATATTTTTTGTGCTGTCACACTCGAAAACAGCTGATTTCATCAGAGGTTGGAGAACCGCTATGGAACAGTGCCGCTCTAGTGCAGCAAAGTACACAATATAAATTTCAAATAAAATAAGGTCACCAATTTGATTGTTTGTTAATAAGAAATATCAACCCGTCTTTATATCTAATTCTAAAAACAATTAGTTGAGAAAATTATAAATAAAGTATAGCGATGAGTGTAGTTTTATTTTAGTATGTTGGTAGGGATCTGTCATGAACAAATATAAATCTGTCAGAATTTGAATTAGCTTTTTAAGGTGCGTTTTCATTAGTGATAATGGCAGTGGTAGCAGACGCCATTATAGTATTTCCAATAGAAAAATGCTAGTGAGTCATGTTTATGTACATGCAAACTAATATGTGTCATTATCACGATATGTAAGAAATACTCTAATTTCGTATTCTACCACCGCCATTAGCTACCATTACCTACCAAGTAGTATGTTTGTACAGATGGTAGATTCTCATGCAGCTAAACTATTAATTTTATATATTATATGATAAAGTCATGTGCCTGGCCACATCAGATTTTTTTTTGTGCACAATGTATATGGATACTTCACCTGGAAATTGCCATTGACGTGAGTCTTTCAGCCGATGTTTTGCATTTAGTGTGATTAGTTAAATATTTTACAGGTGTTGTATCAAATATGGTTTTCTTCCGTTCATTCTTGTGGGTCTCAGGATTGGGTTGTTTTTTTTGTAAGGAATGGGTGGGAATTTGTTTGCAATTTTAATGTATAGGTTTTTAGTTTGTTGGAAATGGGATTGATGTTAGTGATTTGAAGAATCATTTGGCTTCAATGTATGGACAAATAGTTTCTCATTTTTGAGTTTTGACATGATGGAATTTTTGTTTTGTGGTACATAGTTTAGTCTGAAAATGGGATTAATAATATTGATTATTATAATATTAATTAAATAAAATGGGATTATTAATAATAAGCTTTACTATAATCTATGTTGCTAGCTGGTCATGTATCTCTCATAACCGGGGCTACTTAGAATAATTTAATATTATTGAATACAGCAATATTTAGCAAACATGCACACAAAAAATTGTCTTAATAAAAAATAAATGACAGGTCATTTTGATACGGTAATGCTTGTAGATTATAAATCGTATAACCCAAAGACTTCACCAAAACAACAGTACTAACTTAGTGAAATTGTATTGGAAGTGGAATTCGAAAAAGAGACGATGGAGACTTTTGAGTACCGAACTTAATCTAGATGCAATTCAAAACTATCAAATATATATGTCATCATTCAGTTTAAGTAAAAATCACTGCGCTCAGATATTTCCTTGCCTTCTTGGTTATTCCTGGATATTCTATTTTGGAAACGCTGATTTTTTTAATTTATCGAAACAGCCATATTTTCAATATCTCTAAAAAATAACCTAAGAATTTTTATGAAACTTGCTACGATTATTTATTATGCATCAATAAACAGTATATAGGGGCTATCAAGACATAAAGCTGCCTCAAAGGGAAAAGCTGATTTTTTTAATTTATCTAAACAGCCATATTTTCAATATAAATCGTAAACAAATCATAACTCTAAAAATAACCTAATAATTTTAATGAAACTTGCTACGATTGTTTATGGTGCATCAATAAACAATATAAAGGTCCTACCAAGACATAAAGCTCTTTCAAAAGGATATGCTGATTTTTTGAATTTATCGAAACATCCATATTTTCAATATAAATCGTAAACAAATCATAACTCTAAAAATAACCTAAGAATTATTATGAAACCTTGCTACGATTGTGTACTATGCATCAATAAACAGTATAAAGGCCCTACCAAGATAAAAAGCGTCATCATAAGGAAATGCTGATTTTTTGAATTTATCGAAACAGTCATATTTTCAATATAAATCTTAAAGAAATCATAACTCTAAAAATAACCTAAGAACTTTTATAAAACTTGCTACGATTGTATATTATGCATCGATGAATAGTACAAAGGCTCTAACAAGACATAGAACTCCCTCTAAAGGAAATGCTGATTTTTTGAATTTATCGAAACATCCATGTTTTCAATATAAATCGTAAACAAATCATAACTCTAAAAATAACTTAAGAAGTTTTATGAAACTTGCTACGATTGTTTATGATGCATTGGAGTATTCTTCTGAGACACAACGTCTATTTTTTTTTTGACACTGGATATTCCAGACCATACAGGTTAACCAATAAAATAAACTGTTTAAGAATCTCGTGTCCAGTTAAATTTCTTCCTGATACTGAGTTGTCTTCCTGAGTGTCGGAGGAGAAATACAATTTTTCTAGTGATAGTTTTCCGAATACCTTCTATTATTTTCTCACTAATCTGCAGTACTGTAACATAAAATATTTACGTACATTAAGTATATTGTGTTAATAGTTATTTAACCAACAAGTATATTAAAAAGAGCGATTAATGATCGAGACTGTTTAATTGTCGAGATCATTAATCGCTGTTTAATATCCGAGTTGGTTACAAAATCTTTTCGCCGATGTCTTTTTAGGTTATATGACAATTTATGTAACTTGACACTGACAGTTCTAGAGAGCGGTATGTTTTGATTGGAAGGTTTCATTTCACATATGTTCGATTGGCCAATCAAACGACGTTTCATTGCGTGTTGTGATTGGCTATAACAAATCATGCATTAATAGAAATCGTGCATTAATGGAGTACTTTAATAAACGATTTCCTATTCACTAAACTGACTCATAAATAAACGATCGACGGAAAAGTATATTAACACAAATGGCATAAATACATCTATTATGGTTGGAATTGTTCGAAGGTATTTTGTCTGACCAAATCCTGCAACAGAATCGTCCCACACAAGACAATTTCACAATTTAACCCCCACTGTCCACATGGTCCGCCTTGTACAATAATTGACTGGCGCGGATTTACTGGAAAATATGTCGCTCGCGTCCTCGGAAATTTTCAATTTCCCGTCCAGAAAAATAAACACAACCGAGAAGTGATACCGAACTGGAATTGCACCAATCTGTAGATTGTCCGCAAATTGTTTTCCCGAGATATCTCGTTGATTTGGTCAATTTGGGCCAAGTGTTGCCGGTATATTGTGTCACCGGTACCGCCGCGACGCCGACGACGACAGGCGGACGACGGCGACGTCCGCGTTCCACGAAACTGTCCGACCGGGGCGGAAAAGTAGGGGGTGGGTGAATACGCCGGACGGTCCGGATGCTTTGAAGAAAATTAAAAGCGATAGCCGGGCCAAGGTTCGCAGGGAAACATTTTAGAGAGCAATTCGGATGTCTCCGAACCGTCGACGCCAGTGTTTTAATTAAAGAGCGCCGGTATCGCCGTCTTCGTCCCACTTCAGCGTTGGTGGGCGCGCGGTTCCGGTGCTCCACTTGTCTCCGCTGCGAAAATACTGCCAATAATTTCGATAATGTGTTTGCGGAATGCGACGGTACAATGTTGCGCCTCGTGGAATGTTTCAATATACATTTCGGGCAGGATTTTGTCCGCGGGTGGGTAAATTTTATCGAAAAATAGATGGGGAATTTTTGCCGGTACGGAGTATGGGGTTGCCGAAAATTATACTTTTTTAGTTGGCGGTGTTATTGTGAAAATATTGTACAAAGTAAACAATTTGGGAAAATCTGGTTGATAAAAATCTCCTATATTATTTTTTTGTGTATATCGTAAATACCATTCAATTTTAATATTCGATTTTAATAGGAATGTTTTTCCGTTGTTTATGGAACCCTACTGAATTGTGCGCTTGGAATTTGACTGGGTAAAAAATAAATTTGTATTGGCATTATGTTACCTACTAAAATATAATATTGTTGGACGTTGTTGTGTGTATTTAGAGCAATATTTTTATTTTATATATTTTTTGTTTGTTTGTTTTGAGTTTGAATATTTTTTTATTCAAATCTATTCCACCAATGCAATGCAAAATTTGATTTAAATCAAATAAAAAAGTACACTGATTATCTTAATTAAGTCATTTTTAAATACACGATTTTTTATTGAACTTTGTGCATATCATTATTATAATTAATTATCTTATATGTGCCTAGATTACAGTTTTATTTTAATAACATAATCTACTAGTATAATACACAGATTTTTAAACTTAGAATTTCAGAAACTCAGACTCTCACATGTTCTGATTTTGCATTATAGATGACGACATCCAACGGTTAAGAATAAATAGTTGCCTTTTAATGGATATCTTACTTACTGGTGCATTGGGTATTAAATTTTGAACATTACAGCTTTTAATCGATGTTAGTTTACTATAGGGAATTTTGGTAGTGTAGAATTTTAACGAATTCAGACTGTCACATGTTCCGATTTTTCATTATGTCGAACAACATCCAAAGTTGATTGGCTACAGAAATACTTTTATGTATGCCTTAGTACTATTTAGTAATAAATACTTTAAATTTCAACTTTGTACCGGTGCTAGTTCGCCATATAATACATTTTAAAGTAGTTTAAAGTTTGCACAAAATGGAAATTCAAAATATCATAGAGTTTTCCGAAAACGTTATTCTTTATAAAAAGAATTTGTAGTCTCTTGAATAATACTTTAACAATCAAATTTGGCATTACAGTTCAGAAAATAAGTATTAAAAGGTATTTTTTAGTACCGAAAAAATGTATTCGGAAAAGTTGTTTACAAGTGAGAATTATGATCAACTTTCAAATAACTGCCACATAGCTTGAAAATTATTTTCTCTTATTATTACTCGTTTATTTTACTTTTATGTATGTTGATATACGAAGGAGATTTTGAGGATTGTAAAAACTGCAAAATATTTCTGCGTCAATCAGGTGAAACACTTATGGCTAGTTTCATTGAAAGGTGGACTAAACTTCTTCAGATAACATAAGACTGGTCAAAATTGATTAATCAATCATTTCAGTCCACTTAGAGGATCACTTGTGAACCCAAATAAATAAAAAGTATAAGGTAAACTTCCCAAATTCAGACAGTGTTCTAAATTCCGACATATTTCTCCACTTGTCTCCACTGCGAAAATACTGCCAATAATATTTCGATAATGTGTTTGCGGAATGCGACGGTACAATGTTACGCCTCGCGGAATGTTTCAATATACATTTCGGGCAGGATTTTGTCCGCGGGTGGGTAAATTTTATCGAAAAATAGATGGGGAATTTTTGCCGGTACGGAGTATGGGGTTGCCGAGCATTATACTTTTTTAGTTGGCGGTGTTATTGTGAAAATAATGTACAAAGTAAACAATTTGGGAAAATCTGGTTGATAAAAATCTCCTATATTATTTTTTTGTGTATATCGTAAATACCATTCAATTTTAATATTCGATTTTAATAGGAATGTTTTTCCGTTGTTTATGGAACCCTACTCAATTGTGCGTTTGGAATTTGACTGGGTAAAAAAATAAATGTGTATTGGTATTATGTTACCTACTAAAATGTAATATTGTTGGACGTGTTGTGTGTATTTAGAACAATATTTGTTATTTTATATATTATTTGTTTGTTTGTTTTAGGTTTGAATATTTTTTAATTCACCAATGCAATGCAATATTTGATTTAAATCAAGTAAAGAAGTACACTGATTAGCTTAACTAAGTCATAATTTACCTGTAATATTAACGGTATCAATTTTTAAATACAATATTTTTAATTGAATTTTGTCTATATTATTTTACTTTAATAATATAATCTACTAGTGTAATACACAGATTTTTTAAACTTAGAATTTGAGGAACTTAGACTCTCACATGTTTTGATTTTGCATTATTGGCGACAACATCCAATGTTTAAGACTTAAAAGTTGCTTTTTAATGGCTCCGTCAGTCACTGGCGCACTGGGTATTAAATTCTGAACATTACAGGTTTCTATCGATGTTAGTTTACCATATAGAATTTTTTTAATGCGTCCTGTTATTACAACGGTTAATAAGGTAATGGAAATGTGTAAATAAAAACCTCTTGTGCTTTGTTTTGTTAAGTTATTTTAATGGGAACATGTTTCGTGAAATCGAATAAATAAATAATACGAAATCTACAATAAATAAATAAAGCTTTTATATTTGAATAATAATGATTTATAGCAATTAACAGATTCGATGTTTTATGGTCATAAAATATTGAAATGTCATCATAATCGCTCTTATGTACTATTCTACGGATTATTCTCAGGAAATTAAATACAACTAATTAAAAACTCCATGCACTACCAACTCCCATCAAATGATCATAAAACCCGATAATCACTCTTTTAATCATTTTACTGAATGTTTACTTAGACAATTAAAGTAATCTTCACATCAACAATCTACAGATCTTCCGTGACTGTGACATCCTATGAATACTTTTCCATACACACACACACACACACACACACACTCACAACAAACAGTTGTGCCGTGAGTATTCACTATGCACACGTACGTATGTGTAAGTAGCAATTCAAAAATGCCATTAGCGTGTCGCAGTTTGCAAACACCTCGACGAGACAGGCAGTCCGCTGTACCAGGAAACGAACACGCGGGCCACGTTCATTAATTCGCGGACAACATCGACGAGCCGCGCACGTCAATTTGATCGGAACGAATGGCCCGTCGACCAGTCCAGCCATTGAAGCTCGCTCCGATCCTCATTACAGACGTTTCAAGGCGTTCCCCGATATTAAATTACCTCGAATCTAATTTCTGTTAAATAATGTAAGCAAGAGCACAAGCAAGCAAGAAGTACTTTCCCATGGCCGGTCGGTGTGGAGATATGGGCAAGGAAAGCTTGTCCTGCTGAAGGATTTGTTTTAAGAAAAATCGTACCAGCAAAGAAAATACTGACAAATGATGCTAGCGATTGAACATCCAAGCAGCATTCTTTTAGAGTTTTCATTAAATCAGGAGCCAATTACAAATTTGCGTCATTGATTTACTTTGTGTAGGTGGAAATTGCAAAACATTTTCACTATTAGAATTAGAAATGTATCGGCAATTGTCTTGACAAAGAACAATATCGGACAAGTGAATTCGGTTTCTGGTATACCTTTTCGTGTACCTACAATATAAATCTGCAAGCAGAAATTCAAAATTGTGTCTAGTTGTTGAAAAAGTAGAAGTTATTTTTGGAATTGTTGCATGTTTTTAGCACTGCATTACTCCAAAACTAGGCACAAGCCTACATGTCTGCCTTCAGATTCAGATTCTCCAGACAACGCATACTAGAAACAGTTAGGTACCACATGTTAGACTTTGTTCATTGTTGTACACCTTAGATTAGGTAGTGTATTTTTGCTAAATTACTTACTACAAGTACTTACTTGAAAAGAATATGTAAAATGCTCTGATATCATGATTCAAAAGTTAATTGATTCTTTTTTCTATTAAGTTAATATCTGTGGTACATAGGCTTGCGTTGTAGTTCAAGTCTTAAAACGACGCATTCTAGGTTTTTTAAAAAATATTTGTATTGTCAATATGATTTTGAGTTGCGTTGGATCCACAGATATAATTATACCCCCTACATTTAATGTGGTGAGGGTATATTGAGTTTCATACAACATTTGTAACACCCTTAAGGAGGCGTGGCAGATATAGACTTATATACAGGGTCCTGCAACTAAGCTCCCGTCTTCTGTAGCTCACTTACTCATTAAGCTAAGAGTTTGACATTTTGCAGGCTTACCCTGTACTTCAAGGTACAATTCAAGAAATTATTTTTTATTATACAGGGTGTTCCAAAAATGTGCAACGCCATGGTAATATATTTTTTTAAATTGCATGCTATACATTTTTCTACACATTTGGAAGCGTTTTATGGTTGCCTACATATCACCAAAATTTTATTGAAATCGGTTGAGTGACCGCAGCGGAAAAAAATAAAAACCAAAAAAAATTGATTTTGCATCGTAGGCTTTAAAAATCAATAAAAACCACAAAATGCACCTCGTTAATAAAATTTTGCGACGTGCTTATTAAGTTAGATGTGATAGTCTCGTTAACCAAGTGACATTGATCCAAATCATACAGGGTGACCAAAATCGAGTGTCAAACTTGTCAAACTTCAAAGCGCGCTATTGTTCTTATTTTAAATTGGAACCCATATTTTTTTTAGGTGAAACCGATTTCAATAAAATTTTGGTGATATGTAGGCAACCATAAAACGCTTCCAAATGTGTAGAAAAATGTATAGCATGCAATTTAAAAAAATATATTACCATGGCGTTGCACATTTTTGGAACACCCTGTATAATAAAAAATAATTTCTTGAATTGTACCTTGAAGTACAGGGTAAGCCTGCAAAATGTCAAACTCTTAGCTTAACGAGTAAGTGAGCTACAGAAGACGGGAGCTTAGTTGCAGGACCCTGTATATGGATTTCATCAGAATTGAAAACTGAATCGATTTAGCTATGTCCGTACACGATAACTGCCGTAATTTTGAAGTAATTGACCTGAAATTTGGTATACAAGCTTATCTCTTGAAAAGAAAGAATAAGTTCATGAATGGACAAAATCGGCTCACTTGTTTTTTAATTATTATTTTACGGTGGGAGTATTTTAACTTCAGCACGGCTGAAGATAATTTTTTACTAGTTTTACTTTAATGTGATGCTGATCTAAACATCTAACTATTTCACAACAAAAATTCTAGACATTCTTCGGTCTATAATTATTTCAATAAATGTTTGGAATGTATTTTTTTGAAGAAAATTGTAAATATTAGGCCTTTTGCGGTAGATCTATTTTTTTAAATTATGTAACTATTTTTGTGATATATTAAGTCCAGAATGACGAACATTATATAAAATTTTTGATAACTCATTTGGTTTGAAAAAAGGGCATGAATTTTTATAATTCATCGTAAACTTTCAGAATTTTCATTTAAAAAAAAGTGCCTATACCTTATTTCTATCTTTAGTTAGCTTTCAGCAATCTTTTAAATAATTCACGTAGTAAATTTTTAACTGTTTTACTTACCATAATTTCCTCAAATATACGTTTTTGCACCAAATAGATTTACTGAATATGTAAATACAGTTTTATCCAGACATAAATATATTGTTGCCTCTAATGAAGTAACTAATTTATTTTAATTATACAAAATATAGCCGCAAAGTAAAAGTGTCTATTAGGGGAACACCTAAATGCTAAATTTGTGGTGGAGGTATGACAGAAGACTAATAAATATTTTAAGTTCCAAGGAAATAGTAAACAAATGTTCTAGTTGGCTGGCATTAAATAATACAGCAAAATATGCCAAGTTGGGAGGTACGGTCTAAATAAACAGCAATCTATCCTTTTGTCAGATTCCATTACAGATTAAAAACAAAAGATGATGAAAACATAAAAAATTCTACAAAAGAAGTTATACAAAATTTACATGTTATCGCAGCAATTTTAATTTGGTTTTAATCTATGACAGGATAACAATAAAAATAAGTCAATAAATTGTTCGTTCATAGGTATAACATTACAATCGTGGATTTTCTTCAACTTAATATGTCAATTAGACTGGCAGAAAAATTATGCTAGCAAGACTGAGAAATTTATTTACCTCTGACTACTACCTATTTCATAAATACTATCAAAGCAAAGCAGTCAAATGCAATCGTAGTCGGCTGTAATTTAGAGGAAATTTTGAATAATTTATGCCTATGACATTTTTTGGTAAAATAAAAAGTTTAGCTGCAAGAGCAAATTCTATTCGATCGAGATCGGTCGCATCTGCACTGATATGAAAATAATAGTAGCCAGAATTTTGACAAATATTTTTTTGTGCTGTTACCACAGAAATGTCTATGGATGACACACTCGAAAACAGCTGATTTCATCAGAGGTTGGAGAACCGCTATGGAACGTTGCCGCTCTAGTGCGGCAACGCACAAAATACAAAATTCAAATAAAATAAGATCACCAATTTGATTGTTTGTTGATAAGATATATCAACCCGTTGTTATATCTAATTGTAAAAACGATAAATTGAGAAAGTAAATAATGTATAGCGATGAGTGTAGTTATATTTTAGTATGTTGGTACGGATGTGACATCTACAGTGTCATGAATGAATACAAATCTGTCAGAATTTGAATTAACTTTTTAAATTTGACGTTTCGTAGAAGTGGTATAAACCTAACATTTCCTATTCAGAAAAATAACCATTTTTGATTGTTTTTAAATACCTATTTCTCAAAAAGCAACACAAAAGACGTTGATGTCACTCCTGCCGAAAACTACATAGCTTGACCCGCTTATATGCGACGGCGACGCTCCGCCATCGGTGACGCGCCGCATCACCGCTCGTCGCGCTATTCCGTACTTTGGGCACTTGTGAGATAAACAACTAGTATTCTAATGACAGTAGGTAGTGTCAAATGCTGATGCTTTGACAACAGCCTTCTATTGATACTATTGACTATCAAAATATCTGTCAAATCCTGGCTAACTAGTTTAATTTTAATGCAGACGATTTATCTCAGTCAAATAGATTCTCGTGCAGCTAAACTGTTAATTTTATAATTTGTATGATAAAGTCATGTGCTTGGCCACATCAGATTTTTTATATTTAATTATCTCAGTAACTCAGGACAACTGATGCTTGTGTTACTTAAAATGTTTCTTAAATTTTTGATAAAATATCCCTCATAAGTTATATTAGTGATTTTTCTCTTCATTTATTTTCATATTGGGCTTTGCATTTGAAGAGGGTGAATGTTTTCTTTGCTAATGCTCAAACTTTAACATTACAAACATTTTCAAGTCCCTCGCCCCCGGTAAACCTTCTAACTGCACCCATGATCCTCTTCCTCTCTCCGTACTCGCCTCGATCCTCGGAACTTGTAGTACAGCTCGGCGGATACTCGTACTAGTAGTAGTTGCGCTTAAAGAGAGAACCAGGTCTGACATTGACCTCGTAACAACTTTCGCCCGGCAGTATTGCGCCAAGAATAACAAGCAGAAGTTGTTATGCAATCCAACTCCGCTCCGGACGGCAGCTGGTTAATGTGATCGCACAATATTACTTACCGCCCGTCGGCGTCGGTCGGGCCGCTCGTAGAAACTGACCGGAGTCGACAAGATGGAAAAATATCAGATGTGTGCGTGTGTATGTATGCGTGTTGGCATCGGTCATAATAATTTCCACGTAATATATGTGTTATTGAAATTAAAGCTATGTACGTTATGATGGCGTTTGATTGCCGGGAACGTAACGGTGTATTAACGAACGTATAATAATAAACAATTTTGTAATGTTTAGTAAGTAGTTCTTACTTCTCAGTAGTGGTTTTGATCATGCAGTGTCTGTCCAGTCGGCCACTCCGTAACCAATGTGTTACATTTCTGTTTCTGGAGATTTTCTGAAGAATTTTGGTTATTCCGATTAACCAATTTACTTTATTATTTATCATATTACTATTTACATATTTTTGTATCATTAATTGGGCTAGATATTTCATATTTGAAAAAGTCAAAGATGTAGAAGTAAAATTAAGTTTTATTTTTCCAAAAATTATTTTTTATCCAGCCCAAATCGTTATTTATGTAAGAACTTACACTCCAAATTTCAGAAACTTTGAACAATAAAAACGTTTTTATTTGAAAACGCGTTTTAGGAGAGGTAGAACTGGGTCTGAAGTGTTTAAAATGCAGTTTGTGTTGATTTCACCGATAATTTTGAGTCCATAAAAGGGCATATTCAAATTGTCTACAAGCAATTAATTTCGTTTAAGATCGGTTAATCCTTGTAAAACTATTATTTTTCAGCTTCGACAATTTTGACGTAATTGAACTAATTCATCATTTTTATAATCTATAAACTTAATGTCATTTATATTATTTGCATAATTATGCAAACTAACTATTTTCTGGCAAAAAATAAATATTAAATTGCTGTCATTTTCTGTACGTTGTTTGAAGTCTGTGTTTATTTCGTTACTCCTGAAAAACAACATTTAATCAAATTGAAACATCTTCTATCTTTTACGTTAGCCGATAGCTCTAGCATGGTGCGGTTTTTTAACTTCTATTTTTGTGTATGCAGGACCAATTTGTTCCTATATATCCTTCAAAAAACATTTCAATATAGATATCAGAGCACACAATGACCAAATCGAACAGGTGAAAACTATTTCTGGTATGGGTATTCCATAGAATCTGAATCTGAAAGCCGAAATTTGGAATTGTGTTGTGGTTTAGAGAGTGCATTTTTTGTTTTTTGGCAAAAGTTTATCACTGATTCCCTCAAAAGTAACCTATATTCAAAATTTCAACATAAAAAGCTTACCATTTTTAGCTTACTATTTGTTATTTTGGAGAAATTGAGCATTTGGAAATATGTGTAATGCTGTAATATCTTGATTCAAAAGTTATCGTTGACTATTTTTTTGATTTCGCAGTTAATTAAATGTGGTATGTGAATTTATTGCAGTAAGACAATATCCAGTGAGCGAATATAGTGTGGAAACATGAGACAACATCTGAGACGGTTCGATACTTTTAAAAATTCTCGAACATGTTTTCTATAACTAAAATACACATTTCTGTGGAAAGTACAATTTCCGACCATAAAATTGTTACTGAGTTATGATGTCATCGACACGTTTTTTAAATCATTCTATTGTCTAAGTGGCATTTGAAATATTTTATGGCCTTACATTAGAAAATTATCGAAAAAAAGACAATTCAAAATTGCAAGATATTGACAATTTTAGGGAAAAAAAGCTTCTGTTGATTGAATATGACCTTGCGTTTTGGGTAGAATTAATTTCCTTGAGGACAAATTTAGGATAAAGAACATTTAATTGTGCAAGGTTTTTGAAAAAAGTGGGGTGAAATTGTTAAAAAACGCCGCTGTCTTAGAAACATCAAAAAGTCTCATAGTAAACCTTAATCTTTGCACTTTTACCCGAAATGCCAAAAGTTTGTTCTCAAATGTTTTTGAAGCATTTACGGCGATTCTTTAACTGGGATGCAGACGGCGCCATAAAAGAAACGTCTAAACACGCATAAACAAACAAAAGTGATCAACATTACCCTAAATTCAACTGTCTTTTTCTCGAAAATTCTCTGATGTAAGGCAATAAATTTTATCAAGTTTGCACTCGCTCACTGTAGAGTTTTTATATTTTTTAGTATTCTTAAAATAAACCATTTACCTTCGACTTTAAGTCCCGTGGGACATGGGGTAACATGTATTGTGCGATAAACTATAAATAATACGCCAAAAAATTTGAATTCGAATTTGAAATTCACGCAATCAAACTAACAAACGACAAACCTTTCAACGTTACCTATTCAATTCTAAGTGATTGATAAAAAATATATGTTTGAAGTCTTGGGAAGATCAATTGAATACTGTGCTCAAAATCTAATGCCTATAAGAAATAAAACGCTAAAATTTTATGTAAATTCTATCAAACGTTTTCTGTTGAATTATGGTAGACGTTCACATGAGGTTCCATTGAAAAAAGAACGAGAAAAAATTATAAATGCGAAATGGAAATGGAATTAAAATTTGGGTTGCAAACTTTGGAAAAACTGATGGTTTCTAAAAGTCTATTCTAGTAACATCTTCCTACGACTTTCGTTAAATGGCACTTCCATAACACTCTTTAACATTGTTCAGTTTTAATGATAAAATTATAACGTCAGGTACCTGCAGCAATGTTTTGTTACAGAGAAAAACACCGAATTCTATGAAAATATTCAATCCCTCCGGCATAAATAACATAATTGATTGCATCCATCCGCAAGTAGACGTTAAGCTCGCGCCGGAGCAAAACTTTAAAGGGACGAGAAAGAGAATCCGGGAGAGAGTCCGGCCCCGGTCTCCGGTTTTTGAGGGAAGACGAGGAGAGACTCGGATCCGCGCCTTCGCCGCCGAGAGAGATTTAGGACCCGCCAGCCTGATGTATCGGCGCGTCTTGATAACCAATTGATTTCATTGACTCACCACATTTCGGGGCCGACTTTCGTTACGACCTGTCAATTTTGCGAAACAGATTACGCCCAGAATTGAATATAAGATAAATCGAAACTCATTTGTACGTGCGGTCCTCTCCGCGGCCCGTACCACGCATAACCCTCACAAAAGGAATATAGATTATTTAAGGAAATCCAAGAAGGCAAAGTCGCGAATCTCCGACCGTAACGGTCATCAATCATCCTGTTGTTGTACTCTCGTACTTCTTGTATGTTTTTTCTTACTCCTCTCTCGTTTTTCGGGGGATCTCCGTATAAATTAGAACTGTAATAAGTTTGATGATGCACTTTTTATCATGGAGATACATTTGTTTGATAATATAAATGATTTTTTATGCGTATTGACTTATTTGCGCGATTGACAACTCTCAGTACGTTGGTGTTGGCGGATTAACTTGGTAATGACAAAGCATAACTAAATAACTATTTTAAACAAAACTGTTGTTTGCTTAACCAACAACTTATTTGTTGCCTTAAGGTGAACTTATCGACCATAAAGAAAAGATCAACAAGTGGTTTGTTCAACAATTGCAAATTCAACGAGAACAAAAACACCATACTTCCAATCAAAATTCTCTCGATACCTTGTAAATAAAACACAAGGCCGATTTTGAACCATTTTAAGTAATTATAACTTCAAACCTTGTTGTGTGACATTGTCGACACTTTATTTATTCTCCCTTTTTTTGTGTTTGTACAAATTTCCAAACTTAATTTATTTGACTAGATCCACGGAACATCGTCATTGATTTATGTTATAATAAATAATAATAGATTTCACATTATATGGTAAATAACAAAGCTCGGACATGCTTGTGTAGTTAACTGCTGATGTAGGTTGTGTAGCGCTTTTATTATTTTTTTGATATTTTTTTACCATAGCCTTGTGTTTTAGCTGTAAAAGATCGAGAAAAAGATCATTCCTTCATCTACCCGAATCGGCGAACTACCCGAATCGGCGAACTACCCTGATCGCCAATCTACCCGGACAGGCGATCTAAACTTCTCGGCAATCTACCCATTCCGACATCAACCGATCTCGGCATATTGCTATATCCTTTTATACAGGGTTTTCCACTTAGTTCCCAGCAAAAAAAATAAATTAAGCATAATTTGTTTTCGTATTCCTTAAAAACTTACAGATGTTAGAAATGTTAGCAAAAATTTTTATTCTGAATGACATTTCTTATAAAGAAATAAATGCGTAAAGAGTTTCATAGGTATTTTTTCTTCTTTATATCGTATCGGCGATCTATCCGGATCGGCGATTTGCCAGGATCGGCGATCTACTCGGATCGGCAAACTACCCGAAGCGGCGGTCTATCCTGTTTGGCGATCTACCGGTATCGGTAGTATAGCGATCTACCGGTATTGGCGATCTACCCGGGTCGGCGATTTAACCGGATCGGCGATCTACCCGGTTCCACGACCCACCCGGATCGGCGATCTACCCGGATAAACTTATCGGCAATCTACCTGTTCGCACGTCAACCGATCTCGGTGATCTACCCGTACATATTGCCATATCCTTTTATACCTACAGGATTTTCCACTTTTTTTCCAGCAATTTTTTAAGCCTAATTTGTTTTCGTATTCCTTAAAAAGTTACAGATGTTTGAAATGATAACAGAATTGTAATTTAAACGGCTCTAAATAATTTCTTTAGAAATTAAAAATCCAATAAGCCGACTTGAAACATTTAATTCTGAATGACAGTTTCTTATGTATTCTTTTCTCCCTTCATTTGTTTATTTGGTTTATTTTAAAATTTATTTATTCTATAATTTTTACTTATTGTTATTTAATTTTATTGCAGTTATGGGTATTTATTGTGTTCTTTCTTCATTTTCACATTGTTTTATACATATTTTCTCGATTGTTTTTCTTTTCTTTGTTAATATGTCAGGCGGCCTTAACTTCTTCAAAAAGGTCTTCAAGGTCTTAAAAAAACAATTAAGTCTATATGAAAAGCGTTACTCAGAATGACATTTACTTTCTAAAAATAATTATTGTATTTTAGTTTAATCGATCAAGAAATAATCATTTCTTCATCTATCCGGATCGGCGTTCCACCACGAACGGCGATTTACCAGGATCGGCAATCTGCCCGAATCGGCGATCTACCCTTATCGGCGATCTACCCGAATCAGCAATCTACCCACATGGTTGTTTACCTATAATAGATCTAGAAAAAAATCATTCGTTTGTACCATTTTATTGGAAAAAGTAGGAAATTAACTACTTTTTCAAATATGGCTTGACACAAGCAGTATGTTAGTTAGCTACGCCTGTGTCTGTACCTATTGACCCATTTTGCAAGATTGTTACCTGATACTATTGTTCTTTTTAGTTAGTTTATTTAAAGTCGTTTATTATTATTATTATAAAACCAGATGCCCAATTCTTAGAGAAAGTTTTAATTTCTTCAAATTACAGTTTCTTACTTGCGAAGTTTTCCATGATATGATTGACAAACGCAATATATTGAAGAATATTTTGTTATACAAACACAAATAAAGTACAAACCTTCAGATAAATGACCCGTCAAAATATATGTATTACCTTATTCATCCTTTTTAGTGCCAACCCATCTTGAGATAAATATACTTTCTTATTTCTTTTTTACATAAACCTAATGGTTAAGTCTTTCTAGAATAGTTAAACTGTCCATCGTACAGCAATACAGACTTGACTCAATGCCATTTATAAAAGTTAAAAAGATTTTTCCGTTTTTCCTTAATCTAGATCAGTAATACAATAAATTTTGCATTCCAAACTTAGTTCAAACACAGCTAAATAAGTTATCCAGATAACGAACCATCACTATTAGTCATTTGCTATTTATGTTACTACCTATAAGTAATATATATTAAAATTTTTTATATTAGGACAATAAGCACGATTTGCATTGATATTAATCGATTAATCCATATATAAGCAGACCACGCGAAATTAACCGCAAGTCGTCCTTTCCCATAAACAATACGCTTAAAACCGCCATAAAACTGTAGACATTGTGCGTGAAAGGTGTTGTTGTCGTCGAACATAACCTCCAACTTTATGACGTATTAGGAAATACGCACACTCGCAAGCGCAAACACACGGACCGACTCACTGTCAGAGCTGCGCATACTTAAACAGGACGAAGACATACTACACACACACAGGACGTGTGTATACGGAACTGAATATTTCAGGGTCATTAGCCAAGTTTACGCCTGAATCACCGTGAGCATAGGCCGGTTGTTCGGTCGCCTGGCGCCAAAATAATTCTAATTATAATGTACGTATTGCCTCCGGGCAACTATTGTCATTCCATTAATTATGACAATCTCATATAGCGGACCCCGAAAGCGAACGACTGCAGACTAACGACGACGGCGAACGGTGAAAGCTATCGCCCGAAGCTCTATTATAGATTATTTCGTAAGTTTTGGGCGTCCGTTAGAGCACGATTTGGGAAAAAAATGATGTCGATGATATACGTTATCCGTCCGACACGGTATTACACTATTAGAAATTAGGCTGAGAGACTTAGGAGGGACGCTTCGGCGGCCGGCCGCCGAGTTTCTTCGGCAACGACGATTATCCCGGAAGATTGTCGACGAACAACTATCTTTTATTGGCCTGTTTATTGCTCGGAGATATCGAGGCGGAAATGTGTGTGTGAACAACGTCTTTTCGTTTGATTGCACTAGCACGACATCGATGGGTCTATAAGTATCGAATTTAATGTGTCTGTAGATTGACACATAAAGTACGAAATAAATAATATGTATGCATATAATAATAAAGATATTTAAAAGTACTATTTTTAACAGGTAAACAGATAGATACTACCAAACAAACAACACTGCAACAAAACACTTAGAACTTCTGCTTCCTAGTAAGATTAAACTCAAGCTTAAATATGGAACGCAAAACTAAAATGGCACACGGCCTATTAAGTTGCAAAATTTCTTAAGAAGCATCAAAATGTTTCCAAAATGTGACACTCTCAAGTGACAATAGATTTGTCACTTGAGAACTTGAGAAACATAATTTCGGTTCTTTATACACAGGATGGCGCACTATTGTCACCGCATTTGATTTAGAGCAGTGAAGTAAATGTAATTTTGAGTAAAACTGGGGTTTGTTTTTCCAATCCTTGACATGTTGCAGCAATATTAATGAAAGACAATAATTGTTATTTTTCACGAGCACGTAATATGCGTTACAGCTCGAGTATTGTACATAATTTTACCTACGACCGACAATCTCAATAAATTTGATCAAAAATGATAAATAAATAAAGGAAAGCGTATATATATTCGTTAAATAAAACAATTGTTTATTTGTGAATGTTAGAAATTTTATTTACCACCTGGTATATATATATATATATATATATATATATATATATATATATATACATCGTGAATTTGTCATACACACAATAAAGGAAAGCGTATTTGACGGATAACCAATGTATTCGCGCGACTTCTATTGCAACTACGGAGAACTTTGTCTGAAGGATCGACCGCAAATACCAATACAAATTCAACATACATTTTCACGAGCATGTAATATATGTTACAGCTCGAGTATTGCACTTACATACGACCGAAAGTTTCAATAAATATAAATTACATAAAAAATGACAAATAAATAATCGAAATATGTGATGACATTATGACGTACGTTAAAAACACAAAACCACAACTAAAACCACATGTTTGTTATGAGCGATATATGAATGAAGCAGTCCGTGACGTAAGGGGCATTTATTTATACATACTGCAGTAGGTAAAAGTGTATATCAAACAACGCGACAACAAAGAAAAAACACATTCATAACAACAACAACAAAAAATTCTGCATTTTTCAATTACTTGGGACGTTACAGTCGTTTAAAATGCGTATTTATAACCAATGTATTCGCGCGACTTCTATTGCAACTACGGAGAACTTTGTCTGAAGGATCGACCGCAAATACCAATACAAATTCAACATACATTTTCACGAGCATGTAATATATGTTACAGCTCGAGTATTGCACTTACATACGACCGAAAGTTTCAATAAATATAAATTACATAAAAAATGACAAATAAATAATCGAAATATGTGATGACATTATGACGTACGTTAAAAACACAAAACCACAACTAAAACCACATGTTTGTTATGAGCGATATATGAATGAAGCAGTCCGTGACGTAAGGGGCATTTATTTATACATACTGCAGTAGGTAAAAGTGTATATCAAACAACGCGACAACAAAGAAAAAACACATTCATAACAACAACAACAAAAAATTCTGCATTTTTCAATTACTTGGGACGTTACAGTCGTTTAAAATGCGTATTTCTTAATAAATCAAACAGCAGTAATTTTCGACGAAAAAAAAAAAGGAACAAAAAGTCCACATAAAACATTTTACTTAGTACGCCATGTAGACATGTATCTAAAACATAGTTTTGCGGTAAAAGTAGTGGATGGTGAATCTGGAACAATCTTTACTTAAAATTTACGATATTAATGCAACACAATTTCTTTACTATGTAGAGAAAAATAATTAAAATAGGTAAATAAGACAATTTTTGTGTTTAAAGTCGTAAAAATGATAGTAAAGCAAAAATCTGATGTGGCCAGGCACATGACTTTATCATACAATATGTAAAATTAATAGTTTAGCTGCATGAGAATCTATTTGACTGAGATAAATCGTGTCTGCATTAAAATTAAACTAGTTAGCCAGCATTTGACAGATATTTTGATAGTCAATAGTATCAATCGAAGGTATTGTCAAAGCATCAGCATTTGACACTACCTACTGTCATCAGAATAATAGTTGTTTATCTCACAAGTGCCGAAAGTAAGGAATAGCACAACGAGCGGTGATGCGGCGCGTCACCGATGGCGGAGCGTCGTCGTCGCATGTGAGCGAGTCGCGCTATGTAGTTTTCGGCAGGAGTGACATCAACGTTTTTTGTATTGCTTTTTGAGAAATACGTATTTAAAAAAAAATCAAAAATGGTTATATTTCGGTATAGAAAATGTTAGGTTGATACCACTTCCACGAAATGTCAAGTTTAAAAAGCTAATTCAAATTCTGACAGATTTATAGTCGATGGTTCTCCGAGTGTGACAGCGTGGTGACAGCCATAGACATTTCTGTGGTGACAGCACAAAAAAATATTTGTCAAAATCCTGGCTACTATGTAGCATATCAATGCAGATGCGACCGATCTCAATCAAATAGAATTTGCTCTTGCAGCTAAACTATTAATTTTACCAAAAAATGTCATAGGCATAAATTATTCAAAATTTCCTCTGCTTTAATTTATTATTTAACTATTTTGACGAAATTACAGAAATGGCGGCTCATTTCTAAAATCCTTGAAAAAGGCTTAGAATAAACTACCAGTTCCTTTGGACCCTTTTGAACCAAAAGCTTTTCAGCTCTAAGTTTGGTCATAAAACTTCCAAATATGAACTTTCGTCCCGATACCTTTAGTAGTTTCTCCGGAATCGTCTCCACAAAAATCGAGTACACACATTACGCACACACACACACACACACACATACACACACACACACACACAGACATTTTTTTGTACTTTGGTCAAAAATGTTCAGGGGACCCAAAAAGACCTATTTCCGCTAAAATCTCAATTTTTCTTTTCGGCATGATTACAATACTTTACCATACTGCGTATGATAAAGTAAAAAGCTGTAGTTGCAGACACTGGGTAAATCATTTAAAGTGAAACTGGGATGGACTGAAATCAAGTAGTTACCAATAATAGCTAAACAAACCTTTTCACAGAAATACTGATTGTCCAATTTTGGTCTCTACTTTCTGCAATAAACACACCAATTTGAAGCTAATCAAGAATACGTTTTAAAGTTAGGAAGTTTTAAAATAAAAGATTACAAATAGCAGTAAAATCTATTCGAAACTATTCGACTCATGTGATTCTGATTTATTTCAATAATTAGGTCAGGGATTAACGGAAACTTATGCTGGTGGTCTGCAGATTTTCATGAACAATATTAACATTTAGAAACACATTTGGAAGTGAACTAGAATATACACTGACCGCGCAGTATGGTCGGTTTGTGGTTTTAAAAACTAATCGAATACGTCGATTTTTAATTCAAAATCAAAGATTTCTTACAAATTTTTCCGAAAAGGACTATTATATGTATATTATATGTTGTTTATCCAATTCCAAAAACCGAAATGTTGTTTACTTCGGCAAATGTATATCAGCTGAGATGTCCACCGAACCTTAAAACGGCGGTCATAGTATACAAGTAAGCGTTAAACTTTGTGGATATATATTTAAGAAATAAAACAAGATTTCATCTGCAAACTATTTCATTATGTTTATTCTTAGGTTATTAATTTCGGGTTTTAACACCCATCTTCAGACCAGCTACAATTAATATAAACCAGCAATTAGTACATGTGACAAGTATTAGAGATTATATTCGAGGTTAGAAATTTCGTTGTGACTTACAGTTATTGCCATTAAAGAAACAATTTAAAAGTGTTGAAACATTATATGAAATTAGTTGATTTAGGTGATAATATGTGACAAATAGTTGAAAGATGAGCGTTGTAATTGAAGATTAACATTTGTCAAAAAATAAAAACTAAGATTCCCCGAGAGCTACAGGTGGAAACGATGGATGCATTCATTGAGAATATTCCCCATTTTTAAATTTGTAAGAATAATTTAATGTATTCGATGATGATTCAGCTCTGTTGATCTTCAACTAAAATGATTTATCGTTTATGAAAGATATGTAAAAATAAAGATGGGCTTATAAAACGGTAACGATGAATATCAAAGTCACATTAATTACGATATATTTCCAAATTTTCCAAATTTTTCAATGGAATATTTGAACCATCCACTATTATTATTGATCACCCTGTATCTGACACAACCAAACTAAGATTATTACGTAATAACAGGATGTAGTGCTTCTCCACCAACAAAAGAAAATCATCAAAATAATCCAAATTGCATAAATCCGCATTTGTACAGGCAGGATAATTCCACTTCCAGCAAGAGTGGCAAAAATAAAGAGTAGACACATTCGAGACTAACCGAGTAACCGTCCCGGCATTAACTTGTCGTGCACAAACTGTGCGGGATACAGATTTATAAGCGACAACGCAAACATGAAATGCTTTATCTGTATGCCCATGGCTCTGCAGAATGCAGCCGAATATACAATACGATTCGGTGTTTACGTTCTACGAATACGTCAATAGGATTATGTAGTGGAGGCATGTAGCGGCGACACACGCGGTGTCCCGGTTTCGTATATCAACATTGCTCGGCAGGACACGCGTTACCTAACTGCATGCACCCCCTAACTCCTCGTTTTATTATACCCCTGTCGGTAAAACGGACGAAATGCGATTTAATTTAACGTCGTGGTGTTCTATTAATGTTATATTGTTGATAAATATAAGTTGCATGTGCATTGATCAGTAATTTCATGAATATGTTTTTCTTTTTTCTTGTTTTTTTTTTTTTTATTTGCTTCATACTCTTAAAGGTCAAGGTTCAACCATTAGAACCTAGTTAAAAAATTCTACCATGACGGATTTTTTTAGCAAATAAAACGAAATTTGTTTGACGTTTTTGAAATTTACAAAAAAAGTTGTTGCCATCATCAATTCTTTTAACTTTAAGCACAACAATAATCAAATAAAAGACTGATGCAAAATCATGGTCTTTTCGAAGTATTAGGTAAATGTGTCTCATTTTAAATAAGCACAGGTAAATTAGGTCTAAAATTATTTAAAGATGGCCTTTTCCGTGTAACATCTCTGAACGCTTACTATTATAAAGCTAAAGTCCCCAGATTCCACAACTGCAAAAGCGTTTATTGAGGACCAAAGCAGTCAAAGTTACCAAAAATGTAGTAAACTTTACCCAATAACTTGAAATTGTGTCAACATTCTTTTCTTTGCGCAATGTTTTCAAAAGGTTACAAGATCAGACCTTCGCTATAACTTTAATAAGAAATTTTTTTAATTGTATGTATACATAATATAACTAATAATCTTTAGTGTGCTGATGTCAAAGCATTTCTCAGATTTTCAAGTACTTAATATCTCTACAAACATAATAACCAAAATCAAATGACAACCCCAACAACCACAATAAAAAAATACTGACAACTGATTAATGTTAAAGTTTTACGTAGAATTTGATTTCAGGCATCCGTAGAATAAAAAATTGTGAATTGAAGCTAGCTTTTGTGAAAAGTAAGTACAACAAAAAACTTGCCTTCTTAAGTTTTTACACTTTTATCGTCGTCATAGGCATTATCCGCTGGGCTAGGCCAGGGAAGTATTCTGGCCCCGGAGCTGTTCGCAATATACACATCCGAGTTTGTGTCAATGGTTAGGTATTGTTCGGTCCACCTTTATGCAGACGATACACAGGTTTATTTGTCAATTAACCCTACCGACATTGCAGATGGATTGGCCAAACTGAATGAGGATCTGGCACGACTAGCAAAATTTACATATAGTCACATATACAATGGTCTCAGGGAATATATGAAAAAGTATCGTTAACCAGTTTTAGGGGAAAGATGAAATGTCTGTTTGGTCAACAAGGGGGACTTTAGGCATTGAGCGCACATCGGAGGCTGTTCTAATTTTTATTTTTTATGGGCATATGCAATGTTTTGTTGAGTTGGATTTGCGGCAAGGACGTGTAATTAGAGTCGAGAGTAATTTTTTGTTTGTTTTTGTTTCGATAAGTTCTCGGAATTATTGTTATATTATTGGTAAATTTATGTCTTAGTTCGAGTTTGCGTAAGGGGTTGAGTGGAAAAATTTTGACTATTTTTTATTTAGTTTATAAATCCTATACAAATTTGTTGCACAAAAAAAATTTACCGATTTAATATTTTTTACAGTTTTAATAGTTCTTAATTAATGCAACTTTGGTCGGCAAAATATTTCTTAAAATATAAAAAAAGTCTGTAATTGCTTTGCTGTTCATGTAATCTTGTAAAATTGTGTAATTTTTTATATTTTTTTCGGTTGTTACATTGGATAAAATTTTCTCGCAACTTCAGAGAGCGAATGAAGTATGGAAATATGGTCCAAATGAAATCTCTCGGGCAGTTTGTCATTTTAAAAAAATCTTCGAGCTTCTTTCGATTTTTAATTAATAAAATACTTCTTTATATTGGCAACCGCATATTTTTCTTACTGATTTTGCTAGATCTTTATTCTACACAAACTTTTAGTAACTTTTAGTTTTCCTAGATTGATGATATTGACATTAAGTGTCAAATAACGCAGACATCTCAATCCCTATTAGCTCGCCTCAATCGTATTTATGAGCTTTACCACAACTACCAGCTGTTGAAAATAATTTTAGTCTAGTTTGTAAGTTAACAACCGCAATTTTTGAAATTTATGTAAAATTAGTGTCGCAAAGTAGAATAATAGTATATTATAATACAAGTTTTATAAGACAAAAATTGGCGCACGAGTAGCTTTGGGTACGACGAGCGTAGCGAGGAGTGCCCAAATGGAACGAGTGCGCCAAAACGTCTTATAAAACGAGTGTTATATACTATTTTTTCTACTTTGCGACATTAAATTTACATATATTTCGAAAATTGCGGTTGTCATCTTACAATCTAGAGTAGTTTCATATTCAACAGTTGGCAGTTGTACTAAAATTCGCAAATACGATTGACGCGAGCCAATAGCGATTGAGATGTCAGCCAGATGTCAGCCTTATTTGACACTTGACGTCAATATCATCAGTCGTGGAAAACTAAAAGTTACCAAATGTTTGTGACCTAGTGTTTTCATAACGACACCGAAACCGGTTTCGTTATGACT
Organism: Melinopterus prodromus; assembly: GCA_964023965.1. NCBI lineage: Eukaryota > Metazoa > Arthropoda > Insecta > Coleoptera > Scarabaeidae > Melinopterus > Melinopterus prodromus. Next base: position 11,820,215 of record OZ030391.1, read on the forward strand.
TCATAACGAACCCAAAGTAGAAAAAATAGTATATAACACTCGTTTTATAAGTATTGCAGCACTCGTTCCATTTGGGTACTCCTCGCTACGCTCGTCGTGCCCAAAACAACTCGTGCGCCAGTTTTTTTCTTGTAAAACTTGTTAGAACGAAATATAACTGAAACTTACGTAAAATACTATTAACGGTATGGAACATGGATTGGGTGACTGGGATATGAAATTGCTTTTTGGGTAGAATTATTTGCCTTGAAGACAAATCTGAAGACTCAAATATTTTCTATCGCATATGGCTTTTGGTAAAAGTGAAGTTAAAATGTCAAAACACGACTATGATATTTGTTTTTGATGCATTTACATTATCGGTATGGTGTGTGGACGCCTTCATGAAAAGTAACAATAACTATAAAATGTAGATATCATTATTTATACTAACTATGAGTTCGTTACGATTAAAACAATTAGGAGAGGATTTAAAACAAATGTCGAAAACGTAATACGTAAAAAAAACAATTGAAAGTCGGAGATAAATTTTTACACAAGTTACACTGTAATTACCTACATTATGTAATATAAATGTTTCAAATGTAATCCATTTCCTCCCTTTCCCTGACCACAGACTCTCCTGTTGTCTTATTTTCCGAATTTAATCTGGCTTTTACCTGTTAGCTAACCCCAGCGGAAATTTCATTAATTCCCGAACCTATCTAATAAGCCGGTTAAAAATAACTTTCAAAAAAGGATCTGTTCGCGGTGGAGGAGCTCAACTGAAAAGCAAACAGAGCAACGAGACCATTTCAGACGGGCTTAAGCGGAGCGGTGCATTCGCTCAGTTGGGTGATTGATAGTTTCTGGGGTTCAATTAATCTTGCGCAGAATTTGCTCTCGTCCTCGGCTGGGCTGCGCCGCGCGGTCGCTTCTACGTTCTACGAACGATCGTACGGCGAAACGCGGCGCGCGGTCGTGCGGTAAAAATTTTTAATTATTAGTCGAATATAATCAAGTAGGAAAGTCTTGGGAAGAGAAATGCGGCCATTTCGCATTTTACCGATTACGCAAGCTGACGTTTGCACGGAGCAACCGCGAACGACTTGGATTTAGATGGATGTCTAGCTATCTGAAAAGTTCGAGTCGTGATTGTGTTTGGTTGCTTTCGACCGTGCGTATGAATAATGAACGGAGTTAAAGTTGAATCGATTCTTCACTCGAGTGCACATTGTGCTTCTAAGGTGCAATTATGTTATCCTCAATAGCGTGGTAAGACCGAAATTGAGGCAATTTCGTTGATATATTGATTATGGTTTAATAACATTAAAAGTAATATTTATGTTCTTTCTTTTCAGTATTGAATTTCGAACTTTTGTATTTATTGAAATTATTTAAACTCTTCTGAGTAAACAAAAAAGTGCAGGAATGGGTAGATGCTGTTGTACCTTAAGATTAAACATATATTATTTTTTAATATTTAATATACTTAGAGTTAGGAATTGTTGTTAGAGAAATATATGTTTTTTTTTTTCGGAAGAAAAGTGCTCAATTTGGAGAGAAAAACTTTGATTTGCGATGCAGAGGTATTTTAAATTAAAATGGAAGCCTAAACTAAAAGAATTACATATAGTTTACTCCTGAGCAAATTTAAGAATCTTGTTTATCGACCAGTAGATTGAATCAAAATTCTGACTTTGCTTAGAGACTTTTTAGACCTATTACATTAATAAACTCTTTATAAACATCAATTATTTCTAGAGACACGAAAATTATCAACAAAAAAAACTTTTGATTTCCTAGTAATTTGTGAAACATTTGTATTGCAGATACGTTAATTAGATGTCTAAAATTTATGAAAGTAACCACACACTATAATCTCATAATATTGTGGTTATAAATGAAGGAAATTGAACATGTTTTCTAAATAAAGTGCTGCATCATTATTTAAGCAGAACAGCTACGCTGTCTTTGTGTTCTAGTCCTACAACCAGGCTTCATGATGCTAAAAATACCTTCCAACGTCGAACGTTTGACAGTATGTCTGATCGTATATGGTTGCAGTTGGGATTCCGTTCTTTTTTAATTGTATATGTTGCTTAATTTGTTACTTATAAGTTCGTTGTAGTTGTGTATTTTTGTAGTATTTTATGTGTTTAATTCCCTTCGCAAATATTTATGTTAAAATCGCCGATTATTATGTGCGGTTTCTTTTTGCAAGCACTATATGTGTATATATTTTTTAATGGTCGTGTTATTTTTTAGGAGATATTTGGTGGTTTGTACATTATATCTAAGTATAGAAATATGTATTTTTTTATTGATGTTGTATACTTTGGCGTTTTGTTCCTATTTATTCTGTATACTTTTTATCTCACTGTCTCACATTTTTGTATATGTTTTTATGCTCTTCTTTTATGGTCTCTCGATAGATATAGATCTACGTTGTTATTGTTAAATTTTGTTTTTGTTTTTTGTTTAGAGGTTTTTATAAGTTTTATAGTACAGTTGTCAGTACTTGTCAATAGGATTTGATGTAAACGATTTCAGGTAAACAGACAATATCCTAAATTCCGATATATTTCTGTTTAGTTGGACAAAATAAGAAATCTACCACATTGAACATTATTTTAGAACATTGATTTTTTATTAAAAAAATCATTATTCTGGCCTGAAACACCTAAACACAGTAAATAGAAGCTGTTCTTCTGTAACATTATTATCTAATGCTTGGAGAGAATACTTGTTAATAAAAAGAAGAAAGCGCAAAAAAAATCATTCGTGATATATTTTAGAGTCAAACAAGGGGATGCATGCTCTGGCCTTAAAGAAATAAAAGCAGGAGTGCCGCAAGGTAGTGTTTTAAGGTCAATCCTTTACCTACCCTATACCAGTGACCTCTCAGCATTAGAAAATAATACTGTCGCAACTTTTGCGGACGACACGGCTATCCTAGCTGTTTGGAACAGCAATGAAGAAACGACGAGAAAACTCCAAAGAGCTCATGGTCATTTTCAGATCTGACAAAGAAAAAAGAATCAAACTGAACGAACTCAAGTCAGTACATATTGACTTCACCAATAAGAAGATACAACACATCCCGGCTACTATTAAGAACCAAATGGTACTGTACGCAAACAACCAAATATCTCGGCATGGCATTAGACGCCACCTTCCGCTGGAGGCAGTGCTACGTAGTTAGCAAGAAAAACGTGCCTAGTATACCAGGATTAACTGAGAGACATCGATGGGTGCCTGTTAGGTTAAGTTATACCAGTAAAATAAGTTAGAATTAAGTTACTCATTAGTCAATTATGACTAGAAAACTAAGGACTTTTTTTATACTGTGTTTCATTAACAATGGTAAACATTTAACATTTCTTAATAATAAATATTATTTAACAATATTTAAAACACTTAATATTTACTTGAATGTTTATATTTGTTGGAATAACAATAAGAGACATTACATCCAAGTGTGGACGAGGAAAGCCATATTTTGTATAAAATCTGATTTGGGTTTACAATTTCTCATCTAACTTTAGTTTTATTGAGATTTCAGCTGTGAACATTTCTACTAACATAAACTATATTAAATCCACAGATCAGCTTTTCATTTCACCCGCAATTCCAATGCCTTTAGTTCAGTCGGAAACACACACACACACACACACACTCATAGAAAGAGAAGCAGGACAATTGTACAAAGTACATGTATACGTATAATTATGTTTAATCATCAGAACGCAGAACAACCTTGCGCGACTGCATCCAGTGGCGGTGGCTCGCCACCGCAAACCACCGTAGAGACCGTGGCCGGCGAACGACGAAACGTTCGGGCGAAATCAGCGCGACGATCGCAAGTTTCGTCGTCTGGTTTTGCCATTGCCGCAATGGCAAAATGAATACAATTCACCTGCGTATCACCGGTGCATCTTTCCTATCCTTTCTCTCTCGTACCTATGCCAGAACGCTGTGAGAGGTGCGCGGGTGTGCCGAGAGGGGAATGTGAATGCCCCCTGTAGCCGGTGTTTGGCCTTGAGACAGCCCCCGATGCAAATGACGGGACCGGTCGAGTGCATCTCCCGGTTTGTCTCTGCCCTCCCGTTCCCCCCGCGCGTACCCACCGGCCAGACGTGCCCCTTATTACCACGAAACACCCACGAACCAGGCCTCTCTGACTGACGAAACGACCGATTGTTCAAATGAATTAAAAAACGACGACCGGCGCACATAAACTTCTATTTAACATAAGATAATAAAGATGCAACCGATGCTGCCGAGCTATAATTCTCTATGGGAGTTGACAAGGCGTTCGATGTACTGAAATAAGCCCTGTTGGAGATCGTTAAAATATAATTATAAGTACCTAGTATTTAAATCATTGCCTGCTTTTTGAATTGATTTTTGTTCTATTTTCATAATCAGACTTTCTTGTCTTGGCCTTAAGATTAGTAGTATTTATACAGGGTATAGACATTGAATGACTGACTACAAAAGGTTCAATTAGTTGTATGGAGATGCCGAGGTAGAGGCTTCATGAATAAGTCTTAAGAGAAGCTAGGTTGAATGATGAGCATAACGAGAAACGTGAATTATTGGGCATGCAAGATGACGGGAAAACTACAGGCTTAAGAACAACAAAGTACAACTTCTTTTAGGCCATCGCTTCTAGTCAAAATCCAACGCGAAATGCAAGAATGCCAACAGACTAATAAAACAGCGGGGTTTGATCGCCAGAATTTCCGGAACTTTGATTTATTATTCTGAGACTAAGCTGTATGACTCTTCACCGACTCCAAACATATTCTTGCGCTACCACCAAATAAACAAATAAACAAATAAAAGACAAATAAAAAACAAATAAAATGCTGCAACCAGCAAAGTAAATGTTGTGAAAGTAGTAGTAATGTTGTAAAATTAATATGTAATAATTTCTACCAAAATTCTGTAATACAACAATTCGTAGTTATTGGGGTTTTTCGTTCTACTGCAACACGTTGTACGTCCCTGTGATATTAAGATATTACTGTAAAATTACAGCATTATGACGTTAGTTTTACAGGATAGTTTTGGAACTTCACAAGAAAAGTACAGTAATTTTAGAGTAGCAGTGACTCTATAGTTGAACAACGACCTTTTACATACATATTTCTCGCTACTTTATACAGCAAAATTGCTTAAAAAATGTTCTCTTTGTATACAAAATGTTATTTACAATTATATTTACATTCTATCATTACATTCATAAAATGTGAAGTAACAGTTCACCTTGTATAATAATTATTTCTTATTGATGTTCCTCTTGTTATCAGCCCATTTTCAAATGTTGTCTGTTCGAAACCAAAATTGTCCATTTTGCAAACCGTTTGGCACCACAAATAATCAGCATTCCGGAGTTTCTACTTGGCAAGCAGTTGTACAATCCTAAGCCATAGGAACGTACAGCCTAACTTGTTGTTGAACTTGTATTAACAGACGATTTATTAACGGGTACTCGTGTCCAACTTTGGAGTCATGTAATAGTATATTACATTACAAGAGCTGTAACTAGCATATTACGTGTGAGTGGAAAGTTACTTTCGAGCCGCGAATCGGCGAGTTTTGTTAATTTTCACGAGCACGTAATATACGAGTACAACTCGAGTATTATACAGATTTTACCTACGACCGAGAATTTCAATAAATTGTATCAAAAATGACAAAGTAGGGAAGGATATTTGACGGTTGACGATATTTGACGGTATTCGCGCGACATCTATTGCAACTATGCAGCAGTGTGGGGCATATCGTACTCTTGAGTATGAGTATGAGTACCGTACTCAATACTCAAAAAGAAATGAGTATTGAGTACGCCGTACTCAATACTCATTTTCAAAGTGAGTATTGAGTACGCCGTACTCAATACTCAATTTCAAATTTGAGTATTGAGTACGCGGTACTCAATACTCATTTTCAAAATGAGTATTGAGTACGGCGTACTCAACACTAATTTCAAAATGAGTATTGAGTACGGTACTCAATACTCATTTTGAAATGAGTGGTGAGTACGCCGTACTCTGTACTCATATGCAATTGAGTACGGAAGCGACGGAGTACTAAAACGATAAAGTGACCTATTTTAAGCAATAGTTTTGACGGTTAACATATGAAGAACAGCTCTAGCCCTTACATATAGCGATGTAAATTTTGAACGGTAGGTACATTCTTTCTATAAGGTTCGAGGAAGTTTAACAACCACGTACATAAGGGGGTGTGTTTTTATGACACTGCCTTAAATTATTAGTGTTTAACTTTAAAAAAATAAATAAATTTTATACAAGTCGAAAATACCGAATTTGTTTCTAATCCAAATATGTAGGCACATCATATAAATATGTATCTAACTGTCGATTGACGGTCGAATATGCCGAATTGGTTACAATGATGTAAAACATGATTTATTGCATTGTCGGCGTGACCCTTGATATCGTAAAAGAGAGTTGTTGACGGCAAAAAATTAGAGCTATAGATCCAGGCAGGGTCAGGTCAGGTAATGTGCTGTCGCCTATATTGCCCCCTTATTTAGATTTAATAAAACTTCTCATCGTGCAGCTAGAGCTCCTCTATCGCAGCTTCTATCGTGCAGCCGATATGATGTAATTGAAACCCTACTAATAGAGATGGTTGCATATATATATTTTGATATTCACATAGTGATCAACTTAACCTTAAATAAAATAGGGTTCCGACAAAGGCATGTTAATGGTATAGTATATATAGAAATATTTTATTTATATTAAACTATAATTAATTAGTAGTGTTATTATATTTATATTAGTAGGCAATATGGTAACGTGTATTATTAAAGAAATATTCTGTATTAAAATATCAACCATTGTGCATAAACAAATCTAAGACATATAGTGTACAATTGGGACTAATGCGACTTTCGCCACAAAGTCTAAGCTACGAAATGGAAATACAAGCACATAATGAAATTTATCTTTTACGAACACAGTGGAAGAATGTTTTTTCTTAATTTAGTACTCATTTTTTAGTAAGTTTTAACGGCGTACTCAAATCGATTTGAGTACGCCGTACTCAGAGTACCTACGCTGTACTCTGAGTACGCCGTACTCAAAACGTTTTGAGTATGCTGTACTCTGAGTACGCCGTACTCTGAGTGCGTCGTACTCTGAGTACGCCGTACTCAAATCGTGTTGAGTACGCCGTACTCTGAGTACGCCGTACTCTGAGTACGCCGTACTCTGAGTACGCCGTACTCTGAGTACGCCGTACTCAGAGTACAGACGTACTCCGTACTCACGTACTCAATACTCACATTTGTACTCAAGTACTCAAGTTGTGCCCCACACTGCTATGCAGTACTTTGTCTGAAGTGTCGATAGAAAATTCCAATACAAATTCAACATAAATGTTCACGAGCTTGTAATATATGTTACAGCTCGAGTGTTGCACTTACCTACGACCGAAAATTTCAATAAATATAAATTATATCAAAAGTGACAAATAAGTATGTCGTGCGTAAAAAAATAAGCAATATACGAGCGAAGCAGTGCGTGGCGTAAGGGACGTTTACACATACGGTCGTAGGTAAATATACTTTATTTAGATACAGTAAAGGAATCTAAAGATCTGCTTGTTAGTCCAGTCAAATCGTTTCTCAAGGTGCATGTTCTTTTTTTCTCTCATTTTATATGTTTTTTTGAGGTGCTGAATCCGAATTTCAACTTTGCTACTTCCCACGTATGTCACAATGAAAATAGCAAAAAACTCAAAATTTTCGATCTTATTTCAGTTTTTTGCGAAAAAGTGATAAAACTCTTGACATAGCGGTTTCGCATAATGGGACATTAAATTTCAAACGCGCTCTTAACGGCAACACAGTTTGGCCAAAATAACTTGTTAATTTATGCAATTTGTAAAGAATTTGATGTAGTTTCATCAAGTTTTTAGCTTTTTTGTAATTACAGGCACATTACATAAGAAAATGGCCAAATGGCCAAAACACCATTTGACTGAACTATGTCGGTTTTGTTTTATATTGCAACGTTACGGCCAAGTTTTTAGCTGAACATATACTATTCGGAGTGCCTAAAGTGAACTGCCATTGAACTAAACTGCCTTTGAAAAACAACCTTGACCGGAAAATAGACAGAAAAATAAGATGCGGAATAATATCTACAAATTAAGAGTTTAAATTGTGCTTATTGAATAAGGGCATTACAATCAATTCCAAATTCACTAATGAGTAAATTAATTCTCATTTCACTAGGGCTTAAATTGAATAAATAAAAACATTCAGAAAATCAGAGATCACAGCAAATTGGTTACTCAATACCATTTGTGTGCAGCAACTGAACTAAACTGAGAGCATATTAGATTGAACTGAGCCGTTCAATACAGAAGCGTACCTACTTTAAACTGTTATTAAAAACCTGCAGCAAAATCTTCAAAATATTTATATTTACACATTCCACCTTATAATTGAATCGCCGAATTCGAAAACAGCACAAGTCCAATGTAAATCCCATGGACATGTGCTATTTTCGAACTCGGCGATTTAATTGCATTCATATGTTAGACAAAACTAAAGTAACAACTATTTCAAATATAAACTAATTATGTTAGCTTGACAATCAGGAATGAACAACCACTCGAACGAAACTAAAACTCAAAATTCAGTTAGTATTAATTCAGAGATTACACGGAAGACTTTGCTTGTTCATACGTACGTAGCTGACCCGTAAAAGCCGAGTGTATTTTGTCCATTTTAATTAGGTACGCCTTGTCCATCGGAGGGTAATATTTATCAGATTAGCCAGCTGGAGTGAAGCTCGCCAAGTGTCCACATACTGGCCGTAAGGTTTCGATGCAAGAAAGAAAAAGGTTCAATTGTCTTCGACGCAGCGACCTAATTGTATTAAAGACGTTTTATCACGTCAGAACTTGGACTCCGCTCGTCGCTGCCGGCCGACAAGAAACCAGTAGAAGAATATGGACTTTAATGGAAAAGCCAGTCTGATGTATATGGCCACATTAACTATCATTAGCGATTATTGTAAGTAATTGCATTAATAATAATCATCGAATACCTTCCCACCGATTCTAGTTATAATTTGTTTAATTAATTGTATAATTTAAAGGATAAATTAGCATTCCTTAATCATTTAACTTAATTAGTTAAAGAAAGCCTAGCGAGATAGCAAATGATGTCTGCGCAGAAAAAAATATTTTAGTCAAATGTTAAGGTATTTTCAAAATTGAAACGGGGACTATTGCTTGCCACAGCAATCATTTTAAAATTTTGTCCCAAAATGACAGGTATCTGAATTCAAAAGTGTATGATTTGATATGAAAACAAAGCAACACCCGGAATTACAACCAAGGCTAGTACCTGAAAAGTACTAGATAATAAAATGAAAAAGTCAAAACCGCTCCAGGAATCTCCGAGTTTCCTTTATTTGTGATAATATGCCTTTTTTTACATATTTATTTAGATATTATAGATATACACATCCAGACGTATTTATGGATGATAATTCGTATTTAAATGTTTATGGATGATAATTATTTTTATTATTTAAAAATAAAATAAAAAGAACGTTTTTCGTTTGGTTTGACTACTGAGTTTTGATATCAGAAGCCATTCACATATTTCTTAACATAATTTGTTAAATAAATGTTGTAAAAATTACAACCCTATGGTTTGTTCTTGAAATTTTAAATTGTATGTAGTTTTTTGACACTGAGCTTCTCAAAAGGTAGACTCAATTCCCAATTGCTGTTTCCAAATCCAGATTCAATGAAAAAAAAAATACATCAGTTTGTAATTCTGACAAATTAAGTATTTCAAAATCTGTGAAATGTCGTGGTATCTACACTCAAATGTTTACGAATTATAATTATTTTTTATTATTACAAAATTAATAAAAAAAAACATTTTGTTTTGGTTTGACTACTGAGTTTAGATATCACAGCAATTCGCAAATTTTCACATATTTTTTTAAGTAAATGTTGTAAAAATACAACCCCCTGGTTGTTCATGAAATTTTTATTTGTGTGTAGTTTTTTGACACGATTCCAAACCCAGATTCATCGAAAAAAAAAAAAACACTTCATGTTGTATTTCTGACAAATTAAGTATGTATTTGAAAATCTGTGAAATGTTGTGATTATAATTATTTTTTATTATTAGATAAATAATTATTTAGGGTAGCAAATTTATGACAAAATAAAGATTATTGTTCATTTTGCTCATTTTCTTTTTGTTTGCTATGGCTGTCATAGTTAAAAAAAACGATTAGTTTTGTTTTTAAATTGAAAAATATTTATATTTTTATTTTATTTTCGTTTTTACTACTACATATTTTCTTTTTCGTATAATCTAAATCTGACGGTAGATTTTTTTTGAGAAAAACGCGAAGTTGCTGTTCTAGCTTAGTATAGTTCGCTTAGCTTAGCTAGTTTTTTACACTGATCTCAAAAAGTATACTCACTTCTCACTCTCTGCTTTTAAATCCATATTGTATTAAAAAATCTGATATGGCCTGGCACATGACTTTATCATACTATACAGCAGTGTCAATACTGACAATACTGTCAAAATAATCAAACTGTTTGTCATATCCTGGCAAACTAGTTGTAATGCAGATACGAGCGATCGCGATGAAATAGAATGTTTAATGTGTGTAAACGGGTTAGCGTTGGTTCGAATAAAAACTGCTAGCGTGTCACTAAACTATTTCTCGTATATACATAATGCTCAAAGCGCTGAGCGACCAACAAAGTCAACTGCTATGCATTCACAAAATTTCACAAAATTTCCTCTACTTTAATTTATTATTTAAGTATTTTGACGAAATGACAGAAATGGCGGCTCATTTGCAAAATCTTTGAAAAATGCTAGGAATAAACCTCTAGATCCTTTGGGCCCTTTTAGTCATGATACTTCTAAATATGAAGTTTCTTCCCAAAACCTTTAAGTAGTTTTTTCTCCGGAATCGTCGCAAAAAAAACGGGCACACACAGACACACACACACACACACAGATATTTTTTGCACATTGGTCAAAAATGTTCAGGGGACCTAAAAGGGCATATTTCCGCTAAAATCGCAACTTTTTTTGCCACGATTACAATACTTTATCATACTATATATATGATAAAGTAAAAAGCAGACTGTATTTCTGACAATTGAAGTAATTCGAAATCTGTGAAATGTTCTAATATCTACACTCAAAAGTAAGCAAATCAGTTGTAAAATAATGATCATTGTTAGTTTTATTTTTTTGTGGGTCTGTAACAACCGTAAAACATTTTTTTAAATCATGAAAAAATACTGTAATTGTTTCTCGAATCATTTAATATTTTGAAACAGTATTGATGAGCGGCTTTTCGACAATATAAGAAGCACCGTTAGCAAATCCTAATATCCAATTTTATTTTTAAAAAATGTTACAAAAAAGACCGAGATACAAACAATTTACTGAAACCAGTTATTTTTTCTCGGTTGCTGTTTTCTGGTCTACGGAAATTCTTATCGAAATTAAGTCTAATTATAGTAATGTATGCACATTGTACAAACATAAGTGTGTTCTTGTAGTGTACTTCACAGCGTGTGTTATAAAGTGAATGCGCCAAATGTAAATTTTTTTCTGGCATGAAATAAATTTTGCTTTAAACTGGTCACCAAAAGGGCGTTTAGTTGATGGTAATATTTAGATTATTTTATATTTCAAAGAAATATTCCTTCCTTCGTGTAAACGCAGTTCCGAAAACGGTAACACATTCTACAAAAAAATAATCATCATATTTTCATCGACAATACTGGAACTGACCGGGGTTTGGCCTATATTCTAAATTAAATTAAATTATACATTGAATGCATTTTTGACACGAGATTAATCTCCGACAAAAGAAACGGTACAAGTATTTTTCCAATTTATAATAACATAATCGCATGGGCAACTCTATTTCTCTGCATCTGGACCTATCAAAGAAGATTACCTTAACGGTTCTCTGGTACATTATCTATTTGGCATCAATCGAGGCTTTATGCGCTAGTCACAATAGTACTTTTCTCTGTTACAATACAGTAATATAAATCTCCACCTACCTCCATAGCATCGAGTCGTACCTTCAGCTTCGGTCGCGCTCGAGACAATTATGTACGTTATCTGCGTATACAGCGTCTGCTTGTACACACAAAGCGGCACCAAATATATACAATATAGGAGAGAATTATAACCCGATTCCATTATTTGTTGTTGTCTTAACATTTGTTCAACACGTACTGGGTAAACATACATCCTTGTAACACACCACGCTTTTATTTCGTGCTCAATATTTTAGAGTAAATACGCCAAGTCACAAGTACAAAAAATCTGATGTGGCCAGGCACATGACTTTATCATACAATATATAAAATTAATAGTTTAGCTGCATGAGAATCTATTCTATAGAGATAAATCGTAGGTATTGCCAAAGCATCAGCATTTGACACTACCTACACTACGTCATTAGAATAATAGTTATTTATGTCACAAATGCCGAAAGTACGGAATAGCGCGACGAGCGGTGATACGGCGCGTCACCGAAGGCGGAGTGTCGCCGTCGCACATGAGCGAGTCGCGCTATCTAGTTTTTGGCAGGAGCGACATCAACGTTTATTGCGTTGCTTTTTAAGAAATACGTATTAAAAAAATAGAAATGATTTCTGTATAGTAAAAACCACTTTGACGAAAAGTGCGTTCCGATTGGTAAGTAATGGTAGCTAATGGCGGTGGTAGAATACGAAATTAATCGTATTTCTTACATATCGTGATAATGACACATTAGTTTGCATGTACATAAACATGAGTCACTAGCAATTTTCTATTGGAAATACTATAACGGCGTCTGCTACCACTGCCATTATCACTAATGAGAACGCACCTTAAAAAGTAATTCAAATTCTGACATTTATATTTGTTCATGACACATCCCTACCAACATACTAAAATAAAACTACACTCATCGGTATACTTTATTTATAATTTTCTCAATGTATCATTTTTAGAATTAGATATAAAGACGGGTTGATATTTCTTATCAACAAACAATCAAATTGGTGATCTTATTTTATTTGAAATTTGTATTTTATAATTTTGCGCACTACAGCGGCACGTTCCATAGTGGTTCTCCAACCTCTAATGAGATCAGCTGTTTTCGAATGTGACAACACAAAAAAATATTTGTCAAAATCCTGGCTACTATGTAATTTCATATCAATGCAGATGCGACTGATCTCGATCAAATAGAATTTGTTCTTGAAGGTAAACTATTAATTTTACCAAAAAATGTTATAGGCATAAATTATTCAAAATTTCCTCTACTTTAATTTATTAATAGACTATTTTGTCGAAATTACAGAAATGGCGGCTCATTTCCAAAATCCTTGAAAAAGGCTTACAATAAACTAAAAAGCTAAACTATTAATTTTACCAAAAAATGTCATAGGCATAAATTATTCAAAATTTCCTCCGCTTTAATTAATTATTTAACTATTTTGACGAAATTACAGAAATGGCGGCTCATTTGCAAAATCCTTAAAAAAGGCTTAGAATATACTACCAGTTCCTTTCGACCCTTTTGAACCAAAAGCTTTTCAGCTCTAAGTTTGGTGATAAAACTTCTAAATATAAACTTTCGTCCCGATACCTTTAGTAGTTTCTCCGGAATCGTCGTCACAAAAATCGTTTACACACGCACACACACACACACACACACACACACACACACACACACACACACACACACACACACACACACACACACACACACACACACACACACACACAGACATTTTTTTGTACCTTGGCCAAAAATGTTCAGGGGACCCAAAAAGACCTATTTCCGCTAAAATCTCAATTTTTTTTTCGGCATGATTACAATACTTTATCTTACTGCGTATGATAAAGTAAAAAAAATAAAAGTAGTCTTTATCAATTTTTATCTTTTTCGGAAATTTTCTTGCTCTTCATCGTCTTCCGATGCTTGGCTGGAATATATTTCTTCTTCATCTTCTTGAAAAGTTTTCAAGCGTTATTATTCTAATTTATTGTTTGTAGCATTACTGTAGAGTAGATAAGTTATGTGTTAGGTCAAACAATGAAAGGCTGTTTCTTTTGTATTTTATTCCGTACAATTGAATATTGTAACCACTTTTTCAAGTTTGTTTAAAATTTAACCAAATTATGCACAATTACTGAAAAATTAATTATTGCAAAAGTAATTTTTGGATTTTTTCAATTTTTGAGCATGTTGTTAGAGTCTACTATTTTCTATTGTTTTTTTACCATAGAATATATTTTTTAAGAAAGACGGGTTTTACTGAAAACAACTGAATATCTCAAAAACTTCTTGGTTTTTATATATGAGAAAATGTATGCTTATTTAAGACATAACAAAGAATACTTTCACAAAATTTCATCAATATTGAATTATTTTTGAGATAAAACAAAATGTTTTTCATTGGTACTGTTCACAAAAATTTTTAGGTCATAGTAAAAACACACTTACGATAGTTGTTGATTTTTATGATAGATGTCCAGTCTACAATTAATACTGGGTTTGGCTTCTAAATCAGTTAATTTGCCTGCACTACATAGTCTGGCGCAGATTCGCACTACTTCTAACTACACTGTGGGCAAAAAAAAAACGGTACAAATTTTCAATTGTTCATATTTACAAACATATTAAATGCATTCTAGCATTTCTTTGATAAACTAATTGCTTATATTGTGAAGATTGAAAACTTACCATATTTGCAATAATTGAACGTTTTAATCCAATATAATGTTGGTTTATGAATGGCTATGCATTATATCTGATAATATCGGGTCTTTTTAATGTGAAATGAAAGGTGTAATGAAATTAGTAGGTATGTACTGACACTTGTTTTCTTTTGGTCACGAGGAACAGTAGAGATTTTATAGCATCGTATACAAGGTGATTTTTTAGTATACAGGGCGAAATTTTGAACCATCGTTTTTTTGCTGTTTTTACTCAAAAGAGCAGTTGAATTGGACGTTTGCATAGATAAAAAACGATCCCATAGCATAGGCATGACAAGTCCAATTGCGAACTTAAGTTATATTTAAAAATGATGGGTTAACTATGACCAACGTTTAGTTTTATTATGGGCGTCAAGTTTGATTTTGAAATTTTTGAAGGATTTTTCTTACCATTCTCCCATATTGTACTACAATTATTGGAATGTCGATTTTTTGCAAATTTTTGTGTTTTTACAACAAAAACATAAAATTTTGCATTTGGTGTGCTGTGGTACTAAAATCAAGATCCTTTTTATTGAACTAAAATTGGTTGCACTTGCCTGACGGTCAGGCCTTTGCTGTTCGCTTTTCACGTAAAAATTACAATTTCGAATAAAAAATATCTAAAAAAGAAACAACACAATCTATTCAGGCTGGCTTCAGGCTGATGTTGGAAGTGCTCTTTATTTAAACATGACATAAAAATAAAAAGAAGACTTGGTTTGAAGTCATGTGACATACTCAAAAAACATTGATTCCGCTCCGGTTCAAACTTAGCAAAAACAAACAAAAGAACAAGAACAGGTAACATACATCTAAAATTTACAGTACACAAAAAGTGTGATACATCATAATTGAAACTGACGAAAAGACCACCTAAAATGATAATTTCAAACATGCTGCCCATAACAACACCAATGGTTTCTCCACGATCTTTAAAGATAACTCAAGTACACAGTTAGATTTCTCTTGCCGTTGCAATGTTTTTGTTATAAACGTCTTATTCCACTGGTTTTAGCAAAAACAATAAAGAAATATTGCTTAAATATTTCACCCTGTATGAAAAAAATCGCCCTCTATACGATGATATAAGATCTCTAGTGCCGGTTTTTACCAAAACCAGACAAATGTCATTACCCATTGATTTTAATACACCTTTCTTTTCATATTAAATTAACCCGACATTATCAGAAATGTTGGATTGAAACGTTCTGTTATTGTGAATATGGTGTGGTATCAATCTTCACACTACAAGCAATTAGTTTTTTAGGGAAATAATTGAACAGACTGTATATTATTGAATATATGAGTGATACAAAATTTTAACCATTTTTTTTTTCCCACAGTGTATATTCTTATGAATGCAGACTCATATTTCATTTGAATAAAATACGACGTGCAGAATTTATGTTTATGCTATTATTCATACAAACTGAAGCATAAACTCGCAGCTTATGCTCATGCTCATGACTACACACACTGAGCATTAACTTAGCTTTATACTTAGTTTCGAAATTTCGTTAAATTCGGTCGAGCTGTTCTGGAGATTTTGTCACCTTTATTTCATAACATTCAATTATCTTTTTTTCGAAAATGTTTGTATGTATGGTCGTAAAAATATTATGCTACCATTAACACAATCTGTCAAAGTCATTAAAAAAATATAGGTCTGTATAAAAAAAATGTCGACGACGTTATCTGTCAAAAACAATTTAAGGTAAGCAAATGAATTTAATATCATAAGGTATAATTTGATATTATAGGTTAATAATATGGTCACATACACGCGGGATGTAAACTTTATAAAATTGAAAATTACAGCCACAATCTGGATTTGAACCTTTGTATTTGACCTTTGTATTTTTAGCACAATGCTCTCCCATCTGAGCTACTGAGGCCTATTTACATCCCGCCTGTATATCACCATAGTATTAACATATAATATTAATTTGACAACTATGTCGTTAAACATTTTCATGTGCATTTTGATAAATATAAACGGATGTGTTCGAAGATTTTTTAAAATAGCCTAACATTCTTGAGATTTTGTCACGTTTCCATACTGTACGCGATCACCGTGTATAAATTAAATTTAATTAATCTTTCTATAATATATAATATTGTCCAATATATGTTCTATAAAAGCTTGTACCTGAAGCCTGTCCTGTTCGATTATGCCTACACACAGCGGCAATCGAAAATCAGATTAAATCGGATTGTATTATTTGGTTGCATTTCAACTTCGAACGGTATATTATAATCGAAAAAAAGCTGACATATTACAATTAAATTACTGTGCGCTAATTAAATAATAACATAACTGGACCAGAGATCCCGTGATTAGATTACCGCGTTCCGGACTGCCTTGTCCAATTTATATCCTGGGGATACTTTTTTTGTGTTGCTGCGAACGTTTTAGCGGAATTGTTTTCGTGTTACAGTTAACGCAATTCATTGTTTGCATTTGTGTGCATTGTGTATCGTCGTATACGTATCACCGTATTTTGTGCAAAATTATATTAAGCTTGGTCAATTGTTAGTTTATTATATAATTTGGGTAATGGTACATAACTACTCGTTATCTGCCAATAATAATCACTACAAAAATAAATATAGAGAATGAAGAGATGATTCATACAATCAATGTATAAACTAATGACAGACAAACATTAAATGTCCACCGAAATAAATGTTTGATGCTTGTATGACAACCAGTGAATAAAGGATATAGATATAGAACCATAACCGAAAAAGACAAAACAAACTTCCATAACAAAAATAAAATAAATAAATCCTCAACACTTTAGATGTACTATAGCTTGCTGCGTGTATGCTGATATTCAATAAACTATTTATTGCGCAAATATACAATCCCGCGGCACACCGAAAACGGTGTTACAATGAGTGCATTGTGGATGCAAATTAGAAAAAAAAAATCCACAAATGTAAGAAGTTATAAAAAATCTGATGTGGCCAGGCACATGACTTTATCATACAATATATAAAATTAATAGTTTAGCTGCATGAGAATCTATTCTATAGAGATAAATCGTAGGTATTGTCAAAGCATCAGCATTTGACACTACCTACACTACGTCATTAGAATAATAGTTATTTATGTCACAAATGCCGAAAGTACGGAATAGCGCGACGAGCGGTGGTACGGCGCGTCACCGAAGGCGGAGTGTCGCCGTCGCATATGAGTGAGTCGCGGTATCTAGTTTTTGGCAGGAGCGACATCAACGTTTATTGTGTTGCTTTTTAAGAAATACGTATTTAAAAAAAATAAATGATTTCTGTATAGTAAATGCTAGGTTGGTACCACTTTGACCAAAGGTGCGTTCCGATTGGTTGGTAATGGTAGCTACTGGCGGTAGTAGAATACGAAATTATAGTATTTCTTACATATCGTGATAATGACACATATTAGTTTGCATGTACATAAACATGAACAATTTTCACTAGCAATTTTCTATTGGAAATACTATAACGGCGTCTGCTACCACTGCCATTATCACTAATGAAAACGCACCTTAAAAAGGTAATTCAAATTCTGACAGATTTATATTTGTTCATGACACATCCCTACCAACATACTAAAATAAAACTACACTCATCGCTATACTTTATTTATAATTTTCTCAATGTATCATTTTTAGAATTAGATATAAAGATATTTCTTATCAACAAACAATCAAACTGGTGATCTTATGTTATTTGAAATTTGTATTTTATATGAAGAAAAAGCGCTGTGAATTTACAGTACTTTATTGTCGATAATACTTTGGTTACACTTTTTCACGATCGATTTCGGCTGTATTTAGTACCAACCATCATCAGGTGAGCGTCATGATGGGCGTCGTGATGATGGTTGGTACTAAATACAGCCGAAATCGATCGTGAAAAAGTGTAACCAAAGTATTATCGACAATAAAGTACTGTAAATTCACAGCGCTTTTTCTTCATATCTAATCCTGTCGATAATGGAGACTTTCATCCGAGATATTGTATTTTATACTTTTGCGCACTACAGCGGCACGTTCCATAGTGGTTCTCCAACCTCTGATGAGATCGGCTGTTTTCGAATGTGACAACACAAAAAAATAATTGTCAAAATCCTGGCTACTATGTAATTTCATATCAATGCAGATGCGACCGATCTCGATCAAATAGAATTTGCTCTTGAAGGTAAACTATTAATTTTACCAAAAAATGTTATAGGCATAAATTATTCAAAATTTCCTCTACTTTAATTTATTAATTAACTATTTTGTCGAAATTACAGAAATGGCGGCTCATTTCCAAAATCCTTGAAAAAGGCTTAGAATAAACTAAAAAGCTAAACTATTAATTTTACCAAAAAATGTCATAGGCATAAATTATTCAAAATTTCCTCTGCTTTAATTTATTATTTAACTATTTTGACGAAATTACAGAAATGGCGGCTGATTTCTAATATCCTTGAAAAAGGCTTGGAGTAAACACCCAGTTCCTTTGGACCCTTTTGAACCAAAAGCTTTTCAGCTCTAACTTAGGTCATGAAACTTCTAAATATGAACTTTCGTGCCGATACCTTCAGTAGTTTCTCCGGAATCGTCTCCACAAAAATCGTTTACACACACACACACACACACACACACAGACACACACACAGACATTTTTTTGTACCTTGGTCAAAAATGTTCAGGGGACCCAAAAAGACCTATTTCCGCTAAAATCCCAATTTTTTTTTTCGGCACGATTACAATACTTTACATACTGCGTATGATAAAGTAAAAAGGACCTTTTAGAATAACTATAAAAGGAAAAATAAGAGACTATTACGCTGCTACCACGCGTATACCGCGTCATTCGTCTGTTTGTATTAGACAGATGTTGGATTTATCTGGTGTTTTTATCCTCCAACCGTAATTTGCCATGTAAATTGTAAACTTGGGCTGAAGATGTCAATGCGACGAAACTAGTTCTCATGAAAATTAAATTACACAAAGGAAAACTGGTTTTCAATTCTTACATTTTTCATATATATTCACCTTTGTACCAACATGGGCAGCTTCAAACATATCATTCTTGTTCTTGGTTAGGAGAGCTATACTAAGCTATATATGTGCCTCAAACGGCAAAAATCTTTCAGGCCAACAAAATCGAGTTCATCATTGACGAACATATAAGGCTATGAGAAGACACGAAAGAAGTCACGAAAGAAATAATAATAAACCTGAATCTAAAATAGGAGTCTGAATATGAACTCATCACACGAAACTGTTTACTTACCTACAAATTTAAGCTTATCTCCACTCTCCTCAGCCCAAGTCTCAGCACAAACTACGAGATTTACTATAATGTTTCAACTGCAGAATACGACCGTTTTGGAAAAGTTTATTTAAAGTAAGTGTTCCAAAGTACTTAAATCACGATGTGAATTGTTTTAACATAAATACATTCAGTTTTGAAGCCTCCCATCTTCTCTCATAACGTTAAGGCTACCATCATCGGTGGAATTGATTTGGAATAATTCGTCCTCTAGATCTCCATGGATCTCCATGTCCTATGATCTTCCATTAGTAACCAATATGACTTTGAAATGGTAACCAGACTAACTGTACAGTGCTGAAATCTCTGTCAATCTCTTGGAAAATGGTTGGTGTTGCTATCATTGCTGAACTCGCTACGTTGGTACATGACGTGCGTCGCCTAGGAAGCTATCATGAACATCATCAATGAAGGAGACGGTGGTGAACATGGTAGGAACGTATTTAGTAGCAAAGTAGCAGGGTTCATCGTGGTGCAAAACTAGGCAAACCAGCACATGATATTGCGCTATTGCGCTCTTTGTAAAGCATGTTCTAACCAAAAAGAGGATAACCGGAAGAAAAACTAATTACAAGTCACCAATTTAGTAAAAGAAGGGAAAGTAAGTGTCCTCAGGGTAGTGTCTTGGGATCAATCCTATTTCTTCCTATACACGAACGGGAAGACGAATACGTAATACGAATACGAATCTGAAGACGAATTATTTTTATGGAATGTCGATTTATTTCTTAAACTTACGACCAATTTCTTTCCAGTATCTCTTTGGGATAACCGGCTACATTCAATTTGTTCTCTTAACAATACAAGCGACGTTATTGACCTGTTAATGTAAATAGCTTGTCCGTACATGCACCAGTGTTTATTTACACTTCACTTTTATACTGGCAACCAGAGAGTAATAAACATGAAGTGACAACTCGTGTACACGTGGACGTAATGTGTAAACAAGCTTTTAACTTGACCGTAAAGTGTGTCCATTGTTACTCGTCCGTAGTCATTTGCGTCGGCGATTTTTGCACGTTCAGCTCTCTGTATCTGGCTCGTTACATCGTGAAAAATCTACTTTCATACAGCTCGGGGAGCTATCCCAGTTTCCGGCCGTTATCTAGACGACAACTAAGACTTCACTCCTAACTAATTTGCATAGTAAGCAACACCATCAACACCGTATAACTCCCGGAGCTTATGTATAGCGCGTCGGTCGGTACTGTTGGGCTATATCAGTGGTTCCAAACCTTTTCAATAGTGCGGAACGCTTTTGTAATCAAGAAGTTAACGCAAAACCATTTACAAAAGAAAAATTTTAATTGTTCTTTTTTTTCAGTAATCAAAAATCATAACCTACAATATTGTAAAACATATACAGAATTACTTAAAATTACGGGAACACCTAAATCATTCTTCAACTGTACAAATTAAAATAGAAATCGGACAAGTCTTTTTCATCATTAAAGCTAATGGAAAGTTGGTAACTTTTCTTTTTTCAAAGAACAACCTATATATTTTTAATTTTTCAATTCTAAGAATAATTTTAAGAATGATTTATAGAACTTGCATCATTTTAGAATTATAAAGTATTAAACTAAAATAGTCAAAATTACCGGTATTACCGTCGGGTTTAAACAACCTCTCTTTCAAATATATGTTTAATATACCTACAGGGTCTTCATTTTATTATGGAATTTATGTATATATTGAAAATTTTTTTAATTCTATGATTAATTCTAAGAATTTTTTGTTAGAAATATTTTTTCACAAAATGAATTATTGTTGCCATTGCTATAAGCAATTTATCAAAGCTCTTTAAAAAGTTCGATTCATTAATTTTCTAAAAAATCTGATGTGGCCAGGCACATGACTTTATCATACAAAATATAAAATTAATAGTTTAGCTGCATGAGAATCTATTTGATTGAGATAAATCGTGTCTGCATTAAATATAAACTAGTTAGCCGGGATTTGACAGATAGTTTGATAGTCAAAATAGTGTGAATAGTAGGTATTGTCAAAGCATCAACATTTGACACTACCTACTGTCATCAGAATAATAGTTATTTATCTCACAAGTGCCGAAAGTACGGAATAGCGCGACGAGCGGTGATGCGGCGCTTTCGGCAGGAGTGACATCAACGTTTTTTGTGTTGCTTTTTGAGAAATATGTATTTAAAAAAAATCAAAAATGGGTATATTTCTGTATAGGAAATGTTAGGTTGATACCACTTCTACGAAACGTCAAGTTTGAAAAGCTATTTCAAATTCTGACAGATTTATATTCGTTCATGTCACTGTAGATGTCACATCCGTACCAACATACTAAAACGTAACTATACTCATCGCTATACTTTATTTACAATTTTCTCAATTTATCGTTTTTACAATTAGATAACAACGGGTTGATATTTCTTATCAACAAACAATCAAATTGGCGATCTTATTTTACTTGAATTTTGTATTTTCTACTTTGCCGCACTAGACCGGCAACGTTCCATAGCGGTTCGCCAACCTCTGATGAAATCAGCTGTTTTCGAGTGTGACAGCCATAGACATTTCTGTGGTGACAGCACAACAAAATATTTGTCAAAATCCTGGCTACTATGTAGTTTCACATCGATGCAGATGCGACCGATCTCGATCAAATAGAATTTGCTCTTGCAGCTAAACTATTAATTTTACAAAAAAAATTCATAGGCATAAATTATTCAAAATTTCCTCTACTTTAATTTATTATTTAACTATTTTGACGAAATTACAGTAATGGCGGCTCATTTGCAAAATCCTTGAAAAAGGCTTAGAATAAACTACCAGTTCCTTTGGACCTTTTTGAACCAAAAGCTTTACAGCTCTAAGTTAGGTCATGAAACTTCTAAATATGAACTTTCGTCCCGATACCTTTAGTAGTTTCTCCGGAATCGTGGTCACAAAAATCGTTTACACACACACACACACACACACACACACACACACACACACACACACACACACACACACACACACACACACACACACACACACACACACACACACACACACACACACACACACACACACACACACACACACACACACACACACACACACACACACACACACACACACACACACACACACACACACACACACACACACACACACACACACACACACACACACACACACACACACGCACAGACACACACACAGACACACACACACACACACACACACACACACACACACACACACACACACACACACACACACACACACACACACACACACACACACACACACGCACGCACGCACGCACGCACGCACGCACGCACGCACGCACGCACGCACGCACGCACGCACGCACGCACGCACGCACGCACGCACGCACGCACGCACGCACGCACGCACGCACGCACGCACGCACGCACGCACGCACGCACGCACGCACGCACGCACGCACGCACGCACGCACGCACGCACGCACGCACGCACGCACGCACGCACGCACGCACGCACGCACGCACGCACGCACGCACGCACGCACGCACGCACGCACGCACGCACGCACGCACGCACGCACGCACGCACGCACGCACGCACGCACGCACGCACGCACGCACGCACGCACGCACGCACGCACGCACGCACGCACGCACGCACGCACGCACGCACGCACGCACGCACGCACGCACGCACGCACGCACGCACGCACGCACGCACGCACGCACGCACGCACGCACGCACGCACGCACGCACGCACGCACGCACGCACGCACGCACGCACGCACGCACGCACGCACGCACGCACGCACGCACGCACGCACGCACGCACGCACGCACGCACGCACGCACGCACGCACGCACGCACGCACGCACGCACGCACGCACGCACGCACGCACGCACGCACGCACGCACGCACGCACGCACGCACGCACGCACGCACCCACACACACACACACACACACACACACACACACACACACACACACACACACACACACACACACACACACACACACACACACACACACACACACACACACACACACACACACACACACACACACACACACACACACACACACACACACACACACACACACACACACACACACACACACACACACACACACACACACACACACACACACACACACACACACACACACACACACACACACACACACACACACACACACACACACACACACACACACACACACACACACACACACACACACACACACACACACACACACACACACACACACACACACACACACACACACACACACACACACACACACACACACACACACACACACACACACACACACACACACACACACACACACACACACACACACACACACACACACACACACACACACACACACACACACACACACACACACACACACACACACACACACACACACACACACACACACACACACACACACACACACACACACACACACACACACACACACACACACACACACACACACACACACACACACACACACACACACACACACACACACACACACACACACACACACACACACACACACACACACACACACACACACACACACACACACACACACACACACACACACACACACACACACACACACACACACACACACACACACACACACACACACACACACACACACACACACACACACACACACACACACACACACACACACACA
Organism: Melinopterus prodromus; assembly: GCA_964023965.1. Taxonomy (NCBI): domain Eukaryota; kingdom Metazoa; phylum Arthropoda; class Insecta; order Coleoptera; family Scarabaeidae; genus Melinopterus; species Melinopterus prodromus. The sequence continues at coordinate 11,845,023 of OZ030391.1, forward strand.
CACACACACACACACACACACACACACACACACACACACACACACACACACACACACACACACACACACACACACACACACACACACACACACACACACACACACACACACACACACACACACACACACACACACACACACACACACACACACACACACACACACACACACACACACACACACACACACACACACACACACACACACACACACACACACACACACACACACACACACACACACACACACACACACACACACACACACACACACACACACACACACACACACACACACACACACACACACACACACACACACACACACACACACACACACACACACACACACACACACACACACACAGACATTTTTTTGTACCTTGGTCAAATATGTTCAGGGGATCCAAAAAGACCTATTTCCGCTAAAATCTCAATTTTTTTTTTCGGCATGATTACAATGCTTTATCATACTGCGTATGATAAAGTAAAAATGACTCATCTAAAAGCTTTTAGAATTAGTCCTACAATTAAAAAAATTAAGAATGTACAGGGGGTTCAAATAGAAAATGGAATCAGGGCATACTATATTTAAATGAAAGCTTGAAAGCCCAAAAAAAGTTGTGTAAAATATTTTGTTCCTGTAATTTTGACTAATCCTCTCTGTATATTGTACAGAAATTATATTAATATATTTTTCTAATCATTTAATGCAAAACTTGTGCTTGATGCTTTTTGCATATTTATTGTATATTAGGTCTTATATAGGACAACGTTACCTTCATTTCTTCGTATAAATTTGTAACTTTGGTAACTAAATGATGTTGAAAACAGAATACAATTTATCGTAGAAGTTGTTTTTAATATTTCTGAGTATTCTTGTTGAGAATATTCACAATTCATTAAGGGGTATTTTAGCGTTTTATTTTTAAAGTACGGTCAGATGATAAAGATATTAAAGAGACAGAGTTCTTCTTCACTGTGAAACTAAATTCACAAATGCTGGTCAAATTTGAAGCGAATGGATTCCTATCCGCTCGTATTTCTCTATTTTCAGAGATGCAAAATATTTTGTTATGTTATTTTCTAATAACGACAAATGTTCTAATAACGACAATTGTTCTAATAGCAAAGAAACACTTCTTTGACTACACAGAAGCGATACTGCGAGAATCAAGACTCAGAGAGTGAAGAACAAGAACGAGTTTGTCGCTCTATCGTTACTTGATTGTTTAGAATTAGAGACGGAATAGATTTTAAATACAATTTTTTTATTATTTATTTGTTTGGTTGTTTATTTGTATTTAATATCTGTTGATATCTACCTAAAAATATATTATTATAGGTAAAAGTTACTTAACGAAGACGTAGCTTTCTTGCAAATTTTACGTTTCTGGTAGTAATAAAAGCAAAATATCCCATACAGACAACGTTTCAGGTAAACGAAATAGTTTTTGAAAAAAAAATTGCAGTCGGTACATACAGGTTTATAATTATGAATACGCGTCCTCGGCCACATTTTTAATAAATTAAATATTTTTTTAAAGTAATCATCTGCCATATGCAATCTGCAATTTTGAGTTTTTGTTCTATTGCAATTTAGAGTTCAGATTCATAATCAGCTACCATAAAAACCCTTTAAAAGCCAAGTTTCAAATAAATTAAAGCATATTTTAAAGTGGTTGTCCGCCATATTGAAACCGCCATTTTGTTCTCATCAATTTAGAGTTCAGATTCGTAGTCAGCGACCTCAAAAACGACCAAAATACACTTTGAAGAATATCAAAACATATTTTAATGTAGTCGTTCGCCATATTGGATCCGCCATTTTGTTTCCCAAAATTTTGAGTTCAGATTCATAATCAGCGACCTCAAAAACCCCAAACAGCCATTCACATAAATCAAAGCATATTTTAATATAGTCGTCCGCCATATTGAATCCACCATTTTGTGTTTAGCAATATAGAGTTCAGGTTAGCAATCAGCGACCTGAAAATCCCTTATAACCCAAATTTCAGAATTTTGGCCGACTTTTCGCGAGTTCAGACCACTGTGCACTGGTTGAAAACCACTGGGCTTGATGCTGGGCTTTTGTTATTTCTATTTTCGCCCGTACGTATAGCGGGAATGGCGCTGAGTTATTTAAAAGTTTTGCTCCGGTTGCAGCCGTAACCCGCCCTCGCTGATATAAATTTCCATAGAGCAACAAACACGTGTTATTGCGCAATTAGCTTTGGCCACGGCGCGAACTGTGTCGATTCGGATTTTTTCGGCGAGTTAACTTTTTGCTGCCTCCGTCTGCGTACGGGCTGCTGCAAGCTGCTGTATTTCACAATCGTTAATCTGTAACAATTCCAATAGCGGCGCAGGGCTGTGTAAAAATAAATTGCGTCATGCGGTGATACATGGCCGGGCACTAAAATAAAAATTATGTTGCAAAATTTGAACCAGATGAAAATTTTAGCCGCGATCTGTTCGCGGCGATATGGGTGATGTATTGCAAAATGCAGATTTTATTTTTAAATGGCTGTCGGTATCACACGACTGTCCGATCGATGTTACTATTTGTCAAAGGCAGTGCGTTTCGGTGCGTTTTTATACCAAAAAATGACATAAAATCAGTCAGTTATTTATTTATCCTGATAACTCTAGATTTCGTACACTAACGATCTAACGTGAGATATGGATTTCTTCACTAATTTTTACATTCCTCATCAATGTTGGTTTGTCGCGTTAAAGTTTTGAAGAATAATTTAAAAAACTGCACAAAATACAAAATTCTAAGGATAAGTAAAAAAGTGTATATGATAACTACCTCCCTGCGTTTATGAAAAAGAATAGTTGTAAACAAAATTTACCCAATGTTGTTTTTATATGAGATCAACAACAACCAACTCGAGTTATTTGAGTTGTTTTTTTTAAACATCTGCGCTGTGGTTAGAGGAACTAAATAATGCGACTCAAGCAATGCATTTGTAAGTACAGTTGTAAATAACAGTTAACAGCAAGTCTTTTTGCAATTCAAGATACCAAAAATATACCAAATATACTTAGTGAATTCGTATTTATGAGCAATTTTAGATACTTCGAAGTTTGGATGTATTGAAACATACCTAACTGATATGACAACTTTAATGTTAGATTAGCAAGAAATAACTCCATATTCATCAATGGAACTTCGATATAGTATAAAAGAATTTTTTTTTCAGGAAGATTATTATTTGTTGTTATTTGCAGCTGGCGACGGGGTGGATCGAAACCAGTATTGTAATATTTCGATATAATACAACTTCATCAGTCCTGAAGAAGATTTTTCTTGTATACAATATTGAACTTTAATGTTATTGGACTATTAGTTATCATGGAACTTGAAAATAACGTTTATTTTATTTTGAATTTGTTCAAACACAGAGTGTTTATGGCATAACACCTAGTCAATGACTAACAAGTTATTTTCACTTAACCTAAACTGAAAAAAAAAGAAAATAAGGTATGACGACATAAAGTTTGCGTTGCTGCTCTCACAAAAAATCACTTCGGTATTCTCTAGTCTCCGATTAATTTAAGAAGGGTACAACTCATTAATACATTGCTATCAACACTTTTTCTAATTTCAAAATTTAATATATTATTTTATGATGGTATTCTGAATTTGATATCATTATTAATCATTATTGAAATGATGTTTGTAAAATATTTCAGAAAAAACTTTGCAATTTATGTGTAATGTACAATGACTGTGGTGAACTTTACATGATTTTTATTGTCTTTTCAATACCTACCTAAACAAATTTATCCAGGGTATCACACACCTTTGCAATATACAAGAAAAGGTTTTAGTTTTTTATTTTACCGGGAGACAGAAAGTACAAAATAGATTTCAAATAATAATTTATTAAACGAATTCATAGATAACCCTTAAAGTCACATGGCGACTAAATAAAAAGAGAAGAATTAACAGGGAACTAATATCCACAAGGACGCTCACATTTTTGTTCTCTTGGTATAACAAATTCGTTTTATTTTTCTTATTGCAAAGACATGATATTCGCGATAAAATTGCTTATGCGCTTCAAAGATAATAAATTTCGGTTAACATTCACAAAGGGAAATACTCCAGATAATCCAAACTAGAAGTTTCATGATTGATGGTCCAAAACTAGATACATAACCAAATAAGACGATGTTTAGTTCATCTTATACAGGCTGTTCAAAATTTACAACAAAAGTAATTGAATTTTCAAACGTAAAAAGATCATTTTTTCAAATGGAAAAATCCTGTATACCGATATGCCATTCGATAGGAAATCCCTATCAATCAATAATTATCCCTATCCCTATCAATCAATATTACGGAGATATTGTCAGTATAAAAGAATGCAAACTAAATACAAAACGATTCATTTATAGGAATGTAATAACTTTGGAACAGCTGGAAAACAGAAAAATATTGAAAAGGTTTGTTAAAAGTAAAATAATATATGCGGGATATCTAACTTAAATTAAAACTTAATTATGTTGTTCGAAATACTGCCCGTTCTGCTTCAAACATTTTAAAACTCTTCGCTGTACTTCTGCCATCGTCGTTCTTCGGATTTCTTGTCGCTGAAGTCCATTCATGGCGGCTACTCTGTTAGTCAATTCTTCTCGAGTATTAAGTGGTGTGGAATAGACCTGACTTTTCACATGGCCCCAGAAATAAAAGTCTAATGGTGTTAAATCTGGTGAGCATGATGGCCACCGCCAGGGTCCCCTATTTCTGAACCACCTATCGTCAAACATCTGGGTGCACCGTCCATTTGATAAAAGCAGTCGCGTAAAATATTGAGGGGAAGAGTTTCGCAAAAATTGTTCACACATCCACGCAAACTTTCTAAATACCTATCACTGTTTAAATTATTGCTGTCAATTTCGTATCTAATTTCGCCCCCCCCCCCCATTATTAAATGGGAGTATTCAAAAAGGATTTAACGAAAAAGTGACAATATTTCAAAACTATTCAAGATAGGGAATAAGATTTCCTATCGAACGGCGTATCGGTATACAGGGTATTCCATTTGAAAAAAATGAGTTTTTTACGTTTGAAAATTCAATTATTGTGTTGTAAATTTTGTACAGCCTGTATAAGATATCATGATGAACTAAACATCATCCTATTTGGTAATGTTTCTAGTTTTATACCACCCATCATGAAACTTCTAGTTACAACAATAACCGAGATATTAAATTTTAAACGTAACCCCGAAAATCACCAAATAAATAATAAAATCAAAAAACCCAAAAAATGTGATAATTAGGTCTAGGGAAACCTTATTAAAAATGATGTAGTTTGACGTTTAAATCACATATAAACCAAAAATAAAATAAAAATTGGACGTGATTGTTAACTTGAGTATATTTTAGCTGAAGAGCTCAGATCGAGTAATTTTCTAATTAAAAAATTTCAAGTTTCAGAAATGCGTGTGAAATTAGGTCGTCAGTCAGCTATGTTATTGCTATGAGTTTCCTCTTGTAAGAACCGAACGTGTAAAACTGTACCAACCATTCGATACTCTGGACGAAGTGCTAAACACAGTCGGCACTGTCGCTCCACTGCAAGCATATCATTATTTTCCTTATTTTAGTTATTTTCCATGTTGGCAAAGAGGCATATCCTTCAGGAAAACCCCGCTTTAATCAAAGTGCATATCGCAGGATGTATGTCGCCTCCACACTTCATACAGTGCATTGCCGCTATTCCTATAGCGACCGCGACGAACGTAGCTTGCATGCCGCAGTAATAAAATTACTAAATTGAAAACTCGATGCAATTTCGTATGTCGCAGTTTTCGCTCACCTTACACCACAGCATCTCTAGCGACGGAAAATATTTACGCCATCACGTCTTATAGTACATCCACAGTATATACATATACACATAAACGTTGTTTTGATCTAGTAATTCGTACCCATTCGGATGCTGCCACTCATGCACCGAGAAAATGAGATTCCGTGTTTTGCATTTCGTCGATGCGTAGAGGAATGCATCTCACTATTATCTTTTTATTACGGTCGATATAAGACATTCCCGGCAATACATACTTCAGCCATAACCGCCGTCCTTAACTTTAGTATGTCAGGATCGTATTAAAGCATTAGAATAGAACGTGAATCGTCTGGAGATGAGTATTGACGTAGCAAATGCATTTTTCTAACGTACTCTAAAAGCGTCTGTAAATTATTATTCTAAGTATTTTTCAAGAGATTAAAAAATCTGATGATCCAAACTCCGGACATGCCCGACTTTTGATAAGGGTTGGAAAGGAGAGAGCAGACCTGAAAGAGATAAAGGAAACGAGCATTCGTTGAATACTGATTTTATTATCAAAATTGGTTGAGTATATATAGTAAATATTTCCATAACAAACAAAATAAACAATACAAATTACATCACTATGCATACTCAAAGGTTATTGCTGAATTTGCAAGGTAAAGTTGATCACATAATTAGTACGGCATAATACTTGCGTATGTGTATCACATTACAACACAATGTCAAGTTTACTATAATTGAAATTTAGGATGAATATTGTTTGTAATTAAAAGAAATATACAGTTGTTTAACTAAGATTAAACAAGCTGTGTCCCTTTTAACATCCACGCACACATATGAAAAATATTAAAAATGAACCGAGAAAAACTTAATATATGCGTTTCATCCAGTGGTTTTTCATACCTTTTTTTTTTCGCTTTCATAAAAATTGCGAAACAACACGGTAGCTCTGTGTATATTCCGCGAATCGGCATTTAAATATTCATCCGGCAGGCAAAATTTACCGGGCGAATCGTTTTCAAAATATGCAAATGGCCCGCTCCGGGCTCCGGGCCCGGCCTAATATAATTTATATCAAGTTTTTGCGTCCGGGACAGTGCCGGGCCCGGATTCGGCAACCCTATATTTTAAAATCTATAAACCGGCACCACATACATCACATAAACTCTATACGTTAAAAGAAGACTGCCACGTCATCAATTTTCCATATATTAAACTAACGTTTTAAGTGATTTTAAGTAAAAAAAAACACGTAAAAATCCGAAAAATTTCCAGGGCACAACGAGAACGAGTTCCGAAGCGGACATTTTAGGTTTAGAGGTTTTCAACTTCCATTTGTGGACTATCAAATAAAATTTTTTGAAGAAGTACAATCATTGTTTATAGTTGATACCTTAGAAGTAAAGATTTCCTTGAAATCCCCACAGACAAGTCTACAACCGCTGTCTGATTCTGCTTTAGTATCGTACTGTAAAAGTCGAGACCTGATCATCAGCAGAGCAGATTGTGACAATTTATATCAGAAGTGGGATCAATCCCCGTGAGAGTAGTTATATTGAATCTCATCGAAACATCTGTGATCAGAAGGAGGGAGACACCATATATGACGTGTAAGGAATCGATATTTTGGTCTTTTTTAGACATTGGCTACATTTTTGACAACACAATAAAATCCAACACCCATCGAAATGGATCAAAGCAAAGACATTTGAAGGAGAAATACCTTAGCTTGCAAAATAAATAAATAAATATTTCCGTTCACCTCAAGTTATTGCCTATCGCTCCTGCTCAGGTTAGATACTGTTTTCTTCACGTCTTTCTTCTGTATTTATTGGAGACTTAACAAATTTACAAATAAAATATATTATACCTGTAGATACAAGTGCAGTATTTGCCGGGTGCGCATACAACAACCGCAACTTACTTACCACGGGACATGTCTATTATCAAGACGAAGTGGCGCTGTTTTATGCAGTTTCCTCCTTAGTAATCACCCACGTGGTAGGTCCCTGTAACGTGTCGACTAAACTTGCTGTTGTACTTAAATTGGCAGAAACGAATAGTCGTTCACAGTGCTTTTGCGTGCAGCGGTAAAGGAGAAAACTTCTCGCGGGATTCATATTCCGCCACGGGCATCCAAATCGTTTCTCAGTCCCCCACTTCGTTCTGTACCCAGGGCCAATTATAAGAGTACGTCAACGACATGTAAGAACATAACATAATAATGTTTTCTACAAATCTTAGAATTGCTAAAAAAATTTCTTATCAAAATTTCTTAAAATTTCCAACTTTTAAATATGACCTTGTTAATAATAACAAGGTCATACATATTTAATTGCTTTCATAAGAAAGCAATAATATTTTACATTGAATACAATTAACGTATCCAAAGAAAAATATGGTTATCTTCCAAGTTCCAACTAGAGAAGGTACCCAGGGTCCCCTGTTAGTCTCTTTTCCATCAATACTAGAGCTGCTGGACATTTCCATATTGACGGTATAATACCACAATCACTGGTGCCGCAGCCGCATAGACATGGATGCGGTTATATACCCTCAAGGAGATCCCTCTTACGACGAGAAACTAAAGCTCCCTCTATCGGCATCCTCTAACTTATTTTCAAAACAACGACTTTCTAAAATCAAAACAATCATTCTCTTAAAGCAAAAAATTAGGTTGGTTTATATTAAAGAAATTTTCTTATTACATATATGTGTTATCTGTAAACAAACAAATTATATTAAGATAGTCATTTTCATAAGACTAGGCAACCATTTCTCTGCGTGCGGCATAGTAAGCAATAACTATTGATGTGTTTGGAAAGGTAGCAATCAAATCATTTTTGAAAAGATATTGTCAAATATTACATGGATGACTAGGCTGATTATCTGTAAAATGCTGCTTTAATGCATTAATTCCATTATACAAACCAATGCCGTCAATGTCTGCAGCCTGATTTCTAGAATCATCTGTTAGTTTGACTTGCAAATCTTTGCAAAGATTTTGGCAATTCGTCGGTGGTATAAATAAATAATCTATTGTCAAAATAAAAACAAAAGACGTCAAACCGTTTTTAATTCTACAAATATATTCCTAATGAAATTAAGTTCTGCGAGCCAGAATTAAAAAATATTAAATTAAATTTTAAATTAATTTTGCGGTTTAGTAAAATTTCATTATGTCGTTCGTAATCAAATTTTTTGTCTTCTTTTTAGGCGCAATGTTTTAGGTAGAAAAACTAGGTAATCAGTTTCTGTGCAATACGAGATAACTTCGGTATTTAGCCCACCATCCCCCAGTTATGCCCGCCATCTACTACCTTCTACTGGACATGTTTCAGCAATACGTTTACAAGTCAATAGGTGGGTGTGTAGACTGTTATCATACATTTATTGGCATTGTTGAAGAAGGCATAACTGAGGAAAAAATACATTTTATAAATGAAATGCTCTACTGATAACGACAATGACTTTGAAAATAAATAGATTCCTACATTTGCCGCCACCTTGAAGGTGCCGGCAGTGTGCGGTGCACGCCTTGCATGCCCGCTTACGGCGGGCCTGATTTATTACCACTCTGTGCTCATGTTATTTTGTCATGCACATCTCATGGAACTACTAAAAGTGTATAAATTGTATTTACAATAATAGTAGGACTTAGTAAGTACGTATTAAGTACCTAGAGGCTTTCATGGCCAGAATCAGTATTCAGGTAGCTCCAAAGAAGCGAGCAACATGGTTCGCGAAACGTCGGCATTTAGAAATCTTGACAGACGGCATAAACCGAAAGCAATTTATTTTCTAAACGACTAATCGTCAAAAAATTACAAGCATTCTCATAATTTGTCAAAACCCTTATCCTGGGAGTTGACGATGTAGATCAAAACAGCGCGACCCCTGACTGGTACCTGAGCGCGCTAGCCCGATACCACAATCAAGCTCTGATGACGAAAGGTTCATCATTGAACGAATAGACTGTATAGACCGTACAAAAACCGGCTTCACGGCAATTTATGATTAATTCATAGCAAACTGAACGTATTAGTTTGTAGGAGGGAAGGTTGCATACTAAACACCCCGGGCACGACTTTGACTGACTGCCTGTCTCGCTCAGGCACTTCCAGCGATCTCCGCTGCGAGCGCAACCATCGAGGCAGCCCTCTAATCACGGATTCATGATGCATCCCGGCAAATGACGACTATTTGAACTATGTAATTATGTATTCCATTTAAATACGAAATTATATACGGCTTGTTGTGTATGTGCGCCGCGCCGGCCGGCCGGTGCGGGCCCGGCGAGCGCGTGATGCACTTTTTTCTATTATTTATTCAAGACGGGCTGTCAGCCGCGGTGTGGAAATTCACTAAAATCTGACCTCCGACGTTGTCAACCGCGATCATTATTTATGACTGGCGGTTGAGGTAATGCCTATTGACATACGCTAGTTATTTAGTCTAGTTAATTGGTAGTTTGAGCTTAAAAAGTTAGGAAAGTATTTATACTTCGGCATCCTTCACATTATTTTCAACTCAACGACTCAGGTTTCAACATTTAGACACTACATTTATTTTTCCTCCTTACAACTACCCCAAACCCCCTAAAATCCGCCCCATTTGTGTACAGATTCCATTTTACATTTTACTACTTTTCGTGAGTTGGCAAGTATAATTATATTATATTCCCAAGATTCTAGTATTTTCAAGCTACATTCATCATGAAATCACTCAAAAAAAATCCCATTGTTGCATAGATTTCCTATTTACTATTATTTGTGTATTTGCAAGCATGATATTATTATATCCTCAAGCTTTCAGAAGTTTAAATCAAATTTCGTTTTCAAAACAACAACAATTTTTTTAAAAGTAACCCTCGTTTATATTGTAGTTGAATCTTATAGGAGAGACTGGTTATAAAAGCGGTTTCCCAATGAATTAAGATTTAAGAAGCTCACAACTTATACAGTTGTTTCAGAAAATTCATGACAATAAAATCTTAGAACTGGTCTACATGATAAGTGACTGTAAGTATCTCATTATAGAACTTATTACAATACAAAATGGTTTTATCATTCAATGTGCGTTCTTGAAGCTAACATAATGCGTATGTCGTCAGTCGACGAGTTTATGTGCTCGCTGTGTTATTTAGTTAATCGTGATATTATTCTTTAGTAAAAGGTTTCCAAAGCCTTTACTCTTCTTCTTCATTAAACACAAGCAAGGGCTGCATTCGGTCCAAGCAACAATACTGTAACATCATATCCATTTTTGAACAGATTAATTCGATCCAACTCGATAACTTAAGTGAAATATCTCGACGTCAAAGGGTAATTGGAAATAATTATTTGGTATTGTTCTTTGCTTAGAATTCGATGCAAATCTAAGTAATTCTTAACGCACTGTTTGTGCTTGCAATCTCTTTCAACAGCCTATTTACTTTGCTTCATTTATTAAGATAGATGAATCAAGTTTGGTTGATGGTTGATAGACAATATACTAGATATTTTAAAATCTTTTTTACTCATCTTCAAGATTTTGAGCAATACGATAGTATATTAGATATATACGATAGTATATTAGATATATTAGATAGTATATTATTATACTAGTGACTCGTAAATCGCTGGGATCGGTAGATCGCCGAATTTTTCAGAATCATTACCTCTTTTGCGGTTCGTGTATAAACATCATCATTCTGAGATTACGCTCATAAAAGAATCAGAAAGTCGGAAACAAAAACTTACAATTCTGAACATCCTGTATATAGTGGAAAACATTTACTTATTTTTCGCAACACCCTGTACGTTATGTGACTAACAATAACAAACGGCAATAACATATACTTATCATAATGATTTAGGTACTTAAATCGTCATTCTAATGTGTTTTTGCGGATAAAAAATACCCTGTAGATTATTGCAAATTTGTCAATAAAATTCAAAATTCCTTGTATAAAACAGGTTTTAAGTTAAATATTAAAAAATATATATTAAAAAAATGCCTTCGGCCAGCATCGAACGATCGCTGCTGATAACGCCACGAAATCGTAAATCCGTACGGCTGTGAAATTCCCCACTAAGCCACGGAGCCGCTTTGTATTATATATGGCTAATGGAGTGATGTGTCAAATAAAGCTAAAATGTTAATTTAAAATTGCTAAAATACCGTCTCCACTGATTTTCCGATGAATATTGCGATAAACTAATCTTCCATTTGTAGAATCCTCGCTTAAACTGCCGTAAAAAGCAATCTTGAGCCGCTCTGAAAATGAAATTGAAAAGAAAACCACCATAAAGGTGTACCTAACCTAACATTCATACTATATATATATAAGTCACCGTATTATTATAGATGGTTATCCGTTTGAACGTCTTTTCGGTCCACACAGGACCTAAATTTGGCTCCCGTTACTCGCTCTGTCAACAGCGGTCGATTTGTTACCGACCGATTTGACAAATTTTCTGACGTTTCGCGAGGTATACTCAAAATTCGAAACAATTTTAGCGAAAATCGAAAAAAGTTTCTCGCTTCTCATAGTACATTTTTGCATTATCGTCTCTGTCATGGTTAAAAGAACGAATAGGAATCAACGGTAGCCGGTCGGAAATTATAAAGCAATAGTCCGATCATATCGCTTCCATCCGCAATATTCGCCCAAAATTGTCTCCAACTACTTTCACGCTGTTAGTAATATTAAACGTGGGATAAGTTTTATAAGACGTCAAATTGGCGCATGAGTTGCTCCAACCGCGATGTCCAAATATGTATATTTCGCAGTTTACGTGATTGGAAGCGATCAATGGGACCAATCTTAGAAAAAAGTTACTAAAAACGGTGTTACAATTTGTCAATTGTAACACCGTAAACAATAAGTACCTACGATAGGTACAATAGGTATATCAATGTGAAAAATCAGTCATTACAATGCAAAACTTGGCCCTAGTTGGCCTTATTTGCTTACAAATACCTCATTCACCAACAAATCTAATTAATAACCTAATAATTCCAAGGTATAACTATAGGTATCATAGGCTGATACACATCAACTCTTTAATTGCCGTTGTAGCTAGTCATTATAGTAAAAGAACCGAAACCTTTATTATAATTGCTTAATTTTTCTACTGTTACAAAGACATGACATTTATTGTCGGACAAACGGTAAACGCGGCGTTTTCATTAATTATCGTAGCTTTTTCGGATCTCATACTTAATATCTTTCACGATATATCATGTACGTTCATAATTAATATCCAGCAGACCATTGCATATAAATTGCTTTATTGTGTACGCTTATCAAATTTTCAGGCGGGTTCATCTAAGATGACGACATTTACAGTACGCGAACATTAATTACAAGAATGGGGTACACGAAATACTCAGATTAACAACGACCTTATCTCGGCGGCGACACAATATTTTAATGTAATGTAATCTTGACTTTGAGAGGAAAAAGTCGACCGCCGTGACAGCTTAATTAGGTTTTGTAACCGTTGCGTTGTTAGACCGCGGTATATATAATTTTTCGTTCGTGTCCACCTACGCTCGGACAATAATCGTCATGGGAATTTTTATTTTTTTACATGGAAAACTTGCAAAAAACTGTTTTGGTATTCTTGTCGTTGTTGTGCTTGCCCTGTCGAGAATAGTAACTGTATGTATCATGTTTTTGATAGTTGAATTTTGTATTTAGTAATGAACCAAAGAGGAGGGAATTTCCACTGGGTGTTTACTCCAAGCCTTTTTCAAGGATTTTAGAAATCAGCCGCCATTTCTGTAATTTCGTCAAAATAGTTAAATAATAAATTAATGCAGAGGAAATTTTGAATAATTTATGCCTATGACATTTTTTGGTAAAATTAATAGTTTAGCTTTTTAGTTTATTCTAAGTCTTTTTCAAGGATTTTGGAAATGAGCCGCCATTTCTGTAATTTCGACAAAATAGTTAATTAATAAATTAAAGTGGAGGAAATTTTGAATAATGTATGCCTATAACATTTGTTGGTAAAATTAATAGTTTACCTTCAAGAGCAAATTCTATTTGATCGAGATCGGTCGCATCTGCATTGGTATGAAATTACATAGTAGCCAGGATTTTGACAAATATTTTTTTGTGTTGTCACATTCGAAAACACCTGATCTCATCAGAGGTTGGAGAACCACTATGGAACGTGCCGCTGTAGTGCGCAAAATTATAAAATACAAATTTCAAATAAAATAAGATCACCAATTTGATTGTTTGTTGATAAGAAATATCAACCCGTCTTTATATCTAATTCTAAAAATGATACATTGAGAAAATTATAAATAAAGTATAGCGATGAGTGTAGTTTTATTTTAGTATGTTGGTAGGGATGTGTCATGAACAAATATAAATCTGTCAGAATTTGAATTACCTTTTTAAGGTGCGTTTTCATTAGTGATAATGGCAGTGGTAGCAGACGCCGTTATAGTATTTCCAATAGAAAATTGCTAGTGACTCATGTTTATGTACATGCAAACTAATATGTGTCATTATCACGATATGTAAGAAATAGTATAATTTCGTATTCTACCACCGCCATTAGCTACCATTACCTACCAATCGGAACGCACCTTTCGTCAAAGTGGTACCAACCTAGCATTTACTATACAGAAATCATTTATTTTTTTTTAAAATACGTATTTCTTAAAAAGCAACACAATAAACGTTGATGTCGCTCCTGCCAAAAACTAGATAGCGCGACTCGCTCATATGCGACGGAGACACTCCGCCTTCGGTGACGCGCCGTATCACCGCTCGTCGCGCTATTCCGTACTTTCGGCATTTGTGACATAAATAACTATTATTCTAATAACGTAGTGTAGGTAGTGTCAAATGCTGATGCTTTGACAATACCTACGATTTATCTCTATAGAATAGATTCTCATGCAGCTAAACTATTAATTTTATATATTGTATGATAAAGTCATGTGCCTGGCCACATCAGATTTTTTTGTTTTTGTGGAAGGGTTTCTTCGTCAAATAAAAAAGATATTTACTAATCACTGATTTCATTATTCTGTCTTTTAATATATAATTTATAACCAAAATATGAAAGACTATTGACGTTGCAACTAATTACATTGTAATTACATTGTATTTTAGGGATTTTTGTAGATTTGCGTAGAACCTACCATATTTAATGTTTTTTTTTCAGTTATGTAAATCAGGCTGCACAATCTCCACTAAGAACATAGTGTGAAAATGTGCAATCTCCAAATATTTTTCTTAAACTAGACATTAACTCATTTCTAACAAATTACAAATAAATATTTTTAGGTATTTTGGAGTTTGCAAATAAGCCGCCATTTCTGTAATTTTGGCAAAATAATTAATTAACAAATTAAAGGAAGTTCTGAATAATTTATGCCTATGACATTTTTTGGTAAAATTAGTAGTTTAGCTGCAAAAGCAAATTCTATTTGATCATGATTAGTCGCACCTGCATTGATATGAAACAAGTTAGCCAGGATTTGACAAATATTTTCATTCTAATGACAGTAGGTAGTGTCAAATGCTGAAGTTTTCACAATACCTACTGTCAATAGTATCAAAATATCTGTCAAATCCTGGCTAACTAGTTTAATTTTATGCAGGCACGACTGATCTCAATAAAACAGATTCTCATGCAGCTAAACTATTAGTTTTATATATTGTATGATAAAGTCATGTGCCTGGTCACATCAGATTTTTGAGGGTAAAAACTAATGTCTCAGTGTGTGTATGTCTGTGTGTGTACTCGTTTCTTGTGGCGACGATTCCGGAAAAACTGCCTGGTCACATCAGATTTTTGAGGGTAAAAACTAACGTCTCAGTGCGTGTATGTCTGTGTGTGTACCCGTTTCTTGTGGCGACGATTCCGGAAAAACTACGAAAGGTATCGGGACGAAACATCATATTTAGAAGTTTCATGACTAAACTTAGAGCTGAAAAGGTTTTTGTTCAAAATGGTCTAAAGGAACTGGATGTGTACTTTTAGCATTTTTCAACGATTTTGCAAATGAGCCGCAATTTCTGTAATTTCGGCAAAATAGTTAAATAATAAATTAAAGTAGACGAAATTTGGATTAATTTATGTCTATGACATCTGATGGTAAAATTAGTAGCTTTAGCTTCATGAGCAAACTCTATTGCATCGAGATCGCTCGTTCTGCATTAAAACTAGGATTAGACAGCTAGTTTTTGGATTTGTCAGCATATCAGTGTATAGTATGATAAAGTCACGTGCCTGGTCACATCAGATTTTTATTTTAAGAGAAATTGTCTAATAAAAATGCGGTGAAAAAACGACTTTTGGTGCATCTTTAGATTTTTACCCATAATTGAATTCTTTTTCTTGAAAATCGAGGGAAAATAGTTGGAAAACCTTTATCAGTTCATTTTGGAAGAATAGGAAGAACAGAAAAATGCAAAAACATTTGCAGATTTACTGTTGCAATTATTTATCTACAGATAATGTTTTGTTCACGATTAATGTTGTTTTAAAATGATTTGTGAAGTCATACAGACTCCTATGTCTTGTTATTATAAGATTAAAAATAATGTCTATTGAAAAGAATACTGTTTGTATTTTTTATCAATTATGCAATAACATTGAAACAAATTCAGTAATATGAATTTAGTAACATATTGTGCCATTCATCGCCATTCAAAATCTATACACAAGTCAATAAAATGTTTTACTTTATATTTCTATATAGTAACAAGTTTTAAGAATTCAGATTTTAATTGACGGTTAATCTTTTAGATAAGTTTCAATATGTTAAGAATCTTATGTTTATTTAAAATAATAATTATCTATATGTTAGTAAGTTGTTCGTTTAAAAATTTTTTTTTTAAATATTTATGTTGACATAAAACAAAAAACTAAAGTATGCCATCCTGAGTTTTTTCCGTAAGTCTCAGTATGAACAGGAATGGGGTAAATTTTCTAATAATTCTAATACATATTTTACATATGTACTACATGTGTTTACATTTAGACATATTTAAATATTGAAATTAGGTAAGAGAATTTCGGATCAGTTGTAAGTATTATTATAATATTATTGTAGCCCAGTATATTTCACTCTATTAATAGCAAACTGGAATGTGAGATTAACATTAAAATAAGTTAAATACACTTGAAAATAGGTAAAATATAAACAGATGATATCGACTCGAGACATCACACATGTTGATTTAAAAACACGTTGCAAGTTCTCGAAACACAGTGCAGCGGGCTGGACAAAAACTTGTTATTTTCTCACTGTAATATAACTACGCCTCATTTTGTTCGAATCATCATTCGAATATTTGAGGATAACATATGTCGTCAATGCTCCGCAGAAACATACTTTTTTGTACTTGCAAGAAATTGTTTTGTGGGTTTGTACGACAATTCTTAATACGTTTCAGTTTGAATGAGAAAATAATATTTAGGTGTGTGGTATGTCTTGCAAAATATAATATAATAAGAGATGTGTAATGAATTAATGAATTATTGTTTGATAATAATTAATTAGTTCGATAATTTTGTCAGACTGCAGTTAATTGATTCAGACTGCAGTTAATCAATAAGTGTTCACTAATATTTAGAATATGTACTCGAAATTCAATAAAATATTGGTGCAATATAAAATTAGTAAATAGCTAATAAAATACAGCGCAAAACAACACAAATTATTGAGAATAATTATATATTAAGCAAACAAAATAATCCCAACGAAGATACATATGTATATTTAACGGCAAAATGAAACCCAAATTATACAAACAGTTATTTGCTACTAATTGTTGTTATTATTCATTCTATGATTACTCCAAAAAATTATTAATACCAAGGTGATTGTTTTCCGATTCCTTGATTGTTTATTTAAATTTAACGATTATATCTTTATTCATATTTGTGTTTAACATTTTTTACTTTATCATACGCAGTATGATGAAGTAATGTAATCGTGCCGAAAAAAAACTGAAATTTTAGCAGAAATAGAACCAGACGAAAGAAATTTTGATAGCTATAATAGACCAAAAATTTAAATTTTTAGGCGATACTTGATGTTAGTATGACTGTCTTTTTTCTGGAATGGATAATTTTTTACTTTGTTACGTAAGGAGTTAGGAAAAATAGTATAGGTGAAAACATATTAAAACTTGCTTAGTATGATCCTGTATTTGTTGTTGACTTGAGAGTTGTTGAGAGTTTGTTTAATGTTAACAGCATGGATAGTTTTATGTTTATTTGTATTATTTCTATTTTTTCATAAATTTATAATAAAGTTCTGTTCAATTTACTAAAGCATTGTTTATAAGGCCCCTAGTTACTGCTCGAAGCTGGTTTGCTTTATAAATTTTTTGGGCTCTTTAAATCACCATAAGTTACAAATAATAATCGGAGATCGAACATCAGCCAATCAGCTCGCAAGTACAATTTATTATTTGTGGAATTATTGATCTGGCGACGGTCGGTCTAATCGAGATACTCATTACTAATCATTACATTTTGGGTTCAGCAAATCATCACGATTGAAAATACCGCTGACAAAGTGTAGCCTGCAGTTTACAATGTAAAACATGATGTCATTTCCGGAAAAACCGGAAGAAGAAAAAAATTCTCAATCGATGTGTTTCGTTTTTAGAATATCATCCCTATTGAAATTACTGCAGCCAAAGTATAGTGTGCAGATTGTAACTTCAAAGATAACGTCCATTCCGGAAAAAAAGACTAATCATACTAACATCAAGTACATTTTCAATACCGTTAATCGAAATCAGCTTGGCCTAGTCCACACCAGTTTGACCTAAAGTATGCGTTTACAAACCAGGTTAACCTAGTTTAGCCTAGGTTAAACTAGATCGACCTGACGCGCTTCGGCAGAACTAGTTTAACCTAGGTTAAACTGGTTGTACCTGAAAACGGGTTTTGCCGGTAACATATATAAGAAATAGATAATTAAAAGTAAATAGTATTAAAATTGGTTTACATTTGACAGATTTGAGTAGTACATGTAGAGTTAATGTTTTTTTACTTTATTTTTTCTACAAGCAAGATAAGAAGTGAATGGCAAGGTTAAGGAAGGCGAGTGGGCAACACGGTAAGGCCGCAAAACGAGCGAGAGGGAGAGCGTGCTTTAATTTCCCGACATCGTCGACTAAAGTTGATAAATTAGCTTCATCAATTAGCGAGGCCGCCCATTTTTGTGCTTTCCTCTGTGCACCCGTTTCCGGCACGGCCTCAGAAACGTCCGCCCCGACCCCGGAGCAGAGCAAGCATCTCCAGATTTATTAACAACGGGTACTTAAGACATCATTGTTTGTTATTATGGAATATTTACGCTTCGCAGGAGGCGCGCCGGCCAAAAAGCCGACTACGATCATAATGTGTATTATAAGTGTTTCGCAATTTTCTTTTCCCTATACACACCAGCGCTCCCTACGTCTCATTTCTTTGCCGGAGATTTGCTCCCTACCAGCGGAGAATAAATTACAAGTAATGCGACTTACTAAATGAGACATTGTGTTCTTTTCTTTTCGCTTGTAGTAATATCGTCGCAACAAATATACCTCAAACGTCTTAAGATAAGGTAATGAGTTGTTTTTCATGTCATTTAATAAGGGCAAATGTCATTGCTAAGGTACCGCGTCACTATACGTCAGAAATATCAAGATTTGGACCCCCAAAAAACACAAATAACAAAACTCAGAATAAATTTGTAGATAAAGTTCATATAAGTTCACAGTTCTGATTACAGAAAGATATCTATGCATGCATGGGTGTATCCAGCTTAAATCGGAAGGGGGGCAGTTTTCTAAACTTTTAACTTGCTGTATTGGAGAAGGGTCACCAAGAGGCTGGTTCAAAAATGCATTACAAAAGTTTTTGTGATGATAGAAAGCAACAAACCCCCAAATCGTTTCCAAATCCAAAAAAGTGGGCACATGTTTTTTTAATTTTGATTTTGAATTGTGCCTGTCGAGGCTTTAAATTTGCATGAGAAGAAGACAGTTTTTGGTATTTTTCAAATAATTGTCGGGGTTTGGGAAAACTTAAAATTACTTAAGGACTTTCCAAGGAAGAATTTAGTGCCCTGAAAACTACCCTTAAATGAAAAAAATTTCATTCTTCAGACAATTGATCCTTCTCATGATTTAACTCTGTGTTTCTCATAGAAATTATACTAAAAGTCTAGTGAAATTTTTATAAACATTTGTCAGTTAATTCACATTTGTTAAGCAATTCACTTTTCTCGAAAATCAGTTTGAATTCTGTTTTCTGAGTTCGAAAATGCAAATTGTTATCTTAGAGTTTATTAAAAAAATATTCCTATTGTTTTCAACTTTTAAATTTCTTTCTGATTATGGTAGACAAGTCAGCTAATTTGTGAAATTAACTTATAAATTTCATGTTCGAGATATTGTTTTTTGGGAAGTTGGGGAGTCACATTTCTTTTTAAAATATTAAATTTGCTAGGGCAACATATAATATTAATCACATTTCGTTCTCCATTTCTTATTCTAATTTCCTACCACTGTGTGTCGCAAGATAATAATGATTTGTTGCTGTCTGGAAACTGTTGTGTGTTGTGAAATATTGAAAACGAATACTATTTTATTATTTAAACAATGGAAATCAACCCAAAATAGAAATTATGTCACCTGAGAATAACAGTGGGCCAGACTAATAAAAAAAAACTATTTTTGGCGAATTGCAATATTTTTTGTTAAAGAAATGGCATTTGTTTGAACAAATGTCGGGTTATTAGATAACTCCAGAAAAAAACTGACTTTTCTACCATAATTAGAAAAAAAGTTGAAAATGAATAATTGATTTAACCAACAGGAAGAAATTTTTTAATGAATAATGTAAGATAATAAACTGCAATTTCGAACTCAGAAAACAGAATTCAGACGGCTTTTTGAGAAAAACGAATAATTTAAACAAATAGAATTAGAATAAAGAAAATAGAAAGATATTGGAAATAGAAATTGTTTAAACAAATGGAAATTAACTGACAAATGTTTATAAACATGCCACTATAGTTACTTACAGTGATGATTTCTATGAGAAAAAAGAGAATGAAATTATTGGAACGGTCAATTTTCTGAAGAATTTAAATGTTCTGTTTGGGTAGTTTTCAGGGTACTGTGGGGGAGGGTTGGGGGCGTCAAATCCGTATGTATATTAGGTCAAATTCTCCTTGGAAAGTGCTCTGCAAGTCCTATAACTTTAACATGTTTTCACAAACCCCGCACAATTATTCGAAAAATACCACGAAATATTATTTTCCAATGTAAATTTGAGGCCTTAATAGGAATCATTCGAAATTCCGTAAAAAAATATGTGTACACTTTTTTTGGATTTGGAAACGATTTGGAGGAAATCGTTGCTTTCTAAATAAAAGTAATCACCCTAGTGTCCTTAAGGGAAAGAGTGCTATGTAATACTTACTTATGTAATACAACAGCATTAGATATTTTCATTTCAGATCACCTTGAGTGGAGAAATCACGTCAATACTACTATGGAGCGTTATGGTCGAGTGAGGTTTGCGGGCCTACTTTTCTTTGAATTTTTTTTTTTTAGTTTGTTAGATATCGGAAATGTTAATGAATATGTGTACCAATAGTTTTTAAATCGATGCATTAAAGAGCGGCGACAATAAAAAAATCAAAAGAATGCCGTAATTTTTTAATACAAAATCGGTATTCTTCCATAATTCTAACTTTCTGGGCCGCCATTTTGGACCAGACATTTTGAATTTTGTCAGTGCTCCGAACAGTGAAATACCTTTTTCTACTTTACATATTGTACCTGTTTTTCTGCATCTAATTAAAAAAAGATTTTAAAGAAGATTTTAATTTTATGAATTTTTATAATTTATAGCGACTTTAGATCATACGATTAATAAATTTAAACTACCACAGGGAAACACTAAATTTAATTTAATTAGAGCTGAAACGAAGAAACGATAATACATAATTTCAACAACGAGCGTTTTTAATTACGTGCTGTTGATGAGAAAAAAAATGGAGACCAAAATTACGAAAAGAAAAGTTACATTAACACTGACTTAAACAGCTTTACTTATATTTATATGCAAACGTAGTATGTATATTTGAACACGCACGCTCTGTACACACTAACAAATTTCAACAAACAGAAATTGTCTTATCACATTGTCTTATTACGATAACTAATTAAATATAATCTAAATACCAATTTGGGGGGCACCGTGTAGATACTACGGAGCCCCATTTGCTTCGAGAATTAATTGTTAATTTATGTACATATTTTTAATGCCGGTCCCAAACCACCGCACCTCGTAAAAAATATATTAAATTTGGAGGAAGTATTTATCGTACTTGTTCGCTGTATGCATTAAGTGCATTAAACGGTCGATAAATCAGGCGGTCAGGTAGAGAGAGAAAACCGCGTGGCGTCGCGATAGTCGACCGCATAAATATCTCATTATTTGTATAATAACCCTGGACAAATTAATACGGTGTTAAGCGATAAGCTGTTTGCGATACCATCTAAGTCGGCTGGGTCGAGATGAGACTGCCTGTCGTACGGCCGTTTTAATTCATCTTACACTTTCCACTTATCACAATTTTTAATTGAAGACGCATTAATACGATAATGAAGGGCCGGCGACGAAATATACTGCAATTACAAATTTGTATCGATACTTATCGATAATCGCTTTCAACCTGCATAATTATTTTCCCATGAATAACTATTAAAAATATTCATAATAGTCTCACAAAATTATTATATTGTCCTTGGTTATTTTAATTCGAGTAACCAGTGGTCCAGTTTTGGTATTTTGTATTTATTTTGGATGATACATTTTACGTTAACTGAAGTAATTCAAAACTACTCTTATTTTACTGTCCAAAAATGCAGTAGATGCTGTACATAATTCATAGCTGAACCTATTCAGCACAGCAGTAAACTTTAAAAACTACAGAACGTATGGGGATCGGCTTGTTCAGAACATTCCTCAATATGACAAAATTCCCTGAATTCTGCAACTATGGTGCGTATGCATTACGATGTCAGGCAGCATGACCTGCCAACCTCCTTCACGACATAAATGGGCCAAAGCATATACAAAATAACGTTTTTTTGCAAGGAAAACTATGCGACTACATGTAGGCTGATATAAAAACGTTCCAAAAGCGAAATTTCATTTGACAATTCTATACATTAGCAAATTTTTTTTCTTTCTTTTCTTTTTTAAAAGTTTCATTAACAACACAACTTAGTGCGCTTTTTTTGTTTAGAACCGCCCACACACCATGTAAATAATGGCCGCCATCATCAAACACACTTGAGAACAATGAAATTGTAACAAGAAACTGTAAAAAGCAGGATATACAGGTGTCTCAACAGTGCGATCTCGGAAGATTGTACCTCTGTTAATGAAGATAGTTTGAAACTGATTTCACTTTATTGGCAATTTTATGGAAAAGCAGCAGTCTAAGAAAAGCAGTATATCCCAATACCTGTTTTTATTTTTATTGCGCATGCTTTGATTATGATTAAGTAAGAAGCGTTCTATTAGCGTGATTACGTACCATTTCCAAATTGTGTACAGGCTGGTCATAATCTGCAA
Organism: Melinopterus prodromus; assembly: GCA_964023965.1. Taxonomy (NCBI): domain Eukaryota; kingdom Metazoa; phylum Arthropoda; class Insecta; order Coleoptera; family Scarabaeidae; genus Melinopterus; species Melinopterus prodromus. The sequence continues at coordinate 11,868,449 of OZ030391.1, forward strand.
CAAAATATGGCAAACAGTGTTTCCGAAGAAAGTTATTTTTTTTAAATGGAACTCCCTATATTTAATTGATTTTTTGTATTCTACGCATCGTTCTGCACAAAAGCGTACCAGTACAGACTAGTGCTAAAATAAACCATTGCAGAGATAACTAGTCTTCTTCATAAATAAAATTGATTTTTTATCAATTTTAACTATTAAACCAGCTAAATATTTACCTAAAGTACTGCATGCTCAAAGGACTTCATAATTTTTTTTAATAAAATAACACATTTTAGCACGTCTGCAATTTAATGTTATAATTTGAAATAAAATTTTATTTATACCCTGTAGGCTATGATAGGCTATAATGTTATGAAAAACGGTGCTAAACAAGTTAAAAACAAGTTATTAAGGTATCTGTCAGCGGTGGTGATATTGTTAGGGTTGTTAAGTTAGATTTGCATAATTTTGGAAAATATTGGCGAATGTAACAAAAATGCTTTTTTGGCAAGTAGAGTTGACAGATGCCGCTGATAGATACCTTAATAACTTCTTGAAAACACTTTTCACAGCCTAGAAGGTATAAGTAAAATTTTATTTCAAATTATAATATTAAAAGTGTTCCATTTAAAAAACGTAAGTTTCTTAGGAAAAATTGTTTGCTTTATTTTGCCGCAGATTATGACCAGCCTGTACACAATTTGGATATGGTAGGTAATCATGATAATAGAACGCTTCCTACTTAATCATAATCTAAGCGTGCGAAATAAAATTAAAAATAGTTATTGAGATATACAGTTTTTATTAGACTACTGTTTTTCCATATAAATGCCAATAAATCAAAAAGTATACAGTTTAGTGTAGGTAATGTTACGTTCCATTGGCGTAAAATGTAGCGAGTAGTTCAAAATTGTGCCGAAATATAGGTTGTTCCACTTAAAAAAAACATAAGTTTGGGTTGGTACTACCTTATGGAACACCATATGCACGCTAATAATTTTAAAATATGCGCCTCCGCGTTCTGTATATATGGGTGAAATCAGTTGTAAAATATCTTCATTAACAGAGGCACAATCTTCCGAGATCACACTGGTGAGACACCCTCTATATACCTTAACAAAAATAAATAAAGAGCGTTGCATTCTTTAAGTACCCAAAACTTCAGTATTTACTCATGCACTGTAAAACGACGTTACGTAAAGTTACCATAAATGTTGCGGTAAATTATAGTAGTAACATCTGAGTTTTATATCCATACCCCATTCGGAGTGTAATTTTACATCAGCAATTTTTAAAATTACTATAACTTAGAGTTTAGACGATGTTAAAATATTTTCGGTATATTGACTATATTTTTATCTTAATGAAATGTGTTTTTACTGCAAGATCACGTGTTGCCTCTTCAAATATTTATAACTTAAACAAAATTAAATCCATCCACCATGTATACGAAAACACGATTTTTATTTGTGTTTCAATGGAACCACTCCGAAATTTACTAATGGATTTTTTGTGGTTTTAAGGTCACCAAAGGAAACCAATTACTACAGCAATTGACGCAAAATGTACTGAATAATTTGAGTAATAGGTTATTCAGTATACATTTTATACAATGTCATGTTGTATTAAAGTTTGTTGGTTGTCATAGATTGCATAAAATACATCAGATTTTTCTTAGTTAAATATGAGATATGAGATTTTTTGAAACTATGAGGCTCATATGAAATATCGGGCAACTATCTTATCTTTTTGAAGCATTGGCGAGTGGAAAAAGGAGAAAACTCATATTATGAGTAAATTTAGGCTATTTTATCAAGTAACTAACATAAAACTCACGCCCAGTAAGAGCTTTTCTTTCTAATGCTGTACACTGTCAAAAGCAGACAAGACATTTCAACAAGTACTGATCAAATTACAAAGTATTTTTTAATCATATCTAGTTTAAAACACACCAAACCTTCAAACCTAATAATCGCTGATCACAGACAAATATTACTCAGTATAAATTACCGCATACAATAACCGCGTTATATATTAACCTCTTACGTCGACCTTTCCTGTTTCTCAAATAAGCCAGCACGAAAGAGTCCGCAATTAAAATGAGCCACGGGCGATTTGAATAAGAAACTAATAATCACGACGAAGTCAACGACTCGTACATTTCGCCGTCCAATTATCAGAAACAAGGTTCAGGAAGTAAGGACGATCCGCGCCGACCGATTAAACACGGGGACCGTAAACGGGTGCGACGACGACGGCCGACTTCTCGGGCCGAGAGAGGAGACAATTGATCTGGTCTATTTGGCGATTATTCCGTGGGTGGCGAGGTGAGAAAAGGTCAATGCTGCGAAATCGGTAAAGAATCGGAAAACCGCAGCCCGGAAACCCAACCGACAGGCCGCACGGTAATGAAGATACTTTGTCTGCCTTTTACGGCGCTGCTTGCTGCTTTCTTCGTCGGTTCGACGTTGATTGAGATGTCGATTAGTTAATAATATTCGTTGAAATGGTTGTCCTATCGTAGATGGAAATATTTGTGATTTGATCAGTTAATAATAAAGTGAATATGTTTTTCCAAGCCGCAACAAAAAAATTGTGTGTTCTGGACAAAAAAATAATAATTAAGTTTCCGGTTCAAACCAAATACAGGACCTTTTTTACGAAGAAACATCTTATTCAAATTTACGCAAAACTACTTTAATAGGTTTAAAAATATCTACAAAAAATGAACAAAACGAAACGTAAGAAAATTATTTTTTCTTTTAATTTTTTACTAAAGCTAAACCTTTGTGTCTAGAAATAGCGACACCATTCAGCGAGGAAACTTTAGTTTTCTTATGGACGGCATACTCGATTTACTATTTTCTTCTTATTCTAATGACATATCTGATATCACATTTGATTTTTGGTAACGGATGGTATGAGATATTTTTTTTGTTTTCTCAGTGTGTGCTTTGCGACTCGCAGTGGCGAGAAATCTCTAAAACCTGGCCAAAACTCGTAATAAGCTTGGGCCTTTGAAACACAGGTGTTAAACATGTTCATACGAACTTTTTGGTGTCTCTGATTCCAAATGTGATATCAGATTTTAAAAATTCAAAATGGCGGAACCAATATGGCGACCAAAAATGATAAAATATATCCGATGTGCTTGAAACTTATTTCATGCACTATTTCTAGACTTCTGATACCTAATCTAATAACAGATTTTTTAAATTCAAAATGGCGGAATCAATGTAGCGACCGAAAATGTAAACAATTTCCGAATTGCATCAAACTGATATCCTACAATTTTACAAGACTTCTGATTCCAAATCTAATATCATATTTTCAAAACGCAGAATGGCGAAACCAACATGGCGACCGAAAATGTAAAATAGATCCGATTTGCATAAAACTTTTGCTGCAATATTACAATACTTCTGATTCTTCTTAATCTTATATCAGAATTTATAAATTCAAACTGGCGGAATCAATATGGCGACCAAAAATTTTCGATTTGCATAAAACTTATTTTCTGCAACATTACAAGACTTTGCTGTTGGGACTTATACGAAGATGAAAAAGAGCTTAAAATTACAAGTTACATTTTATGAATCTTTTACATACAAGGTGGTACTATGTGCGTTTTTCCAAAGTTTTCCTGAATGCTTAAAAAAGTGAATGCCTCATTATACGGTCTTCGGGTTGATACTGAGATGTATATTAGTTTGCAACATTTCCTATAAAATCGGATGACATTTTCATACTATCTGAAAGCTAATGGTAGTACGTACCTATCTGGTAGTATGCACCATTCGGCAGGATTGAGTGGCATATGTAACTTTTCCACTACTTAAAGTCAAATAAACGCAGGCAGCGAATACTTAAAATACGAACAAGACATTTTCTAATTTATCACTTATAACGAAATGTTTTATGTTTTTCATCATTATTAAAGTGCATTAAGTAAGTACAAACCTCCAGGAAGAATATCCATTGTAAAAAATTATTCTCATAACCATGAATACCAAGAAAACTGCGCTTGAAGGCAGTATTGAATTATTGTGCTTTGTACTAGTTGCAACTAGAAATCAAGTCTTTTTGTGTTCCACATATGCATTGGTACGTTGTATTGGTACCTAAAGTGGACTTCTGACAATTGCAAAATTTTCATTAAATTAGGTTTTGGCCAGCTTTTCGGGTATTTTCGCCACTGTGGCGACTGGAACAACGCTTTCTATTTGGAGCAAAGTTAGATTAGTTCTATTAGTGTTTATGGATAGGAAGTAAATTTTTGTGATTATGCAAATTTTTTGCATTGATATTGCGATAATATGTTTGATTAGAGATTTCAGATTGAAAAACTAAGATTCCCTCAACAAACTATTTTGCAAAAGATATTTTTTTAGGGCGAACTCTTCAACACCTAAAGAACAGTTTCAATATTTTTCTCTTAATTTTAAAATAATATTTTTAGATACATACTGTTAAAGAAACATGAATTAACTTAATGTATTAAATGAAACAGAAAAATAACTATATTTTTTATAACACATAAATTTGCTTACTACAATTATTATCAGCTCAATAAATAATACAGCGTTATCTGAGTGTAGATATCAGCATTTTACAGATTTCTAATTACTAAACTTTTTAACAAAATCACACCACAAAGAACCCAAAAATTGCAAAAATCGCGCCTTTTTTCCCAAAAACTAGATAAATATCCAAAGTTTTGGTTTCAGATTCTAATTCTGCCGAAAACGCATACCAGAGTCGGTTGCAAGTTGTTTTTGACAAATTAAGTTATTGGAAGTCTATGAAATACTCTAATATCTAAACTCGTTTATCGATTTTTCTATTATGATAATAATCGTGGCATGAAAATACATTATTTTAATTTAAATGTTTATTTTATAATTACTGTAATAATTTTTCTAGCCACTTACCGTTAGCAGTTAAAAACAGGTTTGTTTTTTCAGAATCGCACCTCTTTAACTGTGAACGTCAATGAGCAATCACTCTGTATATATAATAATATTGTTCTGTATATAGGTTGTTTATTATTTCGATATCACTGTTGGGTAAATAGGATCTACTTTACATGAAACAATGAAACACCCTGTATACAATGTAACATCGGTGTGTTATAACGTGTAAATTATGCATTTTCTAAATTATAAATTGACATATTTAATATAAACTAAAAATAACTTAACAAGCATTGCCATTAACATAATAATAGATTAAGTTCTAGCAACTAGAAACCCCTTGTATAGGGTACGTAATTTCTTGGGACACTAGTATGTCAATTAGTTTTGGTTATTATTTGACAAAGTTATAATAAAATATCCGCAAAATGCCGTTTTTAATGCAACATAATTTTAATATCCTACAAACCATTATTACATGGCTTCGTACACGGGTTTGTACAGCTTAAAAACCAACTTCGCTAAACAATATGAAATAATATACAGAGCATTCGGTTGAAAATGCGAATAAATGGAAAATTTAGTACATTCAGTACAGTACATTTAGTACAGTCAAGCCACAATAACTTTGGGCTACGTGGAAACATTTATAAAAAGATTTCTATTATGTTACGCGATCTTCCTTATATCCTTATATACTTCAGGACGAATTTCAAAAACACCAGATTTAGGCCGCCATCTGATAATGAATTAAATGTTAGGAACAAAAGTATACATGTTCTTGGAATTATGGAGTTTATTTAATAAAGTGTTGGTATGTCCCTGTTATTTATATAGACACTCTCGATTGAAGTTGACATTATCTTCTTCAGTAAACTTTAAGAAAGTCCCTTCTGGGAACGGACATTATTTTGAACATATAGTGGCAAAAGATTCTTTAGAATAATAGATTATGTACCATCATCTTCTTTAAACCCAAACAGTATTCTTTTTAATGCCAAATTATTTGTACATCTGAGAACTTTGGTAACTAATAACTCTAATCAGACTATATTAGATCGTCCATGTTTTGTTTTTCGACAAAATGGAGCATGTACATCTATAGCAATCAGTTTGTAATTATCCTATTATAATTGGTACCACAGTGGACAATATTGTCTTTTAAATTTTCTCTTACTTCCAAGTACACAAGTACAAAACACAACTCATACATGCACATTATCGCCATGACTAATCCACTCAAGCGTAACATTAACTAATAGCATCCTTGCGCGAACCTGTTCGACAAGCGGCATCAATTCCGGCGATATGAGCTCAAGTACGGCTTATCCGCGGATACGGACCGTATGTGCGCGGATGATCGGGGATCGATTGAACTCTGGGAACTCTCCTCGCGGACCGAGCGAGCATTCGATGCAAAATCGCAATTAATTACGGTAATTATCGTTCCCGGCGATTATATTATACGGAAACGTCGCGCAGTTCCAGTAGTAACCGTCGACGATGTTACCCGTTTAGAAATGCGCAAGCGATTAGGCGAAAGGGCATACACCGGCGAGTGTTACACGGCTTCCGTCTTCAGACTTAGTGTTCCAAGAACTCGCCGACCGAACCCACCCACTCGACGTCGTTCCGGAGACATAAACGTGTGTATACAGGATGTCCCGTTCGAACGAATCTTAAAGTTGAATTTTGATTATGAAGTTCTCCATGATGCATGAGGTTGTATAGGAATTGAAAGGCATATGTTCATTGTTTGGAATCAGTTTTAGTTAAAAAATACAAGTAAAGAGTTTTTTTAACTAAAACTGATGTTAAAGAACACACATATCGTTTGAATACCTGTCCTTAAAGTTGAAGTACCTGAAGCTGCTGAAGCATCGTGTTAGTGTAAAATGTATGCTAGATTTTGGAAAATGCGGTAAAGCGTAGGGAGTCTACTAAGGAAAATAACCAAGGAGATCAGTTGCTCACGCTTAATCACAGGCAAACCAATCGCGCAAAATATTATCTGGTATTTCTACTTCAAACGTAGAAAAAGCAAACGTTTTTGGGTTTTTGGGTACATTCCTGATTTTACAATGAATCAAAGAAAGCGGAAACACTATAAGAAAAAAAAGAAAAAGAACTTGAGTCAAATATTTGAGGTACGATTCTACAAGATTATGTCATAAAATATTTCGTAATCGACATGTGAGGTCAAAATCAACCCATTTGTTTTTTTAATTAAATTTGATTTCTTTTGAAGCACAACAAAAGTTTTAAACAAAAGCAAATTTTCCTGCAATTATATTAAAAGCATGAATGAACTTCTTTGTTATCTGAAATTTCTGGAATGAATTCAAGAAATCTCGTATAATTGTAAATAATGTTCAAGCATTTTAAGAATATTCCAAAAAATAACAACCGTGTAAAAAATGTTTTTGTTGTGTTCTTCTGTTATAATATCAGACTATACCATTGCCCCATGATTTTGTCTTATATCTCGAATAATAAAATATAAAATATTTGCTTGGAAAAGCCACAGAGACAAAAGCGCAATGGCTTTCCACTGGAAAATTTAATAATAAATAATTCAATTAATTAGTATTTAATTTAAAACATAATTAACTTAAAAACGACTCCTCCTTATTTCATGAGCAAGGAATTATAGAGATCTGCAATTTTCGTATCAGATATGCCTACAATTTTGTAAAAAGAAACCAACAGCGCCACTACGGGAGCATCGGTAGGCCCGAATTATCATTATTATGGCCAGCGTCTGTGGCACGTCTTAAGTTGTTTGGCTTTCAGCATTTGCCGAGGAGTAAAGGAAAACCACAGAAAAACCTTCACTCTGAAAGCAGGGCACGAGGATCGAACTCACGCCCCCCAGACTGATAGCCAAGCGCTTTACCGCTGCGCCACAGTCAGGCTAAATAATCATTTAAGATTTTCATAATTGCAATATTAAATGTACACGAAATACTAGGTAAAATTTGGCTAGGAAAACTCTAAAGGTTCCATTGGCATTTTGAAGCTTCTCCTTAGCTTCCTGTAGAAAGTACACGCAAAGATCTGTTGACTAAAGTATGTTTATAACAGCATTACTCACATTACTTAATTTGTCAAATACAATAATCGAAACTAAATAACCACCCTGGCCAACAAAAGAAAATTAACTAGTTACAAACATTTTGAACTGTCTTTAAAGAGAAACTATTATTTATTATTTTTGCTTATTTGATATCATTGTAAATAATATTAGGAAGGATTATTTCAGTACAGCTTTGACTGTAGATAATAGATAACATAGTAGATAATAGTAATAGATAGTAAGATAATAGATAGTAGATATATTTCCACTGCCTCTGTAGCTAAACTAGGAGAGTTTTCAACCGGAAATTGGAGGGTTACTGGTTCAAATTTAGGCGAAGGTTTTTTTACAAAAATTATTAAATTAATTATCATTCGCTTCTTTACGTGATTGTAGAGAATGTTGTTCAATAATCTTCTGTAAGCATTATTAAGAATTATGTGAATTTGAATTTTTTTCTATTTTCAACAGCGTTCGTTGCATATTTTCAAATTTAATCATTAGGGAAAAGACTCGACAATCATAAGCAAATTCGCAAATTCAAATGCATATTTCCTAAATCTAGTATATTTTCTCTGTGTGCCTATTCAATGTTAAATAGCAAATAATAAAGACCCCAGGATCGACCCTTGAGGGACCCCCGAGGTTTCGTCACCTATTTCTATTTCTACGGTTGAAGACTGGAATATTTGGCAAATTTTAGCGTCATTGGATGCGCTGAGTTCTAATATAAAAATAAGTTTTTGCGGTAACTGCTGCAGACTTTTTGATGACTATTCATCGGATAGACAGGGTCGATACCAATAAAGAAACTGATTTTGTAGATCCAACTCACTGATCAACTCCAATAGCCTAATTTGGCAATGGCGACGCACTGGGAGAACATGGATGAAAACGAAGACAAAACCACAGAAATATTGCATGGTATTGACGAAACAATAAACCAGGCCTCCAAGGTCTTCAGTTACATCTTGATAAGTGTAAGATTCAGTAGGAGAGACGTCAGTTTAACGGCAGATAAAGTCGCCTCGAGTCATCAAGCGTGAGCACGTCGACTGGGACACCTATATATAGATACGGTACAAGAACGCACAACTCCTCCTCTGCACCAAGAAGAGCAGAATCGACCATAGTGGTAGGCAATGACTTTAAGTACGCATTGTGTGTAAATGCACATCCGTGTTCGATAATTGTAACACGGTAACTAACAATCCATTAATTCCCTTATGGCTTCAGTTTACGACCTTTCGACCGACTTGTAGTCATTTAGATAATCTCGGTGGATATGGGCGAGGAAGACGTGCAACATTTACTGGCGAACGAGTAATGTTTAGCGAAGGGTCCTTGCAGGTCAGAGGAAGGACATTTTATGTCCTCCATTGATGACTCGGAACAATTTTTTCCCTATCGATTCTGCGATGGGGAGACGGGAGAAACGGTTATGTGAACCGTTTTCGCTCTCTTTTGTCTAATCTTAATAGGCGCAGTAAATTCTCTATCGGGTGTGAAGCGACTGCGCTCCTCCTTTGCGACGACGTAAGTGCTCACTTCCTGAAGGCGTTATTTGCAAGATATCGACAGGGCCTGTGCTTAATGATACAAACTTTGCGTTATCTGCACTCTGGAGGATTATTTTTATCGTGTCTAACGGTTAGAAATGACAAACAGTAATGGTGATGGTCTACAGGCTTAATGTTGTCTGTGTTTGAACTAGTGTAGATACAGAATAATGACATTTAGTAATAACGCCAGCTGTAAAATTGCATAACCACTATCAGTCCTCTGCATAGTATTATCATATAAACGGCCATTGCTAAAAAAATTACTTTCATTGAAAAAAAGGGCTCATAGGTAAAGACATTCAATGGTGGCACAATCATATTGCATTGAATGCTTGCCAATTATATTATTGGATCAAACTGTGGAGAGAGCAACTGTCCAGTCTAAATACAAAAAAGATTCCATGCTATGTATATATTTAATATGAACCTGTACTTAAATATCGGTTTTAGCAATAGATATTTATCTTGACAAGCACAGGTTGAGTAACACATTTTGGTCAATTACAAACTATTTCGTACATGTCAACTTTGACCAACAGAAAGCAAATGCATATTTTTCCTACTTTTCATACTGAGAAAATAGTTGTTCCCAAATGTATCTACTCCCGAATATTGAAACCATTTTTCTGTAAAATTCTGAATATTACTGTTATGTTTATGTGTATCTATGTAGTTTCTGGTAACCGGTAATAATAATAACAAGTTTCATTTATAAACTCTAAGTTAATCATTTTAAAGATTGCTTTGTATGATTGCAATCTCATAGCATATTTTGTCGGTTTAAAGGTAAAACTCACAAAGTATCATTTTATTGAAAAACGAGATAATTGTATCGACATGCTTATAAATATCTGTCTTATAACGGGAGAATGTCAGAAAGTATTCAAATGCGTCCAAAACTAATAATTATCTAGAAAAAATCATTAAGTACGATTTAACACATGATTTAATGCAAAACAAAAGGACAAAATATTATAATAACATAAAAGTGTTAATATTTCGATTAGAAATGGTTTAACAACCATGGTCAATACAAATTTTCAAGAGAAAAACATTTTTTGCTAATAGCAGAAATACTATCATTTTTCTCTGCCGTAACTCGTTAACTATTAATGAAATGGTACGAAATTTTATTTCAAATGCAGTAATATTCGTTAGTTATGGTCATAAATATTTGAAATAACAAAAACTGCTATGGCGGCTTTTTCAAAATGGAAGGGCTTTTCCAGAGTTTATTAGATCTTTAGAATGAAGATACCCATTTTTCGACAGTTTAGACAAAAAAATTGTAAAACAGTCGTAAAAGGCAGAGGGTCTACATCTAAAACCTCAGCCAATGTAAACGGCTATTTACCACAACAAGTCAAAAAGAACCAAATACAAACAGGGGACAGCAAAAAACTGATTATGAAAAACCTAAAAATTTATACATTCAATTTCCGTTAGTTAATATAAAGGAAAACAAGTAAGAAAATTATCTTCAGCCGTGCTGAAGTTAAAATACCCCCCACAAAATATATATAAAAAAAACAAGTTAACCCATTTTGCCCATTCACGAACTTGTCCTTACTTTTTAAGAGATAGTCTTGTATACCTAATTTCAGATCAAATTTTTCGACAGACGGACATAGCTAAATCGATTCAGTTTTGAATTCTGATTAAATCCATATATGTAACACTATATCTGCCACGCATCCTTAAGCGTGTTACAAATGTTGTATCAAACTGAACCACAGTAAATGTGGGGGGTATAAAAATAATATTCTTTTAATAACACCGATATGCAAGAATGTGTAAAAGGTAAAACTCACTAAGTACAAAAATGAGAGTTTCTCCGTGATGTAAAATTAATAGTTACATAAAATAACAGTAGTTATTATTACATACAATAGTTACAATACAATGTGTAAGTATTTTTTTTATTCCAATTTCTTTAATTAATATTAATTAATAAATAAATCTTGACAAAATGAGCTAAGTTCATTTTGTAAGAATGTAATTTTCTCAATACGCATTCGTACAGAATCGCACAAGCAGGTTCGGAACTCACAGAACTTATAATTCAATAAAACGAATTTGTAAACATTAATTCATTTAAAATTAAACTTATCTCTTAAATTACAATTCATTTTTTCTTTTTAATATTGACACAATAAACCAAATTCGATTTCATTTTTGAAGGATAAGTAAAAATTATTTTTATAACATTGTCAGACAGATTACAATCTTAGCAACTATAAGCAGCTGTCGGTCTACGCAATAACTCAAAGGAAAGGCATTTTTATCACTTTTATGTCGTCAGATGTATTTTGAATTGTATCACTTTTGTAGAAAGGGCCAGATGTGTTAATTTTACTTCATTATGACCTCCAAGTCTTAAAAATCACGAAACCATGATGGCGCTGAGATACCCAAACTTTTCACTTTTACCTTACTGAGTAAGGTACGGAAATAACTGCAACTTCAGACTAAACTAAGAGGTTTTTCACATAAAGGTAAACTCTTAAACTAAAGAACATAATGAGTAGGGCGGGATCAATAATAGATCAAATGGCAAACAAATATTATCAATGCTTATTTATTAGTATTATTTGCACCAGACCTTGCAGGCACAAGAAATTAGTTTCTTGCTAAACTATAAACTATAAAACTATAAACCATCTTCAAAAAGCACAGTAGAATTTTGAAACAAATATAAGCACGAATTTTTGCCACATTTTCTGATCTCCTGCCACATAATACGTCGTGCCTTATTTTCAACACGATACACCGACAACCCGCTTCTTTCCACACCTCACGCCACAGTATTAAATTATAGCCACTCATTTCAAACACTCGGCCGAACGGAAGTGTTTAGAATACTCGAAACGATTCCCAAACCATCAAACACATCCAACAGTGACAATCTAAATAAAAACAATGCGCTCTCGACGACGCTACCATGTACTTAAGGTGGCATAAAGAGGCAAAATATTTGTTATTCCCAGCGCGTAAACGGTCTCGGGAAATAGTTTTGAGAAGATGGCTAGTGGAACACGAGGACGACGCGCCACCTCATGCATGACACCATCATCATCATCATAATCAACATCACGAAAAGAGAGTACCAGTTCCCGTTGACGTCGCCCAGAGACCACTAAATTACAATGGTACATGTGACGAGGGCATATATGGGGATAATGGCGTATTAGTATCATTGAACAGGAGCTATTCCCACGCTTCTGGTCCGCTAAGGACTTGAAGTTGAACGCGTACGGCACATGATTGTGTGTGTGTGTACAGCATCTAGTTAGGAATACATAAATATATATATATTCGTGCGTCTATATGTGCCACTTTAAATAGATGCAGTTACTTATTTATGTATTTGGCTTCTACACGACAATAATGTACCAGTTTTTGTTGTACACTCCCTATCCAAGCAGCTGAGGACTGAATAATAAGGTTATTTGAATATAAAATACTTGGTACTCTTGGTACCACTTGGAAAGAACCATTTCATCTAGAAAACAATTTATAATCTTGTAATCAAGCTTCATTGCAAATATTTGTTAACGAACGAATGATGACGACTGTAGCAATATACCGTTAAGTGGACATACAAGGAACGATTTTTCCACATTTGTGTAAATAACTTAATAACATATGCAGGTGTCGTTGTATGATTTGATGCAGTAGGGGACTGCTTGAATATCACTTTACAACATATACGAAGTGCTAAATACATACACAAAAAGAGCAATACTTTATCGTTTCATAAAGGATTACATGTGTTGTTTATAATCATAGTTAATAGAAAAAAATTTAATCAACAAAAAACCATTAAAAATTGTAATTGACAAAATTTACTTTCCATAGACCCATACGAATGTTTGATGATAGTCAGTTCACATGAGAAATGGCCGTTCTAAGTGAAATGATCGGTTGACGTGGCATAGTCAACCAAATTAATCGTTTATTTTTTCATATAGGTTAAACATTTTGTAAATTTTAAGTAGATTTTGTCCGCAACAATGTGGCATTTTTAGTTATATTATTAAGTGAGTGAGATTTGAGAAATCAAGGATTAAAGTTTGAGAGACACAATATTTCAATGGTTTTGATTTAATTATATTTTTTCCAATTAACTATGATTCTAAACATTTTAACATGTTACTACTGGATCTATATATAAGCTATCGATTGGAATCAATTTCATCGACTGTATTTAATCTTCGTCCTACTAGGTACATAAAAAATTTAGAATGACTGGACTAATTGCTTACATTATACAAAAAGCGAGTGGATGTATATCCACTTTAACTGCCATACTTTTTCACAGGCATTTGTTTTTTAAACCGGACGTTATATTTTGAAAAAATCTGGTCCAGCATTTTTACTTTATCATACGCAGTATTATAAAGTATTGTAATCATGCCGAAAAAAAAAATTGAGATTTTAGCGGAAATAGGTCTTTTTGGGTCCCCTGAACATTTTTGACCAAGGTACAAAAAAATGTCTGTGTGTGTGTGTGTGTGTGTGTGTGTGTGTGCGTGTGTGTGTAAACGATTTTTGTGGAGACGATTCCGGAGAAACTACTGAAGGTATCGGGACGAAAGTTCATATTTAGAAGTTTCATGACCTAACTTAGAGCTGAAAAGCTTTTGGTTCACAAGGGTCCAAAAGAACTGGTAGTTTATTCTAAGCGTTTTTCAAGGACTTTGCAAATGAGCCGCCATTTCTGTAATTTCGTCAAAATAGTTAAATAATAAATTAAAGTGGAGGAAATTTTGAATAATTTATGTTTATGACATTTTTTGGTAAAATTCATAGTTTAGCTGCAAGAGCAAATTCTATTTGATCGAGATCGGTCGCATCTGCATTAATATGAAAGTACATAGTAGCCACGATTTTGACAAATATTTTTTTGTGTTGTCACATTCGAAAACAGCTGATCTCATCAGAGGTTGGAGAACCGCTATGGAACGTTGCCGCTCTAGTGCGGCAAATTATAAAATACGAATTTCAAATAAAATAAGATCACCAATTTGATTGTTTGTTGATAAGAAATATCAACTCGTCTTTATATCTAATTCTAAAAACGATAAATTGAGAAAATTATAAATAAAGTATAGCGATGAGTGTAGTTTTATTTTAGCCTGTTGGTAGGGATGTGTCATAAGCAAATATAAATCTGTCAGAATTTGAATTAGCTTTTTAAGGTGCGTTTTCATTAGTGATAATGGCAGTGGTAGCAGACGCCATTATAGTATTTCCAATAGAAAATTGCTAGTGACTGATGTTTATGTACATGCAAACTAATATGTGTCATTATCACGACATGTAAGAAATACTATAATTTCGTATTCTACCACCGCCATTAGCTACCATTACCTACCAATCGGAACGCACCTTTATCCTTGACGTTTCGTCAAAGTGGTACCAACCTAGCATTTACTATACAGAAATATTTTATTTATTTTTTTAAAATACGTATTTTGTAAAAAGCAACACAATAAACGTTGATGTCGCTCCTGCCAAAAACTAGATAGCGCGACTCGCTCACATGCGACGGCGACACTCCGCTTTCGGTGACGAGCCGCATCACCGGTCGTCGCGCTATTCCGTACTTTCGGCATTTGTGACATAAATAACTATTATTCTAATGACGTAGTGTAGGTAGTGTCAAATGCTGATGCTTTGACAATACCTACGATTTATCTCAATAGAATAGATTCTCATGCAGCTAAACTATTAATTTTATATATTGTATGATAAAGTCATGTGCCTGGCCACATCAGATTTTTTTTTTAAATTTAGTGATGTTCAAATTGTGTGGTGAGAAAAACACAATTGTAACAATTGTATAATACTGACTGCCCTGGGGAACGTGGGTTTTTAGAATGGAAAGTACATAGGAGGTTTTACTATAAATATCATTGCGCTGAGTACGCGTTTGGGACAAAAGTTTCATGTCAAATAAGGTTTTCGAAAAAGTTTAAATCGATATGACAAAACATGTGATGATGGCAATTTTTATGGCGCATGAAATTAATGCCCTACACAAACTTTTAGTGTATCAGGCAAAGGAGCAAATTTACAACTTTAATTTTGAGACAATGTTCTTACAAATTTCTAGGTCTTTTCGTTCATGCGCTATAAATTCACAAAACGTGACAAATTCAATATTGTTTACATCAAAACTACAAGTTTTTCGGAAACCTTACGTGATAGGAAACGTTTGAGTCCGGATTCGTATTCACCGCAAAGAAATTTTCTATCGAAGAAGTTCCATTCACAATCTCCACGTTTTCCAGTGCTTTGTTTAGTTAAGTAAATTATTTTATTAAAACATAAATCAAGTTCGCTAAGCTAATATGTATATTTCTTTTAAACCTGTAAATTTCTTGACAAACCGCAGGCTCTTCAAGATAGATAGCCAGTTTAGCCAGAAACGTATATATTCACATTTTACTTGTTTTATTACAAACCATTGATAATACAGTTTGTTTGTTTACGTTCTCGAAGGTTAGGTTATAGGTGTAAATATAATGTCGAACAAGCAAAGGCATAGCACAAGTAGTGTATATTATCTAAAGGAGACAAATCATAATTAATAACTTTGCTCAAAATCTGACAAAAAGATTTTTATATTAATACTCCGTTTGTACAACGGCACTAAACGTATGTACTCCCCTTGTCTACAATACTACAGTATTAGCAAGCAATTTGATAAACGCAGTGTTATTGAAATTGTGCCGTTCGTTTATATGCATTGTTACATATTTTTTCTTGAGCAAAGAACTACTAGAAGTACAGCAATTTATTGGCAACCGCGATCATGTCACTTAGATCCCAGTGATATATTTTGTCGCTGCTGAATAATACCATATGCCTACCATAGTAAAGTACAGAAATTCAAGGACCAAGTGTGTCGTACCAACACACTACTAGCTTGGCATGCTGTTCACTGTAATTATTTTCATAATAATATCGTAATATTGTCATACGTGTAGTCTGCTGTATTACTTCTATATTTTCTAATATAAATCTGCTATAAATATCGAGCAAATACTATACTACCTTAGTTTATAAGAAAACCAAAAACTAACCTCTTTGTCCAACCGCTAACAACAATTCTTCGGAACACGCTGGAATTGTCTTGAAGCACCACGCAAAACACTAAATATCATGCCGTGCACATTGTGTATCAAATTTTGCAAGTTATTTTGCTGTTTATACCGTAAAAATCGCGTCAAAAAGACCGAAATAAGCAAAGTCTGAACAACAACCGAACTAACGGTGCATACTAGATACCCTGTAGCCGCGATCAGCTGATCAATTATCGCGTATTCTCTACATGGCAATACAGAGCAATGCTAGCTAGTGATTGACTATAGTAGTTTGCGTGGTTTCAGGATTTGATAGAAGCGGTTTACTGTAATATTATTGATTCGTGTTATGCTATGCAAATATTTGTATTGTAGGTATTTAATGTACAATAATTACAATTAGTTTTGTATTATATACTGTAATACAATTTGCAGTATAGATTTTCATATTTTCAATTTAAATTATTTATACAGTAGATATTTGCGTTACTGATTGTTTTGGAGATTATTTTGTATTGTTAATATTATTGTTGATGTAATCAATAATAATCATATAGTGACAATAAAGCTTCAAGAAATAATTCATATTCGGTACATGTAGTACAGTATTATGCTAGGAGCTGTTGCGAACATATACCAATTGGCCAGTGGTTCTCAACGTTTTAGGTTCCATATACTATACTCGCCAAATATGCAATCAAATATACTGAACATATTGTTGTTAGATTTGTAAATGTTTTTATCAAGCTCAAACAGGTCAAGTTTGTTGTTTAGATAAATTATTGATGGACATCCTATAATAATATAATAATAATTCCACATAAGGGTGGTGCAAAATGGCGTAAAAATCTAATTCTTCAAACTGCAATTTTAAAATAATTCTTTCTCTGGATCAAGAAATTACTGAGCGTATTAATTTAAAATATTCCATAGCGCTCTTGTCTGAGGAAATTTCTATCAATTCTTCTTTCTCTTTGGCAGTGAAGTTATCTGGTATATGTATACCGTTTTTCATCTGATCCAATTTTCATTGTCATAGTTTTCTGGAAAATAACTATTTAAAGAAGTGCAATGATTTTTTATATACGACGTTTATCATTTTCAGTTTAGTGCGCTTTCCTCAAGGAAGCATTCGAATACATTTATTTTTATTAACTTCTTTTATAATTAACTGTCTTTTTTCACTGTGGCGTTAATTTTATCTTGAACAATAAAATGAAACATTTGATCCTTTAACAAAAGCAAAAATATCAGCTCAATATGCTAACCGGACCATCCACAATTCATTAAAGAAACAATTTTTGAATTCGAAATTAGCGTCTGCAAGGAAAACTTGAACTTCTGTTTTAAGTTCGCACAGACGACTCAAAACTTTACCTCTTGAGAGCCATCTAACATCGAAATGTAACAAGGGTGTGTCATGTTAACTTCCCATCTCCTGACATAATATTGTAAACGTTCGTGAACCTTTAAAAAATTGACAACTTTTACTGTTTGATCCAAAACTGTTTTTAGTGCAGACACCAATGCATTTCTCCCATGGTAAGGAATTGTTAAACATAAAATTATTAAGAATTTTGAAAATAGAATCACCAGGTGTTCTTTTGGGCAGAGGTTCACAAAATAAAGTTTGGTTTACCTCTTTAACTACACCTTCTTTTACACAATGTGCCATTTCAGAAATACGTCTGGTTACAGAACTATTTGGTAATGGAATATTATCTAATTTAGCTGTTATAATTTTGGGTCCAATAATTTAACAATTTCATCAACATAAATATGATTTTATCAATAAAGTTTGGTACCTTTCGCGTACCACCTGGAAGTCCGTCGTGTACCACCAGTGGTATGCGTCCCGCCGGTTGAGAACCACTGCTATAGGCAAAAATGGGTAAAGTTCGATCAAAAGTTTTATTTCCAGTGAAGTAAAACATTCCGACGTTTTGAAATAACTGCATAAAGACCAGGGCACTGCCATCGCTGACCTGAATATTTTCTATACCTAATCGAGTACCTACCGTCAGATTTCAGGGAGAATTAATAGTCCCAAATCGGAAATAATGTCGGGGTGCCGCGCGCCTGGAATTCGAATAGATATTTAGCAATTCGGTTTCCCTACGAATATTTTATATAAATAACTGGCTTGGGCCACCCCAATCATATCTTGTTGTATCTAAATCAATTTCCACGGAACACGCTCGGAATGCATAAGTCGGTAATTATGAGTTGCCTGCCTGAGTTGCTACGTTTAATTCTGGGCCTCCGCAGTCCTCTCTGTGAGAGGCATTTCTCAGACGAAAATCGTCCGAATAAATTAGCAATTTAAATAGTTGCAATGGCTAGAATGACTAGCGCTTTCGGGGATTCATCTCGTAAATTCCAAATCCTTTTTTGTTTTGTGTTTTACTGGAAGGAGTATCAAACAATAAGACAGCAGATTGTGCAAGTCTGAAACATTTTAAAATAGGAAGTCCCATACAGTTTCAAGCAATTACTTATGTGGAGCTGTTATTATACCGGATGAACCACGCCATTGGTTTATTTTTTTTATGAAAATACTAGGCTTAAAAAATGCTTCATGAATTAAGATTTGTTCGACAATCTTCAAAAGATAATAAGTTTTATAGTAACAGTGCGGCGTTATTTTCATAAAACACTAAACTGCCATACACATAAATTTATGAATACGTTGACTAAGTCATGAATATTAACAAGTTTGACCTGGCACCTAGTAAACTTTATGGGTGTGCATCATAATTCATAACCTAAATTATTATGTGATGTTCACATAGTACACCTACTATTAAACACATTATCTGTATTATAACTTTTATAAAAGGTTACAAACAACATTTGTAGTACAAATTTTGTAATTTGTAGTACCCATTGGAATTGTTTAAGACATACACAATGTATTCTACTACAAACATTCAAAATCTGTTCTGTTACTTCCAAGGCTGTACGCAATCAAAATTGAAGCGCAGGTACCGTCGCGTCAAACAAATAAAAGAGTTTTATATTTTTATACCGTTTTTTTTATCTTAACATCTTCGCTATTAATATAAATAATAAACATAGCGTCTAGTGGCAACGGAGCTTTTGAGATTTCACCAAAAACACATCCTAAAATTACAGTCTCTTTTCCGAAAAATTTCGAAAAAAAAGTGAAGTTAATCGAGGAAAGCTATTATTATGTACCCAGTTAATAAAGTAATAAAATTAATATAATCAAATAAATGAGAGTTTGAACAGAGGCAAAGTAATATTTATTTGCTACAACAATGTATAATCAAACAAATATTACTTTACTGCAAAAAAATATTCTTTTACTCAAATACATATGCTTTGTAACAAATAAATATATGTTTGTCCCTTATTTGAGTATTTTGATTTAGGGTAATGTGGGTATTAGGGTAGTATTAGTTAGCTATTTAGGGTTAGTTTTTTTTAATGTTGAGTAGAACTGTTGCCATTTTACAAATGGCAAACTGAACTTCGCCTTTTGTGAGGAGATTCAATGTTTATATTATTGGTTTTATAAATTGTACTAATGTAAAATAAGCAAAATTTTTAAAATCGTTCGCACATGATATATTTAAAGGCCGATTGTCACCAAAATTAAGCTAGAGAGGTGGTATAGATGCCATTTTATAACTGTTTCCATGAGCTTTCTCTTGATATACACCACAATAGGGATTGTGGGGGAATTTTATTAATACTGGTTTAGTTTGATAAAATTTAAAAATTATATTTTTGCAAAACTTTAATATTTAAAAAAAATTTAAATAAATAGTGTTCTTAGTTAATTCCCAAACTTTGATAGTGGGGCGGATGTAAAATTCATACCTCAAAGAAAATAAATATCTATAAACATAATATTTAGAAGGAGAAGTCAACTATAACATCACATTGTATTGAAGCAAGTTATTTATAGTATAATAACTCTAATAGTACCACTACTATGATTTAGAACTAATTAAAAAAAAATTAAATTTAAACCAGTGTTAACGGGGGGGGGGGGGTCTATGGCGTATAGGATCGGTGGCACCGTGTGCTGTCACGATGTGACGTGCACGTTAAAGAACTCTTACTGGAGGTTGGAATTCCTTCAGTAGGACAAAATTCATGAGTGTGTGAAGCCTGCCCTCAGCGTCGGTGAGTGGTCTAACTTGCGGAAATTCACCAACGTAAAATAAACAACAAAAATAAAATCCAGGGTTAACAAAATTCCCCCAGAATCTCTAGAGTGTTGTATATTAGGAAAAAACTAATAGAAAATTTATAAAATGGCACCTATACCGCCTCTCTGGATCAATTGGTGAGCGACAATGGGCCTTTAAATATATCATGTCTGAAAATAAAATTTATATTTTGCATACCCATAATTCAAAA
The DNA here is from genome assembly GCA_964023965.1 of Melinopterus prodromus. NCBI lineage: Eukaryota > Metazoa > Arthropoda > Insecta > Coleoptera > Scarabaeidae > Melinopterus > Melinopterus prodromus. The sequence goes on from OZ030391.1 coordinate 11,889,462, forward strand.
ACAGGATAACACAGCACATAAAAACAGCACTTGTACATAAAGTGTGCAGTTGAGAATAAATATCAAAAATTATTGCAAAACTATTTTATTTAGAAAATTAAACAAAAATGAAATAAATAGAAAAGTTACTTTGGTACGGGTCAATAATGCAAAAATGTTTAATAAAGGATAGGAGCTAAAAAAAACTTTTAACTTTGCAAGTGCTGTAAATTACTTTTAAATTATTATTATAAATAATTATTACTTAATATGTGTGTATGGTGGACATACATACATAATATGGTTACGAAGTAAATTAAAATGAGGTCATCATTATGTTCGAATAGGTTTTATGAAACAATAATGTCGACGACCTAAATTGGTCAATACTTGCAGTTTCAAAGTATGGGTTCCAGACGTCGAGTTTGCACAAAACTTAAGTGAAGAACCTCGATGTTTAATAACCTAATTAATGGTAATGAGGTATTTGGCCAATTGATATAAGTAGCCGCATAGCGGAGTATCGGGAGAATTAGTATTTAGTTGGCATGATAGGTCCCTTTTCACAGTCCGTATTGTAGAACCACCACCTAAGGAAAAGTAAACGTGTAACCATATAAACATGCAGTAGGCACAAAATTTAATGGTTAGTTATACAAACTAAATTTTGATGCGCACATTAGTTATGCATTTGTCGAACTTTTTTAAGCCCCTGTCCAATGAATTCAATTTTTGGATTAGGGATATTAGAAAAAAGTGTAGTTAAGAACCTATTTCTTTCAATTTCAATTATTTTTTGACATCTATGATTCAGTTAAAATTAACAATAAAAATATGAAGAAAACCTGATATTAAAACAATTAATAGTAATTATTATGTAACGTAGCTGTCTTGTACTAGCTTACCTGCGCGTTATAAATGTCTAAATTCTCTTTTAGAAAGTACGCAAATACAAGCTTTTATAATTGTCAATAAGTTTCTTTATTATCTCTAACCAATTGCAACATATCGAGGAGTGGTCCTTTTGGCAAGTTGCAGTAGTTGCAGTTGATTTTACTCCTGATATTTATGTAGTATGCAAGTATCTATCTCTGTACCAAAATTTAAAACTATAGATTAAACTAAGCTTCACTTACAGTGTAGATTCTTCACTATTAAAAATGTGACAGCGGTTTAACTTTAGTGCAGTGACAGCTATACATAAAACCCGTTTTTTTCTTGAAATCTCTGTCTTTATGGTACAAAGTACAATTTTCTTCTGGAAGTAATAATTCCTACTGCAATCTAACACCTGGCCATGTATGTACGTTTAAAATTGCGTCATAAAATATTCCATGTGTGCCATTATAGTTGATGAACCCCGTTTTATTTCGTTGCCAGTTTACTTTAATGTATTTTTTCACACTCCGCCTTTAAACGTGTAATAATAATAAAGCAGATATAATCGCCGCGCAAAAACCTCTCCGCCGTGTATTATTCGTGCACACTAACCCGAATTAAAAATTCTTTTATTGCCAATTTGGAGGCTCTTAACGCAAAGGCAATGCGCGCGCGTCCGCTTTAAGTGCCTACTCTGTTTTTATTCAGCGGTTATTAACACGAACACCTTCGAAAACACTTTACCGCCGATGCCAAAAAGGCAAAATAACAACCTTTCCGCCGAAGGAGCGGCAAAAAAATGTACGAAACACGTGAAATTATTAATTACTCCCCGACTGACGCCTCGCAAAAATTTCAATTAAAAAACAATTTAGAAAAATTCCGCGCTTCGGAAGTTCGGTCATAATTAAAAATTAAACTCTCCCCCGCCGGTTGTCGAATAAAAATTAAAAGTCTGCGTTACACCCGCTCATAGTAAAACTAGCTAGAAGTGTGGGAGACGGGAAGAAGAAGAAGGAACTCTGAACTTTGACAATTTAATTAAACAAGAACTCGGACTCCTTCGTTTTGCCTTACCCCCACCCTGCTGTTCCCCCTCCGGACCGCTCATCCGGTGCTAGTGGGTTCAGCGTTTTAAATAACTTGAGCGTATAAAAGTGATGTCGACATTTTAATTTAGTTAAATCTTTAATTAAGTCACTTTTAAGGACGGGATATCAAATCACCTGCGTGGAGGACGGGCCCGCTCAGCTCCTCTCTGAAATGGTGGTAACAGCTGTTCACATTTAAACAAATTTACGACAATTAGGTACAATTTTTGAAATATATGTATCCGCGACAATTATATCATTTTTAGGGTTATTCTCTTGGAAACATCTGGTGCCAGGGTTATACTTTATACTAAATAATAACCAGGTACTCTACAAAATGATAGTCTGATAGATTCTTTCCTTTATTGAAACACGTCTTTTAGACAGTTAGACTGTTAGTAAGGTATAAACCGTTTAAACTAGCTTTGATATTGTGCGTCAAAACGCGAATTAGTAATTGGTAGTTGAATTTTGTCTGCCAAAGTATGATTTTAGGTCATTTGCATGACAACAGCGAATTCACATAAAAAGCTGGACAACGACACTAAAATGTTGCACAATCGTGGTGTGAACCACAGACAGTAGTGGAAACGGTAAGTAACTGAAAATTGTAGGCTTTTCAGAGTTCCTACCGACATAGGTAGCTCAATTATAATATTATTATGTGTCTCACTTGAAAATGACGTAGAAGACGTAGAACATTATTATAACAACTAATTTTAAGAACGACTTGACAGAGACCTGGATGGCGGTAAATATATTACAATCAAATTTTCACATCCAATATCAGTAACTATTATTTGCAATTTGTATCGTACATTCTTTGTAATATAACACTGAACGAGTTGGTAAGTTGTTGGTGACTTCTTTCGCACTAGGGATTGCTTGCAAAAATAGCACTAATGTTTGCCTGCAACTTTTTGTAATGTTTCTGTAACAAGTAAATCATATAATATATCCTATAATCCTATAATAATAACTTTATTACTTTTGTCTTAAAAGGTTGATGTTGTCTTCATCCACCTTTTTTTGGGTTTCGTCCTATTGTATGACATACTATACTGTATATACAGGGTTAGCCAAAATTACCGGAACACCTAAATAATTCTCCAACCGTACAAATATTCCACAAATTGTTCAAACAAAAGTTTTTTTATTCTAAGATTAATTCTAAGAATTTTTTATAGGAATAAATTATTTGTGAAATAAATTAGGTACTTTTTAATTATAAGGTATTACCAAAAATAGTCAAAATTACCGGAATAACTTAACAATTCATCAACTGCAAAAGTTTTCTTGGTTTTACACATAACTTTTGAACAGTTTCTCGTTCAAATATATTTTTAATATACAGGCTGTTTATTTTGTTTTGAAAATTTGCAATTTGCCTTTTTCTAACAGAACGCTTTGTATATTTTATATTTTTTAATGCATTAAAGAGAAATGTGAGAATAATTTTTTTATAAAATGCATTATTTTTAGTTATAAGCAATTAAAGATCATAAACATAAAAATATGCTTAATTTAAAGGTCAGCTGTTTTGATTAATTGCTCATAACTGAAAAATAATGCATTTTCATTAAAAGTATTTCTATAAAAAGTTCTTTGAATTAATCTTAGAATTGAAAAAAATAACAATATACAGAGTCTTCTATTAGTAAATGGAAAGTTTTGCAAATTTCCATAATGAAAGGAACACACTGTATATTCAAACTATATTTAAACCAGAGGTTAACATTTTTTTTTTGAAATTTTGGGTTGAACAATTGTTTACGTGTTCCGGTACTGTTGTTATTTTTAGTTAATAGCAATATACAAGTGCAATAATAGGATTCTATATAAAAAATCTGATGTGGCCAGGCACATGACTTTATCATACAATATATAAAATTAATAGTTTAGCTGCATGAGAATCTATTCTATTGAAATAAATCGTAGGTATTGTCAAAGCATCAGCATTTGACACTACATACACTACGTCATTAGAATAATAGTTATTTATGTCACAAATGCCGAAAGTTCGGAATAGCGCGACGACCGGTGATGCGGCTCGTCACCGAAAGCGGAGTGTCGCCGTCGCATGTGAGCGAGTCGCGCTATCTAGTTTTTGGCATGAGCGACATTAACGTTTATTGTGTTGCTTTTTAAAATACGTTTTTTAAAAAAATAAATAAAAAATTTCTGTATAGTAAATGCTAGGTTGGTACCACTTTGACGAAACGTCAAGGATAAAGGTGCGTTCCGATTTGTAGGTAATGGTAGCTAATGGCGGTGGTAGAATACGAAATTATAGTATTTCTTACATGTCGTGATAATGACACATATTAGTTTGCATGTACATAAACATCAGTCACTAGCAATTTTCTATTGGAAATACTATAATAGCGTCTGCTACCACTGCCATTATCACTAATGAAAACGCACCTTAGAAAGCTAATTCAAACTCTGACAGATTTATATTTGCTTATAACACATCCCTACCAACAGGCTAAAATAAAACTACACTCATCGCTATACTTTATTTATAATTTTGTCAATTTATCGTTTTTAGAATTAGATATAAAGACGAGTTGATATTTCTTATCAACAAACAATCAAATTGGTGATCCTATTTTATTTGAAATTCGTATTTCATAATTTGCCGCACTAGAGCGGCAACGTTCCATAGCGGTTCTCCAACCTCTGATGAGATCAGCTGTTTTCGAATGTGACAACACAAAAAAATATTTGTCAAAATCCTGGCTGCTATGTATAGTTTCATATTAATGCAGATGCGACCGATCTCGATCAAATAGAAGTTGCTCTTGCAGCTAAACTATGAATTTTACCAAAAAATGTCATAAACATAAATTATTCAAAATTTCCTCTACTTTAATTTATTATTTAACTATTTTGACGAAATTACAGAAATTGCGGCTCATTTGCAAAATCCTTGAAAAAGGCTTAGAATAAACTACCAGTTCTTTTGGACCCTTGTGAACCAAAAGCTTTTCAGCTCTAAGTTAGGTCATGAAACCTCTAAATATGAACTTTCGTCCCGATACCTTCAGTAGTTTCTCCGGAATCGTCTCCACAAAAATCGTTTACACACACACACACGCACACACACACACACACACACACACACAGACATTTTTTTGTACCTTGGTCAAAAATGTTCAGGGGACCCAAAAAGACCTATTTCCGCTAAAATCTCAATTTTTTTTTTCGGCATGATTACAATACTTTATAATACTGCGTATGATAAAGTAAAAAGGAAAGGTTACCAAATTTCTATAATAAAATAAGCATCCAGTATATTGAAAATATATTTAAACGATAGCTTGTTTACAGCAAAAAACTGTTGTTCGAACATTTTTTAAATTTCACACTGTTGGAGAATTATTTAGGTGTTCCGGTAATTTTGGCTAACCCTGTATAACAATATATCAACCTATTACAATACAGGCTGTGTCCAAAAAAAGCGGTACATGCCATAAGGTTTCTCGTTGATATGAGCAAGCGAGTTACAAACAAGCTTAGGAGCAAATTTAGAAAAAGTTGAGATCAAAATGTATAAAATTTAGATTATCTTGTTCCAGTGTTTTATACAGCCCGATTATCGATAAAAAATTTACTCTTTTTTGTAGAACGTTCACTGTTTTGCGTGCATTTGTTACTGTCTCGATAAAACTGCGTCTACTATGATTATGTAAAACGTTTGCTGTGGATATCACCAAACAGAAAACATAAAGGCAACATCAGCCTTAATTAACACTACGGATTTCTATTATTCTTCCAAGTCTGTAAATACTAAATTAAACGAAAGGATCCCCAAAAATCTAATGTGATGCAGCATTTCTTCAACTCCATCGAAACAATATGCTAATTTGACAAGGCATTATATTTATACACACATTCGTGTAGTAATTATGCAAATCAAAAGATTTCCACCTATCTATATGGGAATCTTTATCGACGACACACGAATAAAAAAATAATTAAGACGAAATTCAACTCCACATTAAAGATACCGAAGTGAACACCGACTTTTCCATCAAACCAATCCCCCCCGCAAGTCAGACAGAGATAGTCGCATTTAGGCTGTTTCCCATAGTAATTATATAATAAATTACTTACTCGGCTATAACGAGGACTTACTAATTTGAATGAAGTGATGGCCAGGAGCGACGCCAGCCACTCCAGCCACTCTCGCATTAGGCTAGTGTGCGGGGGTGTGGACGGGCCCTCACTCATTAAGCGCTTTTTAAGTAATATATAGGTGTGTCGAAGGCTGATCAAAATGTGACCCGTTACCGCCTGCCCGACGATAGTGATTAACTTAATTCATTCGTTATTATGCAAAATCCGACGAGTAAGTACGCGGTTTAACGGCGCGCATACACGTATGTACTTGTTTGTTTTGCCGTGTTGTAGCGGCAAACCTAAAACCTAATGAGATTTGCGTTTGGTAACCGTGTAAACAATCATTAATTATTACTGTCATTGAACTAAATTACATCATCATATTTCATGGAGTTATGCGTATATGTATGTATGTGTGTGTGTGTGTGTGTGTGTGAGTGTGTATGTGTGTGTGCAGGTGGCTGTAGTAATAGTAATTGTGATTCTAACGTAAAATCGTGTTGAGAGGAGTGGATTTTGTTCGTGGATTGTAAAGATAAATCTGTATATGGATGAAATCAATCAATTTTACACACTTTTATTGATTAATTGTCAGTTTAAGATTAGCTACCTCATCGATATATACAATTAGCGGTGATTTGCAATTACTGGGCAATTGTTTAATTCAACTCAACGATGGAAGCATGCAGAGCACACTATCTTAAACTGTACGAAACGACTGAAGCTCGTGACCACGTGAATGTAGCTGCACGTGAAAAATTTTTCGTGATGGAGTTAGTACCTATCTTTGTTCGACAGTGTTTGCATTTAAAAAATTTTATCAAGAATGTAAGTACTTATTTTTACAACGCAAAGTGCATTAATAAAATAATGGTTCAGGTCGCAAGTTTTGACTACACATTTATTACTTAATTCTTTTAGAACGTGTTATTTTTATCGAAAGGTCCATTTTATTTTCATAATTTGTCTTTTTTTGTGGCCGTTGATGTAATTATTCGTCTAAGCTTGAAGTTACAGAATAATGCTATCATTTCAGTGTACCTACTTCTGAATGCTGAATATCTTTGGCACCCTGGCCTAGTTTGGCATTATGTTGATAACCCTGTATACAGTGGGCGGCCAAAGTATGGAGATCATCAAAAATTCTTCGAGGATTGATTCAGTTTGTATGTATTTGCAAAAATAACTGTTATGGTACATCGTAACAGAATACTTGATATTTTCATTGATAATACATTAATGCTCAAATGAACCCTGAAAATGGATTAAAATTTATGGAAGTTATGTTTAAAAAACTTGTGCTGCGCCACGAGATGTCCAAGCTTTCATTTTAACTTACAGAATACGAATATGTAACATTAAAAAGAATATATTCACGAAAACACAATGCTTATTTAGTATTTCTAAAAAATGACAAGAAGCTTCAAGTTTTTATGACAGTCGGTTTGTCAAATTTACAAATCACATCGAATTATCTTCTGAAGAGCATCAAAAAGTTAAACTATTTGACATTTTGGGTATACGATTTTGTTATGTACGAATAAAGTCCGTTAATCGGTAATCCGTCTACGAAAAAGATAACTTCGTTAACCGATAGTCCGTTAGTTTGTTACAAGCTTTTTATGAAAAAGAATAAATAGGTTATATTGAGTGCCGATCTGCCGGTGAGTATGCTACCCAAGTAATTGCGGACATTTCGGTGGCATAAGTTAAAATGGCGTTAGGAATTTTGCAAAGTTGGTGTAGTATTAGCTAAAATAACTACATTGCGGGATGCAAGATTTATAGAAGACATTGAAAAGATATACTAAGGTGGGTGGAGTTTAAAGAACTAAATCAAAAGTACTCGTGCGCATAAAAATTTTAAATTTTAACTTTAATTAATTAACGATAAAGGGATAACGCTTTTGTGCCCAGTTTTGTCTATTGAAATAAACAGAACAAATTATATGCGCAATGTATAAAGTAAAACGTGCATTTGATAAAATATTTGACCAAAACAAAAATATTTGTCCAATACAAAAAACATTTGAACAATTCAAAAATACCTCTGCATTAAAAAGAATAAATGTGCAATCAATTTATATAAATGTACATCAGAATAAATATTTGTGCATTTAAATATTAGAATGTTCCTTTCATAATATATTTGTACACTTAAATCAATAAATGTGCAGTACAATTGCTACCTCTACAAAAATATAATGAGCACCTGAAAATATTATACCCGCATTTAATAATCGAAATAGTACCATGACAAAATTATGATGCACCCTAGAAAAAATATAATGTGCATTAAGTTCTGCAACCATTAGCATACATACAGTGAGCGCGTAAAGTATGGAAACATGGGAAAATTTCACAGATGTTTTGTCATTTAAAAAAATTCTTGACGACGTCGTTTTTTATTATTAAAATACACATCTTTGAAAATAGTTCAATTTCTGACCGTCAATTGTTACTGACTTATGACGTCATCGACCTTTGTAAATGCCAGCGCCATTTTATTCTGACTTAATGTGGTAGATCATTCAATGTGGAAATGAACGAAAATTTTTGAGAGAAGTACAACTGAAAATTGAAGAATATTGGTAGGCTTAGAGAAATGTCCTGAAAACTAATCTAATGAAATGAAAACCCAATTTTCTAACGCGTAACGTTTTCGAAAAAAAATAGGGATAAAAATACAAAAACACGATTTTTGTAATTTTTACAAATTTATACCATTTTGTTTTAGAAACCTCAAAATGGTCGCATGGTAATCCTTAATCTGAACCCTCAATCCTTATGCTCAGTTTTATATTTACCTCAAATAAATCAATCGAAGTAGCCTATTCGCATTCCATAAACACGTAAGTTATCAATACTATCCTAATTTTCAACTCTTTTTCGAAAATTTTATTATGTAAGTCCATAAATCTTGTAAATTACCTTTAAAACAATTAACAGATCTATCAATATGGGGTTGCCATTTAAAAAAAGTGATTTTGCGATATTTCATTATTAAAGCAACTTTGTAATATGGATAATACTAATTACCAATTGAATTGTTATTTAACATAATGTGTAAGGTGGGCCATTTGAATTAATTAATAAGGTTTTATATCATTGAAAGCACGCGGTATCATTAACATACGAATCGTAAAAATCAGATAAGTGTTAATTTGAATGCGCAGGAGATTGAGTGCTCAATATTTATAATTTTAATGCCCAATATATTCATTTTAGGTCACAATATGAATAAAATAATACTCATTATAACATTTTTTATGTAACATATTTATATTTATTGAATGCTCATTAGGTATTATTTTAATGCACAAGGTATCCATTCTAGGGCACAATATGTATTTTTGTATGTGACATTCATATTTATTTAATGCACAATATTTATTATTTATATCCACAAAGTATTTATTTTAAAGCACTTATCTATTTAAATAAAAACATTATGCAGTATTTTGTATACCCTTATAGATCATTAAATTTTTGTACAATATTGTCGTTAATTGCCTATAAATTGGCTATAAAAATTACATTTTCAGCATTTTGTGTAAAATTTGTCAATAAACATGTTTTGGAAAAAGTTGTAGTCTTTTTTCCTGTGGTAAAACGATATATTTTCAGATATCGGATTACAATACTTGCGACTACACTGTAGATGTCGCAAGCTTCCCTTTCGGATAATAAAAGTCTCACAACGCCCGTTCTGATATTCCTCAAGCTGTTAGTGACACAATAACTCAATTTCGACGACGCGAGGAGGATGTGTGCGATATTGGTGCATGTGCACGTTCATAGGTGGCGTGCGAGTTGCGGTGCACTGAGTCAACCGACCAATCGGACGCGCCGGTCGTCGCCGGATGATTCATGGCCCTGCGGCCGTTATTTATCACTCGACCAGCTGTTTTCGTGTCCATAACTCATCCGCGAACAACAACATTCTAATATATTATACCCTCAATAAAATCATAATCTTGCGGATTCAATTTTTACACGCGGGACCGAACACCATCGGCCGCGCATAAATAATGGACAATGTAGGTACTTGTTGTATATCACGGACGGAGTGCGAAAGCCATTACTACACGCCTACATAGTTAGTGCTACATTAGCTGCGTGTTATGTCTCAATTACGGGTCATTTGGTTATTGCAAAGCATTTAACATGAGTGCATATCTAAATTTACTTGTATTAGTACTAGTTTAGGAGAAGAGGTATTGAATTGATGTCCAGAAAATGCTACAAATTCCTGTAGGGTTGTCGATGGATGAAACCCAACGATTTTGTCCAAGGAAGAAATCCACAATCCAGGTTCCAGCGGCTTTACTTCATCATTCAATGACTTGTGGTTGTTGTATCGATTACAGAGTTCCCATTTGGCAAACAATTGTTACACGCGCAGTTTTAAGAAACGTATGAAATGCAAATCAACTTAATCTGCGGGTTCTGCGCCGCTTACTCTTTCCTTCTCAACCTGGGTCCAGTTCTTGATCATCTTATTACCCCCACGTTCCTTGTGGAGCCGTCTTATGTGCTCTATATTCCTTCATTTTTATCATATGGCATAATACTATCACGATGATCAACAGCAGTGTTTGAAATGTGTGAGATCCCCATTAAAGCAATGAAGTTTTGTGTGAAAATTTAGCTAGCCTCCCTATAGCAATCCTACTGCATAAAGCATTTAGTAATTAATGAAACATCGCTAAATTGACTCAATTTAATTCACAAATAAATACTGGGCCAATACTTTTTAAATCATTTCAGAAATTGAAATGAAAGCTACTCATTCTTAGTATAGTTGGTCAATAATTTTATAGTACGTTTGGTAGGTACTTGGTCGTAAAAACGACTGTATTTAATAAATATCCATTAAGGCAGCAATTAATGTTTTTACTCTTGTAGAACCCTTGCAATTGGATGAAACCCGGAGGGCCCAAAAAGACATTTTGTGCTGTGTCCTCCCTAATGTCATTTCAAGTAAACGTTTTTTTTTACTGTTAAATTACAAAAATATCTTGATAAGAAAATTACTATGTACTGCTGTAACTTCGACAACGATGTGGCAAATGTATTACAATTATTTTCAGTATCTCTGCAGAGAGAAATCTCTCTGTGTCTAAATTTATTTTATATTACCAAAGAAACACAAAGGAAATGAAAATTCATTAATAAGTTACACAAATCAATAATAAAAATAAAATGAATATAAAAATTAAGAAACATTTACTAGAGTAAACCATTTCATGAGGACCTAGACCATGAGGATACTTACGAAATTTATCGTTCAAAAATCGATTTGTAATATTTCTTCAAACAACTGTTATTATTTAAGATATGGAGAAAACGAATAAGTCCATATGAAATAATTTAGTCAGATTCACATTTACGCCTTGAAAATATATGGTGGAAAAGACGACTAAGTATGGTATTTTCTTTTATACATAAGATGTTTACCTAATTTCACCTTTAACTGTTGATTTCTATATTTTCTCTTAAACTTTAAAACTGTAGGTAATATACAATTAATAAAAAAATAGGACATATTTTGATCTTAATTTGTCTTGTTATTAATCAGCGTAGAGAGGGCGCAAAATTGCAAATGAAATAAAAAAACTTTTGTGTAAAAATTGGCCGAATTTCTAAGTAAAACTCTAAGGAGTAAATGTTTTGTGATCTTGATTTAATTATCATAATTTCAATTTATAGTTTGGTGCGTTGTGTTTATACATATATAAGTCCATGTACAATTGACTTCAGTAAATGTTCTGTTTTTTAAGCAAGCGCACTTCGCAGTTATTTACTTATTGAGTGTACTATTGTAGTATATTGTTCAGTTTAAATGACTGCTATTATTTTACTAAATTAGTGTGTTGTTTATTCATAAACTTATAAGCATTTCGGTGGTTTTCAGTATTTTCTTGATAATATGAAACAAATAATCTTACTTATTTTAAAAGAAAGAAATTGCCAATTTCAAATTTTGAGTGCTAGGTAAAATCTTTACTTTCATCGCAATAATTAAAAAAATAATAAAAGAAAAAAACTCTTTGGGAAACTTGAAAAAATGTTGACAAATGTAGAAAAGTGTACTGTGGCATCTCAACCAACCTTCACCTGAACTGAGAAAATGTTTTCAAGGTTTTTTATTGCGTTTATATATTGCGGTTGTAACTTTGTAGATATTAGAATTTTTTAATTTTCAGGTTAATAATTACAAAAAAAGAAAACAAAAGAAATTCTAGACAATAAGATTTGATTATTTACATTATAGCACAAAAAAAACTATCGCCACAAGCACTAAATGTAAGCTTGCAAACTGAAAAACGGGAATAGTAGACTATCGCGTCTGAGCCCAGCGAAATTAAACAAATAAAGCTATTTATTCATTTCGGAAAAATTCAAACCCAGTCGGACTTTTAAATATGCATTTGATTTGGCATTAGAAATAACGTGTAAAAAGTTCCCATTGATATCGGGCCTGACCTGCGAGTTATTCACGGTCATAGATGACCGAATTGGATTTTTTATTGATCGGACAACACAGATTTTTTAGGAAGCTTCCAGATCTTTTAATTCTCCACATAAAATGTATATATACATACATCCTTTAAGTACGTTTAAGTTCTTCAGAAGGTTAAGAAATGGCTTATGTAAACACACCTTGGTTTTTACGGAAACTAAAATTGGTGTAACTATGTTCTTAAAACTATGCTAGTAAAGGATATCTACTAGTTTTAGAAAAATTCCATAAACTACGATGCTGGTGTTTATATAAAACACTTTTGTCATTTGAAGAATATTTGGGGTAAATATTTTAATTTGTTAGAAATCGAAAACTGCCAGCTGTTGACTAATTGTCTTTTATTGTCACAAAACCCTAAACTGAGTTTCTCAGGTATATATAAACTCCGTTTTTGGTTCAATCTAGAATTGAAAAATTGGAATTGGTAGTGGTATACATTAAATTAATGTACAACAAATGCCTGACGCGCGCACAGATTTTTCTTGCTCCAGGGCGCTGAATATGTAGCTACGCCACTGTGAGTAATCATATAAACTTTTGCCTAGAACATTTGTAATTTACTCTGTATAGATATTTCCTACTAATGGTACGACACAATTTCTCTCATAGAAGCTCAGAACTTGTCTAGCGATTGGTTAGTAATCTTATCAGGAATGTAAATTCTCTATAAGTGATAGTATTTTTGTGCTTTTGTTTATATAATATTCTTATTATGGTGGATGGTTTATATCCTTCTCTTAGTTTTATTATGAATTGGTATGAATCCCTAGTATTTCCCCTCTCTGAAGTACTGCTGCATTGCCAGGAGTCTGTTATTGTCATTCTTCCCTCCTGCTAGTTTTATCAGCAGGTCTTCTGTTGTTTGTCGTATTGTTTCTCCGTCCTTTCTCTCAATCCTTCCTTCCCTCAATATGTCTTCTATGCAGAATTTTCACATCTTATGGTTCAAGTCTGACTTCTTACTGTCTCCCTGGCTATATACAGCAGTGTAGTTCTCATTTTGTTCATATTGCCTCCACTACAAAAATCCTTTCTTGTATCACTCTGTCATTTGTTAAAAACGTTGTTAAAATCATTTGTATCGTTTGGAAAGTCAAATTTTCACTTTTGTTGTTACATCAAGCTGAAGCTTGCCTTCTAAAGAACACACCTATTGACGTTTCGACGTTTCTACCCCGCTTAAACAACCAACGGTCGTTTACTCCACACCCTACAACGTGCAGAAGAAATTGCCTTCGCTTAGAAGCTTATACACAAAAGACTACCTCATTAACTTAATTATCCATTAACGTCACGCCGTTCTATTTATATGCAAAGAAAAAAACTTTTTTTAAAATAAATTATAACTAAGCCATATCTGCCCCGTAGTAAATTACTTTAAGAATACACCCTCGGCATAGAAATTGCGCTAATTGCGACCACTAAGTGGTAACTAACTCTACGGTGAGTATCGATTCAAAATGTCTACCGCCAGTGAGTTCAGGCCGCTTTTTATATATAATGTGCCGTCAAGTGTTTCGCAAACGCAAATTTCAAATGTTGCGCAATCTAAAGTCGAGATCTAAGGGTGCGTGTTCGTCCGGCCATTGGTGGAAAAGTCTACCGGTTGGTACTGGTATTAGCGATGACCTGAGCCGCTTTAAATATCTTAATCATTAATTACTGGATTAGTTTTGTAATTTATAACCGGGCGGTGAGAACGAGTGGGTTAAGCGTAGTTTCTTTCCAGATAACAGTTGGATTTCTTTTAGATTAACATTGATTTATTTCGCGGTACTAATGTGGGTGTTTTGTGATCGGTGTGATCAGATTCCGATTTTGGCATTTATTAATGGGGCGCAATTTACGATTACACATTACGTTATCAGCTATCACGCGAAAGACTATATTTAAAAAGTTGCGCGTGGAAATCGATGTAATCTATGCTTTGCTATTATGCAATGATTATGTTCTTCTTCTGTTGCTATAATTTCAGAAACCATGCATGTATATATTAAATCGCTCTGTATAAATACAGGATAGAAGTTGCCCATGGTGCGAGTGATTATTGTCATTTTCATGTATTCACAATGATGGCTGTTTAATCTCAAGTTAAACAAACGTATATTTCTTTTGTATACAAACAATATTCATCCTAAATTCCAATTATAGTAAACTTGACATTGTGTTGTAATGTGATACACATACGCAAGTATTATGCCGTACTAATTATTTGACCAACTTTACCTTGCTAATTCAGCATAACCTTTAGTTGCACAGTGGCGTAATTTGTGTTGCTAATTGTATGTTTGTTATCATAACGATTACTATATATACTCAACCAATTTATTAATAAAATCAGTATTCAACGAATGCTCGTTTCCTTTATTTCTTTCAGGTGTTCTCTCCCCTTTCCCATCCTTAACAAACGTCTGGCCTGTCCGGAGTTTGGTTCATGGTCCGTCGAGCCGGATATGCCAGATTTCTATGCCATTTTGTAGTCTCACCGACATCAATGTAAACCTTAAACTTTGCAATTGCTTAGTACAATTATAAAATATTTAATAACGACTTTTTTATAATCAAATATCTAAAATTTGAAAGGAATTTAAATAAAAAAGTAGTAGGTACTCTCTACAATGACTTCGTCAATTGTGTTTCAAGATGAACTTTATGGACTCTAATAATTTTTGGGATAATTAGCTACCCCCTTGATCAGATATACAAGGTGTGCTGAAATACCAAAACAGTTTTTAATATCCAATATTATGGTGCTTATAGTTTTTCAAATTATTCTTTCAAGCATACGTTTTCAAAATTACATTTAACAGTATTATTTGAAAAGTTGCTATCGGCTGTCAAAGTTATAACACATATTGTTTATCTACTAAACTACCTTAGCCAACAAACAAAAAGAAAAGAACAAACCAGCGACAACTGATTATGGTAGATTTGTTCAGTAGACGCTGGATTACAGACAAAGATTGTAAATTGTCTAGTTTTTGGTTTTTTCTCCAAAACTGCTCGTTTTGCCTACTCATTATAGGTAACTCTAAAATCACAACAGCTTGAAATTATATACACGTGGAATTAATTGGAATCAGTACTAAGAATCTATAGTACGTTACCTGTTTTCCATTCACAAAATCAATATTCCAAAGCGTTAGCAATATTATATTAATGTTGAATAATCTCTCAACGTCCTCGTGTGTTGTCTATAAGTAGATATTTTGATGCTGAATGCAAATTCAGGTTCTTACAAATAAGTTAATCCAAAGAAACAAGTGTCAATGTTTTAAGGACACGTAAACAAATTTATACACCATCAATAAAATTCTCTATGCTCCAAGTCATACTTGTTTCAATGATATTTGAAATAATAGTATGACTAATAGTGTTAGTGCTAATAGTGTGACTTTTGAACATTTTAGGAGCAATTGCTTTTGTCTTCATCGGGCTCTTCTAAAAGGTAATAAAATCAGATAAATAAAAATTAAAGGTAATGTACACCAAACACTTACCTACAATAATTCGACAGATCTATTTGAGTGACATATATATTTATTTGTTTTTATTTTTATTGACATGGTCAATTCAAGATTTTAATAATTTGTTATATGAAAGATTTGAAAATGTATTCATCATTAAATTCGGCTGTTTCATTTATTATATTAAATTTTTCTTCATTATGTTTTTAATTTATTTCGTAATAATCCATTTTAATGTTTTTTTATTGATTTAAAAGTGCCATGTTTTTGGTTTTAGAATTTATGTTTGTTTTTGAGTAAATGTTTAATAAAAGTAGATTTTTCTTTTCCGCGTTACAATCAGAGTATTTTAGCCCGTAAAGGCCACTTTTCTCTAAAAAAAAATAACTGCTCTTAGTAATTAATCCACCTGCAATTGTATTTTATAAAAGTCATATATTATTGTGATTTTTTTCGTTATCATATTTCAAGTCATAATGTTGAATTTGAATGTCTTTAGATTTTTTTATTATCTTTTGCAATAGCTTGATGATGATAGATCAGTTGCTACTAAAAAATATAAAAATAAAATACTTGTGATACTATTATTTAACACATTAAAAAGCACAAAGTTTCTAAAGAATTACATAATATTTAAGCATTATTTTTTAACATTAGAAGAGTAATTAATTGGCAGTTGTTACTTGTCATACCGTTTATGTACACGTTCCACTGGATTTGGGCAAACAAATTTCTAAGCTTTGCTGCTAACAAAGTTATTCAGGGATGTCAAAACTATATTTATTTTGTACAGAAATCCAAGCAATTGTCAGCATTTTGATGTAGTTGTCGTGGTGTAAGATGTACTGTGCGTAGTTGTAGTTGTTGTTGTTTCTATAAGTAATTTTCCAGTATACCACGTCTGTATATAACTGTCCAATTACGTTTTAATCAAAATTAGCTGTGGGATCATCACCGGTAACGCAGCGAGGCGGTGCGTTTACCATTATGGAACTTAATTTACCTTCTAGAATCATATCCATATACGTATCATAGATGTACTACATGTATGATACCTACATGTCAAGCTACACTATATAAATTGCCTTATTAGGTACATTATTATTTAAAGAGAGTAATTTGAGCAAGAATATGAATAATATGAATAATCTTTTACGTCAGTTTTTTTAACTGACCTCCGTTCCCATGAACCTGCTGCTAGACTTAGGAGGGAAAATAAAACTGGCAAAATGTAGGGACGTATGCCTTTGCAATATTGGTATAATATTATATAAGGTGAAAGAGGCAAAGAACCAATCTGTTAATACATATTTCTCCTACCTATTCCAAGAAATAATCCAAAGGAAACCATAAGAAAATTCGTTGAATTTTTTTTTACTTTTCCTCTATATATTATTAGAGAGCAAAAAAAAGTATTACATTGTTATTTTATTGCACAGACTAGCATAGAGCATGATGAGGTGTATCGAAGAACGTGTGATTATAGATGGTCACTGACCAGGATCTGTCCTTAGTGTGCTATACCAACAGACAGACGCACGTACATACACAATTACTCGCGCACCCGCGGATATACAATGTCATTAAGCTCTTATCGCTATTCAGAGTCATGACCGTTTCAGTCCTGTAATCTAGCATGGAGATTTGGTGCCTCCCGTTAAAAAAATTACTACCTTCGGCGCAAATTGCCGGTTTCTGTGTGAATGTATGAATATACGATATCTAATTTGTATGTGGGTGGGTCAGACCATACCTATGAACGTATGGTATGTTTTTTTGTGCCGCATGATGTCAGTTCCGCATTTGCAAGTTCAGTGGAACAGGATATTTGCATAAACTTAAATTACAGACCAGATTATGCATAATGATAACGTACGTATCTCTGGTATTCTTTCATTTCAATTTGTATGAAGTATGGGTTGATATGGGAGTAAAGATGGGAGTTTGTTTAAATAATTAATGAGTATTTAAGCAGTTGCATCGTTTAAATATAATAACTAATGATTGTAGGAAGAAAAACTAAAGTTAAAATATAGACTATAGTTAAAAAAACTGATGAGGAAATATCAGAAAAGTGGAGAATTATCGACCTATTGGAGCTTTATAAATTTCCTTGAACTTGTTGGTTACGATTAACCAGCATGTCCCATAAACATAGGCTAGACATAGGCTATATCAATGGAATATAATTATAACCTTGAAATATAACGCCAACCTTGAGAAGTATCATCAAACTTGAACAGCAACATTGAAACGTGATGTAGACCTTGACATGCAAACTTACCGTTGATATTAATCTTGAACGATCACACAGGAACACAACCATCTTAATTTCTTCCAACTATGGCTAGGCAAATTGATTATTTAGTGTTCAACTGTCATTCACAACACGAACTGTACTCTGGGTGCACTGCTGTACAACATACACATGGTGCAGCAGAAAGTTGGATACATCTGGGAAAAAATATTAATTTTTCAGGAAATTGGATTACCAAAATTATGAATATTAGAGTAAAGTGCTTTTGCATTTAAAGAAAAAACAAAAATCTTCTTTGGAAAGGGTATTTAATTATAAAAGTAGGTGTCAAATACGAAATTGGAACCATCTCCTACCATTTTTGATATCTGTCCTTTCCACTTCATATTTTCTCTTACACGTCTCAAGGGGTTAACCTACTTTAGGTAGTAACTTCTGGAAATAAGAGTTTCTTGATTTCTTTAAAGAAATTGTTAAACAGAAACATTATCCATTTTCTTAGGTATTTTATGAACATTTGTTTTGCATTTTAGAACATAAATAAAAATTATTTTCTAAATGCTCTTGCGGCTTTTATCCAAAACTTTGAATAGTTTGACCAGATCTAGATGGCGCCACTACTAATAAATGTGAAATTATTATGTTTGCTATTAAGTCAAATTCAGCAACAAAAAAGGATAGATTGAAAAATAATACGAATAAAATATCATGTAATGTTCTCTGAAACTGTATTTTAGCTACAGGACAATTTACAAAAAGTTGATCTAAATTTTTCCATATAATTACAAAATGCATTTATATGATAGGGTTGCAATTTAAAAAAAATCGACTTTGAGTACTTTCCTCAAGTTTCACTTTGATCTTACAATTTGAACACCCTCACAACAATTTTGCCAGAAAACGTTTTTCCAATGGTGACAACGGATAATTTATAAATAATTTAAGACAACCTCGCACCTGTCATTTTTATTGAAATAGAATATTTCAAAAATTACGCATGTTAGGTAAGTACTCTATACTTCTATACCTATACTCATACTATTGACCCAAAATTGATTTAATAAAGTATACACCATTTGAATTAAGAAAATTTCCAGCATAACCGGAAGTGACCAAAACCTGAAACTATTTGAAGAAGGACGTAAAAGACGTCTTTACGTAACTTTTGTGACCAAGCAGTTAACAAGCATCGTACAGATCCCTCTGCCCCATGGCTGTATAAATAGGCACGTAATTTACTTTGGTGGGCTGTTATAACAAATTTTGTAACTTTTACTGAAATTGTTGCATAACATCAATCGGTACGTAATCAATTATTGTCAATTTGACGTTTTCATTGTTTATATCTGAGTTTTAGCGACTTAAAGAAAACCGACCATTTATTAAATAAATAATAAATTTTTAAGCCATACATTTTTTAGTATTTTCAATTTATTCAACAAAAAATAATTATTAAAATTTGACTGGTTCCAACAGGTTCCGTGAAAAACAAACATAAAAGCAAAAACCTAATTTGAGTCATCAAAATATATTAAATTTAATAACGCAACGCGTCTATCAAAGAAGCACAAAATACTGAGTAACTAGTCTGGAATACCCGTATTGAAAACTGATTAGAATACTGGTTGTCTTCAAAGATAATTTACTGGTAAACTCTTAAAATGTCATTAAGTATTAGGTATATAAAAGAACAGAGTATAATTCTTAAGCAGAAGTCAAAGTTACAAAATGAATAAACTTTTGGTGAGTACAGCTCTTCCTAGATGTAATGTTTGTGGGCGTTTTTGTATTTATTTTATAACAAGTATACTTTGAAAGTGCTTCAAATATTTTGTTTTGATCTGCTGTTTAAAATATTTTATTCGGTGTTTCATTATTCGAGATTTCATTCAGATTCATTAGTCTTACTAGAACACACTGGTAGTACTGGTACACAGTGATAATCCTTTTCTGTAATACCACAAACTAATCCAAATATTTTAATTTTTTTGTTGATGTAAACAATAATTTTGTTTTGACTACAAATTTTTAGTATTCTAAACCACTCATCACTTCATATAGCAATTGTACGAATTAATGGTCTTCACAAGATTGGATGGATTAAAAATAACAAATTTTATAACATTAATGATGAACAATTTTAGTATATATGAATTGTTTTTCTGTTATAGGTAGCAATTTTACTAGTGACGCTTTGCGTTGCATTTAGCACCGCCGCACCGAGCTCCGTGAAGAAACTTCAACGTATTACCAGAGACACCGGACTGGACCCTATCCAAGATGGTGATTCTAGACAAAGACGCCATATTGACTTTTCAGATTTACATTTTGAAGAAGGTGACGAAGCCGTACATATTCGTCAACGTCGTCAGCCTGCTGGATGGAAGTATATATACTAACGGTAGAGTTCAGTGCCGTTTCTAACATTATGTGAAGAAAAGAGAACCGCCCTAACGTACAATCGTATTGAAAATAAAAATGTAAAGAAATAAATGTTTGTTCATTTAGCTGAAAAAAGCTGTCCCTACAATACATAGGTCAGTCATATTAGGTGAAAAACTTTGGAAAATGTTCAAGAAAGTCCCCATGGACGTTTGCGTTGGAAGTTATTCACGGTTAAATATGAGCGGCATTAGCGAATCACTAAATCTTTTTACATTATCTAAGTCCAAACAATATCTATACATAGTATGTGTGCGAGTTGGCGTTTTCAATTTGTAGGTCATGAAAAACGTCACGGTACGTACGGGAAACAACGTATTTCAGTACTGGGAAAACATTTCCGCTATCCAAGTTATTGAAAACATGATTGAGCGTCATATTTTTTAACATAAGACCAGTTGCGTCTAGTTAAAGCTTGACCATTCCGGGATATGTCCTTCAGAAGGTTGAGAAATGTCTTATTTAACACCTTCCTTGCTCTTTTGCGTAAACGCAATACAACTCTGTAACTTATATATCAACAATGTACAGGCTTTTACTGGCCGTACACATGAACATTCTTTGAAATTGTTTTTTACATATTTGTAAAATTAGATTAAATAAAGTCTTAAAAATGTACCCACTCGACATTACAATATATATACAAGAAAAATTTCTTTAAATTTTTGGCCAATTTCGGAGTTAATCCGGACCTGGCAGGCGGCCATACTGTCAGAGTACTTTAGTGTCATAATAGCCCCGCCCCCGGGGTCATTTTCTCGCTGCAAAATACATCCGTATAGCGTCTCTATCTTCCTCCATGCCTCGAGCGCACCAAAGTGGAAGTTCAACGTATTGAAATATCGTACATACCAAAACTACCACTTTTTGCACCCGTCGTTATAAAAGCTGAAAACGGGCTTAGCGGAGAAAATTACTCACCAAAATATTATTGAAGATTAATTAGGTTTGTTATTGAAAAGTGGCGAATGACAAGTGATGAGTGATTTCATTAATCATTAATGTGTGTTACTTATCTCTCAAAATTAATAAAGAAAAGAGAAATCCGACCCTGTTCAGGTTAACGAAATCGTCAATACCGCAGGCCTACTGCAGTTAGTTACTCTGGCTTTTCTCGCTTATAGTGATATTAACCAACATTAGTCGTAGTCAGCTGTTCGTTGGTGTAGCTATATCAAGAATGTTTTGAATTGTGACATCTTATTGTGGGTGTGTTTGTGTAGCACCAGATGTTGGTACTACCATTGATAAACGTTTTAAATAATCAACGAGGTTTTGCTTTGAAAACATTTTGATCGCAAACTTATTTTAATCATAGGTCAAGAATTTGAATAGTTTTACGCATTTATAACTTAGAGCACAAGTTTATCTGTGATTTTGAAAGGTGTGTTTTTTATTTTGTAATTTATTTCGATTCGAAATTAAAGATTTCTTGTGACATATTTTGTACTTATTACAATATGCGCCATCTCATATTGTATTACAGTACACAATATTCATTCACCAGCCAGACCACAAGGCATTCCTATACTTGTCGTTTCGTTTTTAACGAAATTTGCAAGTTCATAAATATTAAAATTCATTTTGTGCCAATTTTGAACTTTCAGGTAGACAGAACACAGCTTCCCAACTTTGCGTTCACAATTTTCTTTGAAGAAGTAGATAAGCTAATTTTGTTTATTTTTATTATAACTTGTGGCCTACTAGATCGGCTGATCTAACCCCAATAGATTTTCTTTATTCAGGGCACTCAAAAGTAAGGTATCTTTGCACAAAACTCAATTTAGTAATTCTATTGTGGTTGCTTTAGAAACCGATCACACACATTGCAGTCCAACTGCGCTACCTATATAGGAGGACCTATTTCTAATCAATTCTACTGATATTTATCATTGCCGTTATTCAACACTTGGTGACGACAGTCTAAGCGTGAGTATCTTTGCCTGAATTCTGATAATATTTAATCCAAAGAAGCCCAGACGATACCTTTTTATAAAACGAACATAAAACCTTACACGTTAAACGTTTTATTTCCGCTGCACACAACTCCAATATGGCGCTCTGCGGATTGTGCAAACACAATGCCCTCAGAGCATCGAGATTTCATATCCTTTTAATAAAACGTACACAGTGAAGGAGCGACGACGTCCATCTCCACCATGGCTTATTATTATGTTTGGTCTATTTTCGGGCCAAAGTGAAAATGTTGGTAGCGAGCGAGCGATGCGCCGAGCGATATTTTATATTGTGTGTATAAAGCGGAGCCCGAGAGGTAAGCCGCTCTGGAAAAATGTTATTTTTCCCGGAATGCACTTTAAGGCGCATAAAACGAGTTCGGATCACAGGACTGCGTCTAGCTAGCCATGCTAGCTGGCCATCCCAGGGTCAGCGCTGTCATATTTCGCTATCCAAACGGCCCCGAATAGCTTCAGTTAAGCATCGAATGAAAAATGTATACGTACTTGTCCGATAAAAGTGGTAGTAAAGCTTACTGGTTTCATCAAAGTGCTCTGAGTGTATTGTAAAATATTATACACGCCTTCTGTATGCTGCATAAAACTTGTCAAAGGCGTTTGTATGATGTCTGCGGTGTTTGTCAGATTAGAAAATTACTGGTTGAGATAGTGAGATATCTCTGCATTTTGTTTGAATTGTTTGATTGTGCACCCATCTCAACAAAAGATTGGTGTCAGGTGTGGGGTACTGAAATGAGGTAGAAGCCAGGCAGCGCTTCCCTTTTCTTAGTAGCCAATCAGTAAACATATGAAAACATACAATATGGTTTCATGTCTGGTTTTGCTTTATGACAATATTTTTACTTTATCATACGCAGTATGTAAAGTATTGTAATCGTGCCGAAAAAAAAAATTGGGATTTTAGCGGAAATAGGTCTTTTTGGGTCCCCTGGACATTTTTGACCAAGGTACAAAAAAATGTCTGTGTGTGTGTGTGTGTGTGTGTATGAGTGTGTGTACCCGATTTTTGTGACGACGATTCCGGAGAAACTACTAAAGGTATCGGAACGAAAGTTCATATTTAGAAGTTTTGTTACCAAACTTAGAGCTGAAAAGCTTTTGGTTCAAAATGGTCCAAAGGAACTGATAGTTTATTCTAAGCCTTTTTGAAGGACTTTGCAAATGAGCCACCATTTCTGTAATTTCGACAAAATAGTTAATTAATAAATTAAAGTAGAAGCAATTTTGAATAATTTATGCCTATGAAATTTTTTGGTAAAATTAATAGTTTAGCTTCAAGAGCAAATTCTGTTTGATCGAGATCGGTCGCATCTGCATTGATATGAAATTACATAGTAGCCAGGATTTTGACAAATATTTTTTTGTGTTGTCACATTCGAAAACAGCTGATCTCATCATAGTGATCAGAGGTTGGAGAACCACTATGGAACGTTGCCGCTGTAGTGCGGCAAATTATAAAATACAAATTTCAAATAAAATAAGATCACCAATTTGATTGTTTGTTGATAAGAAATATCAACCCGTCTTTATATCTAATTCTAAAAACGATAAATTGAGAAAATTATAAATAAAGTATAGCGATGAGTGTAGTTTTATTTTAGTATGTTGGTAGGGATGTGTCATGAACAAATATAAATCTGTCAGAATTTGAATTACCTTTTTAAGGTGCGTTTTCATTAGTGATAATGGCAGTGGTAGCAGACGCCGTTATAGTATTTCCAATAGAAAAGTGCTAGTGACTCATGTTTATGTACATGCAAACTACTATGTGTCATTATCACGATATGTAAGAAATACTATAATTTCGTATTCTACCACCGCCATTAGCTACCATTAGCTACCATTAGCTACCATTACCTACCAATCGGAACGCACCTTTAAACTTGACGTTTCATCAAAGTGGTACCAACCTAGCATTTACTATACAGAAATCATTTATTTATTTTTTTTTAAATACGCATTTCTTAACAACCAACACAATAAACGTTGATGTCGCTCCTGCCAAAAGCTAGATAGCGCGACTCGCTCACATGCGACGGCGACACTCGGCCTTCGGAGACGCGCCGCATCACCGCTCGTCGCGCTATTCCGTACTTTCGGCATTTGTGACATAAATAACTATTATTCTAATGACGTAGTGTAGGTAGTGTCAAATTCTGATGCTTTGACAATACCTACGATTTATCTCAATAGACTACATTCTCATGCAGCTAAACTATTAATTTTATATATTGTATGATAAAGTCATGTGCCTGGCCACATCAGATTTTTTTGTCTAGTATCATTATTCAAGAACTTGATATTAAAATTCTTTGCTCTTAGTAAAGGTCATCCAAAACTCACATTCAGCACCTAAGTAAATAATGATTTTTTATATGTATGCAATATGTATGTTTTAATGTGTAGTTTTTCCTGCAATACTTTTTTGTTTAGTTTTAATCATTTTTTTAAGAATCTATGTCGATCAGTCTTCGAGAAACGGATTTTTTTGTTTATTGGAACTGTTTTGGCTCGTTCTGCAATATTTGGTGCTTCTATATTCACTAAAAATACTATTTTTTTATAGCTCACCTCTTCAAGATGCTAGATCAAAAACAAAATTTTAATATTTGATTTATTATTAAACAAATATACAGGGTTAGCCAAAATTACCTAAATAAAAACACCTAAATAATTCTCCTTAAGAAAATTCAAAACATTCTTCAAACAAAAGTTTCTTGGCTTCAAACAAGATATCCATTAAATATATTTTCAATATACAGGATGCGCATATTATTATGGAAGTTTGGTAACCTTTTCTTTTTTTAAATAGGACACCGTATATATAATTATTATTTTTATTCTAAGATTAATTCGAAGAATACTTTATAGGAATAATTTTTTATAAATGCGTAATTTTTTTATTATAAATTATTCACCAAAAATAGTCAAAATTGCGTGAACACCTAAATAATTTTCCAACTGCAAAAAATCAAACAAATTTGCAAATAAAAGTTTTCTCTAAAAATCTCTTGTTTAAATATCCTTTTAATATACAGTGTATTCATTTTATTATGGAAAATTGCAAACCTTTCCATTTTTTAATAGAACAGCTTGTGTATTTTTTTTTTCAACTCTAAGATTAATTCCAAGAACTTTTATAATTTATTATTAATTTTATAGTTATGAGCAATTAATCAAAACTCTTTACCTTCAAATTAGGAATGTTTTCCCACATACATACACATTTATTTTAATGATAATTGTGTTGATTTTTTCTCTTGGATTGCTTATTTTTTTCCTATTTGGTCAAGTTATTAAAAGTTTGACAGGAAAGAGTTTTGATTGATTGCTTATAACTAAAAAAAAATGTGTTTAAAAAACAAAAATCTGATGTGGCCAGGCACATGACTTTATCATACAATATATAAAATTAATAGTTTAGCTGCATGAGAATCTATTTTATTGAGATAAATCGTAGGTATTGTCAAAGCATCAGCACTTGACACTACCTACACTACGTCATTAGAATAATAGTTATTTATGTCACAAGTGCCGAAAGTACGGAATAGCGCGGCGACCGGTGATGCGGCGCGTCACCGAAGGCGAAGCGTCGCCGTCGCATGTGAGCGAGTCGCGCTATGATGTTTTCGGCAGGAGCGACATCAACGTTTTTTGTGTTGCTTTTTGAGAAATACGTACTTACAAAAAATTAAAAATGGTTATATTTCTGGATAGGAAATGTTAGGTTGATACCACTTCTACGAAACGTCAAGTTTAAAAAGCTAAATCAAATTCTGACAGATTTATACTCGTTCATGACACTGTAGATGTC
Source organism: Melinopterus prodromus (assembly GCA_964023965.1). NCBI lineage: Eukaryota > Metazoa > Arthropoda > Insecta > Coleoptera > Scarabaeidae > Melinopterus > Melinopterus prodromus. Next base: position 11,916,021 of record OZ030391.1, read on the forward strand.
ACATCCGTACCAACATACTAAAACGTAACTATACTCATCGCTATACTTTATTTACAATTTTCTCAATTATCGTTTTTACAATTAGATAACAACGGGTTGATATTTCTTATCAACAAAAAATCAAATTGGCGATCTTATTTTATTTGAATTTTGTATTTTCTACTTTGCCGCAGTAGAGCGGCAACGTTCCATAGCGGTTCTCCAACCTCTGATGAAATCAGCTGTTTTCGAGTGTGACAGCCATAGACATTTCTGTGGTGACAGCACAAAAAATATTTGTCAAATCCAGGCTACTTTGAAGTTTCATATCAATGCAGATGCGACCGATCTCGATCAAATAGAATTTGCTCTTAAAGCTAAACTATTAATTTTACCAAAAAATATCATAGGCATAAATTATTCAAAATTTCCTCTACTTTAATTTATTATTTAACTATTTTGTCGAAATTACAGAAATGGCGGCTCATTTGCAAAATCTTTCAAAAAGGCTTAGAATAAACTACCACTTCCTTTAGACCCCTTTCAACCAAAAGCTTTTCAGCTCTAAGTTTGGTAACAAAACTTCTAAATATGAACTTTCGTTCCGATACCTTTAGTAGTTTCTCCGGAATCGTCGCCACAAAAATCGTTTACACACAGACATACACACACACACACACACACACACACACACACACACACACAGACATTTTTTTGTACCTTGGTCAAAAATGTTCAGGGGACCCAAAAAGACCTATTTCCGCTAAAATCTCAATTTTTTTTTCGGCATGATTACAATACTTTATCTTACTGCGTATGATAAAGTAATAATGCATCTCATACAAAATAATTCTTTATAAAATTGTTAGAATTAATCTTAGCATTAATAAATGTAAAATATACGTTCTGTTAGAAAAAGGAAATGGTTTGCAAATTTCCATGATAAAATAAACATCTGTACATCAAAAATATATATTTAAATGAGAGAATGTTTAAACCCGAAAAACTTTTACTTGAAAAATATTTTGACATTTTTTACGGGTAGAGAATTATTTAGGTGTTCCGGTAATTTTGGCTAATCCTGTATATATTTAGGGAATGCTATCAGTTGTCAAAGTGTAGAAAATTGTATTTACTTATTAACTTAATAAAATAATCAGTAAACTTTTGAGTTTATATCAGATTTCCAATTACATACTTAATTTGACAAAAAGTTTAAGTTAACACACATTTTTTAAAAATTTGCCGAATAAAAAAGTTCAAAAATACAACTATATTTTCGAAAAAAATCATTTATTTTTATTAGTTCATGCATTGCCATTGGAAATCCGTCCACATGCAAACTTTCAACACGTTTGGACAAATTTTCAAAATTTTGGAATTTTTTTTATTGATTCGTTCATGCATTGCCACCGGAAATTCTGTCCATATGAAAAATTTCAACTCGATTGTACATTGGCAAATATGTACAATATGGATTACAATGTTTGAACGCAACAAACAAAGAAACAACAAGCGAAGTTATTATAAGAGTAGTAAAATGACAATGTTTTCTTCCGCAGAATCTGACTCTAAAGGCAGAAATTGAATCTAGTTTTTGCGAAAGGAAATACGTGTATTACGCATTATTTGTGCACTGGTTTTGGAAAAGTAGATTAATTCACAATCTCTGAAGATAGAAATTTTTTCTTGCTCATAAGGGAAGAAAACTACTATTGTCTTTGTGGTTTTACATTTTTGCAGTTGTTTTCTTACAAACAATTCACAATTTTTGCCTCCAAAATCAGATTATATGGAAGAAAAGTATCTTCGGAAAAACTCAAAGCATGTATGTCTGGATGGAGAAGTAAATATTATCTTTTCAGGAAGGACGGAAACCGCATCTTAGTGAAAATTAGGTATTTCAGATTATTTCGATGACTTATTTCCCAACAAAAGTTTCCACATTTTTATGGAAATGGCCTAAATGGGAAATGCGAGGTGGTAGAATTCTGTAAGTAGCCACAAATGAAAGCTTGAACTTTAAACTTGAGAACAGAAAAAACTCATGTGACAATTCTGGACATTGGTATAGTTCAGTCTTTTTAGCATGATGGCAAGTAATATGAATCGGTAGTTTCCTCATATTGGCACAATTTGTCGAAACTGTACCTCAGTAACTTACAACTACATTGTAGACATAGAGACCCAGCTTGGTTTTATTGCAAATAAGTTACATGATTAAATTTTAGCAATAATATCCTTTAACGTGACTTACAAGGCCCGATGTAATCTCCGCGATTATGGTTTCCTTTTACAGGAACTCAGACGTACACACATCTAGACATACAAGACGTTTACTTAGTATTTACCAAGGCTAACCTGTTACTCGTATCTAGAAGATTTAAGCACAAAAAAATATAGCAGCAGAAGTAATCACAACTCTCGCCGGGTCTTAACAAGAGTAGAAGAAAGATCTTGCACCTCAATGTTGCCGACATCCCCGGATTTCAGCCCGATGTTAATTTAGAACGGCGCGAACCCGTGGAGGATTATCGCCGCTAATTTATTGGCGGTAATCAATTTAATTAAATCGACGATATTGGGTGTGTAAGCCGGTCGTTTATTTACTTATTTTTTGCCGTCATTCGCCTTCTCGACGAACCGTGTTCTGTGTAGTAATTACTTTGGTCAATATCAATGACAGTGACCTTTCTTCTTCCTACCGATCGGTGCTGCCGGAGCAGGTTTGGTCGTGCTGCCGGTCGAGACGGTTCAACAAACAGCTGGGAAAGTGTATACTGTATACCGACGATCAGAAAAATAGCAACGCACAAGGATTAAGGACACTTTGAATGTATTATAGTATATTATAATACAAGTTTTATGAGACGAAAATTAGCGCAGTTGTTTTGGGCAGGAACAACGAATGGAACCAATGCGCCAATACGTCTTATAAAACGATTGTTATATACTATGCTCATTAGGGTGGTCCAAATTTATACCTAGCAAAATCTTTTTTTTGCTAGAGGACAACGACCTGTTTACACAATCTGTTCCTTTTCCAGAAATAAAAATTCCCCCAAATTTGAGAAAAATCGGTTAACGTTAACACGTGCCACCGAGCACCTCAAATTTCCCATTTAAAATACATTGCAAAAATGCTTCTTTTTTCCTTTTTTCTTTAACGTATCGTATTTAGAAAAAAAGTTGCGGGAGATAATCAGAAATTGTTTAGAACTCCCTAAGAAACAAATCCACAACCACTATTTTTTTTCACCATCCCCCACCCTCCCCTGCAGTACCATAAATATGAGGCAAAATTTTCTCCAAATTTACAATTTTACAATGTTACGTGTTCTTTAGTTTTGTTTGCATAAATTATTATTAATTACTGACATGTCCCTTTGTCATTTATGAACTAATTTCAAATTGTTTAAACAATTACAAATTGTCTAAAAAAATATTTAATGTAACTAACTCATTTTTATACTTTTTGCAGAAATTATTGGAATATTGGCTTTTTTGTCATTTATTAACAAACTTGCAACTGTAAACAAAAAAATATACAATGTTACGGACAAATGTTTACTATTTTTTGCTGAAATTATTATTTAATTAGTGTTTTTTTTGTCATTTATTAACTAATTTGCAATTGTTTAAGGAAATATCATTTGGTTAAACAAAAGTATACAATGTCACGGACACATTTTTGTATTTGTTGCACAAATTATTATTATATGATATATGATGAACACTGGATTTCACAGTATTTTTTATATAAAAATGTATGTATTTGCTCGGCCCGTCCGGTTCGACCTTTCTTCCATTGGTTCATCAGAAATGTTTTCTGTTCTTCTGATATATTAGCATCCTGTAGTACTTCATGTGGTGCAATATTAAAAAGCCCATCCAGCTTTTCCAGAAAATCATCTTCTTTCTTAGTTTGTGCCGATGTTTTCTGACCCGCTCTCTTTGTATTGTTCTGTATTGGGAATATAAATCTCCTAGCTTTTCCACGCAACGTTGCTGATCTCGCGTAGGAAGGCTTGCTTTTGCCCAAAAAACTTTCACTTCGTCGACCGCAAGATGAGCACCTGCTCTTAAACTTAGTTTTACACATCTCATATTGTAAAACAACACCCTCATTACTTGCATATTGCTTGGAAGCTTATTCCCGATAGTTTGGTGATCATAATGATTAATCAAATATATGGTTTTGCGCAATTCTTTAGAACCTAACATTCTTAATGATGCAATGTGCAAACACACAAGTCGAAACAGCTAACAACGAAATAAAAATACCGTAAGCAGTATAAGCTAAGCAATATAAGACTAGGGCTGTTCGAGTTATCAAAAAATTCAAGTCTCGAATTTCAAGTCGACTACAGCTAGTAGTTATTTGAGTTGTCTCGTATTTATTCGAGTCTCGATATCAAAGTCGAGAGCTTTTTTTATATGGAATGTTCGTAAAATGAATAGAAAAATATGTACGTAACTTTGTATATCATTGTTTAACCAAATAGTATGTTTAAACGAGTGCAAATTAGTTAATAAATAATAAAAATATACAAATAATCTAATAGTAATTTCTGCAAGAAAATAGAAAAATATGTCAGAAACATTGTATATTTTTGTTTAAACAAATAGTATTTGTTTAAACAATGCAAATTTGTTAATAAATGACAAAAAATGTCAATGATCTAATAATTTCTGCAAAAAAATATAAAAATGTGTTCGTGACATTGTATATTTTTGTTTAAACAATTTGTAATTGTTTAAATAAATTGAAGTTAGTTCATTAATGACAAAAGAACATGTCAGTAATCCATTAATAATATTTTATGAAACAAAAATAAAAGACACGTAACATTGTAAAATTGTAAATTTGGAGAAAATGTTGCCTCATATTTATGGTATTGCAGGGGAGGGTACGGGTGGCGAAAAAAAATACTGGTTGTGGATTTATTCCTTTGGGACTTCTGAACAATGTCTGGTAATCTCCCGCACCTTTTTTTCTAAATTCGAAATAAAAAAAGGAAAAAAGTATGCATTTTTGCAATGCATTTTAAATGGGAAATTTGGGTGCTCGTTGGCACGTGTTAACGTTAACCGATTTTTCTCAAATTTGGGAAGAATTTTTTTTTCCGGAAAACGAACAGATTTGGTGGGATCGTTGCCCTCCAGCAAAAAGTCCGTTTTTTGGACCACCCTAATGCTCATCTTACAATCTTCAAAGTTGCTTCTAAAGAGAATGAAACCTATCATTGAGAGAAAACAACAAGTTCCTAACCACCAATTTGGTTTTAGAGAACATTCCATTATAGATCAAGTCCATAGAATAACTGATATCATAGACAAAGCGTTAGAAGAAAAGCTTATTTGCTCAACAATCTTTCTTGATGTGACACAAGCTTTCGGTAAGGTTTGGCACGTAGGATTGATACACAAACTAAAAAGTATGCTACCTTTACAATGCGTCGAGCTGCTAATATCCTATGTATCTGATAGACTATTCAGAATAAAACAGATCGATGAACACTCGGAAGTAAAAGAAGTAAAAGCTGGTGTACCCCATGGTAGTGTATTGGGACCAATTTTTATCTAGTATATACAACCAACTACCTACCACAGCTGGGAAATGTAACAGTCGACACATTCGCAACACGGCTGTAATGGCAGTGGGATCAAGTATTGGATAATCTACTAGGAATGTTCAACAAGCGAGTATTAAAATATATAACTGGACCGAAAAATGGAAGACCAACCTCAACGAACTGAAATCTGCGAACTCTGCAAAGTATTTGGGTATGACCCTGGATACAAAACTAAGGTGGAAAGAACATGTTAAGAAGAAGAGAATAGAGCTTGGCCTCAAATACAGAGAACTCTACTGGCTTCTGGGAAGAAACTCTCAGTTTTCAGTACAGAACAAACTACAAGTTTACAACTAAATACTAAAACCGTTTTGGTTATACGGCATCCAGTTTTGGACTAAAAAAACTCGCGAAAAACTCCAATATACAAGGAATCCAGACTTTCCAAAATAAAGTATTAAGGAATATTTTTAACGCTCCTTGGTACATACGGAATAGTGACCTGCATCGTGATCTTGGTGTCCCAAAAGTCATCCAAGAGATAATATGATTCTCCACAAAGCATGAATCTCGCCTAAGCCATCACGTCAACGTAGAGGCCATGCAGCTACTGGACAACCAGAATCTAGTGAGAACATTAATTTCAATCGATTTCTTTTAGCGTTATGACGTCTTGGACATTTGCAATGGCAACCTTTATTTTTGATTTTTTCATCATGGTAGGGTTTTTATTCATCTCTATTCAACGGTATGAAATTTTCAATTGCAATTTCAATTTTCTGTGTTCAAACTCAGTCTCTACTAATTAGTGGATCAATCTTATTTTATTGTGGATAACATTTTTTACACTATTAATAGTTTGTGACTATTTTCAATAAAATAGCTAGCACATCTTGTATCTGTCTTGTATTTCGAAACATTTTCTTTAAGCTGACAATCGATTGACATATTTTTTGATCCCGATATTTCTAATTGAAAAGGCGACGCACTACATGATGAGGTCTTATGGAGTGATCAGATAGGACACTACGTGCACTGTCATTTTGATGATAATGAATGTATTGATAACCAAATAAAGTACTTGAAACTTGTAATATTGATAGAGCACGAAAAGATGGGAACTTAATTTATTATCATGGTTCGTCAAAATAATCAATTTTTTGTTTGAAACTCAGGCTCCTAACTGGATTTCTTAGCAATTTAAAGACATTTTTTTGTAAAATTAATAATTTAGCTGCATGAGCAAACTTTGAACTTTGAAAGTCATCTATGAAAGAAATCTACCTGAAGGACATAAAGGAATGCCGTTTAATAAAGTAGAGTTGTGTGGAAGAAAACGTTCAATTTGTCCCTCACCTCAGTATAAAATTGGTGACACGTGAGGGGCATTGAAAAACGATAGTTTAAGGGATGATGATCAGTGATCATTCGGAATTATCTACCACACTAGTATGGTCTGAAATGTTGAAATGCCCAGATAATTCCAAGCAATTCGCGTTCGATGTCGAATAGTTTTATTAACTGTGATCAGCGTTCAGCTTACATGTGCTATGGCTCAAATTGCTACATTTCGAACTGAATTTGATTTTAGAACAGCTAGCTTGACTTAATTTTCTTGACAACGAGAGTCAAAACTGAATTTCACATGTTTGGTTGAAGGCGTTTAGTGGTCTTTCCGAAAAGAAATTAATTTTAGATAGCAATAAAGTAAAAATAAGTGAAGAAGCATATAATTGCAATCTGTCGCCTATAATTTTAATAGAATCGCTGCAATACAACAAAATGAAAATCAGGATGACCATCAAGACCACAAATAGTTCTCAACTTTCCATAAAATTAGAACGATCTAAACAGAATTCAACTGGGGTGCACAAAAAATACAAATTAACACAAGCCTAATGACCAAGGAAAAGAAATTTTACAATTAAAAAATTAGAAACTCCAGTCGCACTACCGGTTTTTTTATAATAAGTTGTCCGATCACCAAAACAATCAATCAATGTAATGGACAAATCCTAATGCAAAGAAGCAAAAAAGCGTGTAGGTATTACATAACAACAAGAAATAGACTTTATTCCATGGTGGTACATATTTTTTGACACTGATTGTAAACACGCACACACACAGACACACACACACACACACACACATATACATACACACCAACAGGTCTTGTCAGTCAGTAGCCTTGGGCTTGTAGCCGCATATACTTGCATCGTGTGTATTAATTCAGAGGACACACACTTCCGTGGCGCCTTCTCCTCTGGTGACCTCCTTTCGACGAACATTAATTATAATTCTCCGCTGGTGCCGTTTCGTGTGTTACTTCGATCACCTCGACATCGTGCGGTGCGGCGCGCCGAAAAAAGATGCACACGATCGAGGAGAGTCGAGATGAAAAAAAGAATCACTAGCGGTAGTCCGCACTCGCCTCCTGCTCGATTTATGTCTACCTTTACACGCATTGACAGGATGTACTTATATGTTGGTCAGTTACTGATTAAAGTTGAACTGGTAGCGGTTACTTAACTGGTTTTTATTTTCCGGAGTCATCGTGGTCTTGTGTCTGTTTCATGGTTCTTTTTTTTTTTGGCTGTTGATGTACGACGTTGAGTGTGATATGTATATGAATTATGTATATCATAGACGGATGGTGATGATCTATTAACTTGATTGTAGTTTTTATGGTAGTTATGGACTATTTTAGTATATTTTAGTATATCTTTGCAGTTCTTTGTCTTTTAATTATGTCGTATATATTGATCTGCGTTGTTTTTAGGTTTTACCTGTTTTTCTCGGTAAATGTACGAAAACTTGTCATTATAGTAATTTTTTAACCACCGATCCAGTAAAGATTTCAAAATGTGCACTGTTGAGGTATCAAGCTGTTATGGCACTTATGGCTATGGCTTGCAGATTTCAGAATACTTTGAGAATACTTCACGTCAAACTTGGGAAAGTGGATATAAAATGCTAAAAAAATTTCCGTTTTTTTGTTGTTCTTAAAAACATGTTTCTTACTTGATACTGTTATGTGGCACGGACAGTTTGTTTATATAAAATAGTATAATATTATACATGCTTTATAAGACGTAAAAATTGGCGCACGAGTTGTTTTGGGCACGACGAGCGTAGCGAGGAGTATAACTAAGAAATAACTAAGAAATCCTCAACACTTTAAATGTATTATAGCTTCCTACGTGTATGCTGATATTCAATAAATACAACATACAATATACAATCTCGCAGCAGTAATTAAGATCGTTCATATCTACGATGTAGGTTTGATCTTCGCATAATACCTTATTAAAATAAATGCGGTCCTTGAATTATATCTGAAGAGGGGAATTGATGTTTAGTTGAAAGAATGATGACGATCAATTACCCGAGTCGCAAAACATCGCCGAAATGTCATGCTGGCGTATTTTGATGAAACAAAACAAAACTAAGAAAGCCCCAATCCCTTGGCCATACTATAGCGGCTACACGTATGTTTAAAAATGTATAAAATATTGATATTTCTCAGTTTATGCGATAGCAAGCGATTAAGAAGAGGCAGAGTGTGATTATGTGTTGTACGTTTGACATATGGCATTTGATATCAATGTGTAGGTACTGTGTACCAATCTTAGAAAAAAGTTACTAAAAACGATGTTACAATTTGTTAATTGTAACACCGAAAACAGCGTTACAATGTGTGCATTGTGAATGCAAAGTAGAAAAATTAAATTTAATATAAAATTTAGTATAAAATCCCATTACAAATTGTCAATATATTGAACACCAAAATACTTGGTAAATTAGTATATTTAGTAAATAGGGTCCAAGTTATCTCGTCTATCATTCAGTAAAAACTTACCACCAAACGGACAAAACTCAATTAAAACAAATATGAGTCAGTGAAATAAAAGTTTCACTCGCATTTCAACCAAGGTTAACATAACAATTACCCATCGGTCACATTTCTGGTCACAGTTTAATCCGCATTTAATCCCTCGTACAGGAAAATTACAGTAAGGCAATAATCATCGGTTACGATCTGCCATTATTCGGTGAATAATGATCACGGCTGACGCCGCGCCGCCACCGCTCTCGGACAAAAGCCCCATCGGGTTGAACGACATCAAAAACGAGTAAAATATTTGCATTTCCTGCCGATGTCCGATTATGCAATTCGAAATATGCATTTCTCGTCGCCGTATACAGGAAATTAGACTGGCGTACGAGCGTTACCGCGTGGCGGCGTTGCTCGTCGCTCCGAACAGGTATTTCTGCACTCCATCCGCGAGCAAGCCATGCAATGCCCCGGCCTAACCTGCCCTAACTCGATTACATTAGATATAGTTCGTGTAACGGGGACCCACCGGCGCGCATATGAACTAAAGTGCACACAGACAGGAACAGGAAATTTACTTCAATTACGCCGTGCAAAAATATTTTCCAGTTTATTGCCTTAATTACCATCGCATACGTCGATCCTCTATGTTGGTAGTTCGTCGGTCTGTCCTGGGTCTGTCTATATATAGACCCTATGATATGCTCGAGTCTCGACGAGCGTTAGTAACCTGAAGAAATTCCAGTTAACGATTAATTTTAATTCCACTTTTTTTTTGTCATTGGCTACTAATTGATTCTCTACTTACTTTTGATCCTCGTTATCAGCTAGTTTCCTGCACTTTTTTGTGGTTATATCATCAGAATATATTCAGTTTGGATCAGTTTCGATTCAGAAACACACGACAATCGATCAGGTCTACATAATAAACACGATGATAGAAAGAACTTTACAAGAAAATAAAAGTATTCTCCTCCGTATACCTGTATGTAGCAAAAGCCTTCGACAAAGGTTGGCACGTGGACCTAGACCTAGTCAATAAGCTATAACTACTAAAATAATATCTTTCTGACAGATACTTTCGTACAAAATAAGATAATAAGTAGCCACCTCAACAGTCAAAAGAATTAAAGCTGGAGTACTACAAGGGAGTGTACTTGGTCCAATTCTGTACCTTCTTTAAACACGTGAACATCCACAACTAGATGGTGTTACCATTGCCACGTTTGCTGAAGACACTGCTATCGTGATAGTTAGATAAAAGTGTTGAATTGGCGACACTTAAATTACAGAATGCTGTCGACAATGTTGGATATTGTGTGCAACGATGGCCAGTTAAAAAAATCTGATGTGGCCAGGCACATGACTTTATCATACAATATATAAAATTAATAGTTTAGCTGCATGAGAATCTATTCTATTGAGATAAATCGTAGGTATTGTGAAAGCATCAGCATTTGACACTACCTACACTACGTCATTAGAATAAAGTTATTTATGTCACAAATGCCGAAAGTACGGAATAGCGCGACGAGCGGTGATGCGGCGCGTCATCGAAGGCGGAGTGTCGCCGTCGCATGTGAGCGAGTCGCGCTATCTAGTTGTTGGCAGGAGCGACATCAACGTTTATTGCGTTGTTTTTAAGAAATACGTATTTAAAAAAAAATAAATAAATGATTTCTGTATAGTAAATGCTAGGTTGGTACCACTTTGACGAAACGTCAAGTTTAAAGGTGCGTTCCGTATGGTAGGTAAGGTAGCTAATGGCGGTGGTAGAATACGAAATTATAGTATTTCTTACATATCGTGATAATGACACATATTAGTTTGCATGTACATAAACACGAGTCACTAGCAATTTTCTATTGGAAATACTATAACGGCGTCTGCTACCAATGCCATTATCACTAATGAAAACGCACCTTAAAAAGGTAATTCAAATTCTGAGATTTATATTTGTCCATGACACATCCCTACCAACATACTAAAATAAAACTACACTCATCGCTATACTTTATTTATGATTTTCTCCATTTATCGTTTTTAGAATTAGATATAAAGACGGGTTGATATTTCTTATCAACAAACAATCAAATTGGTGATCTTATTTTATTTGAAATTATAATTTGCCGCACTTCAGCGGCAACGTTCCATAGTGGTTCTCTGATGAGATCAGCTGTTTTCGAATGTGACAACACAAAAAAATATTTGGCAAAATCCTGGCTACTATGTAATTTCATATCAATGCAGATGCGACCGATCTCGATCAAATAGAATTTGCTCTTGAAGCTAAACTATTAATTTTACCAAAAAATGTCATAGGCATAAATTATTCAAAATTTCATCTACTTCAATTTATTAATTAACTATTTTGTCGAAATTACAGAAATGGCGGCTCATTTGCAAAATCCTTGAAAAATGCTTAGAATAAACTAAAAAGCTAAACTATTAATTTTACCAAAAAATGTCATAGGCATAAATTATTCAAAATTTCCTCTAGTTTAATTTATTATTTAACTATTTTGACGAAATTACAGAAATGGCGGCTCATTTGCAAAATCCTTGAAAAAGGCTTAGAATAAACTACCAGTTCCTTTGGACCCTTGTGAACCAAAAGCTTTTCAGCTCTAAGTTAGGTCATGAAAATTCTAAATATGAACTTTCGTTACGATACCTTCAGTAGTTTCTCCGGAATCGTCTCCACAAAAATCGTTTACACACACACACACACAGACACACACACAGACATTTTTTTGGACCTTGGTCAAAAATGTTCAGGGGACCCAAAAAGACCTATTTCCGCTAAAATCTCAATTTTTTTTTCGGCGCGATTACAATACTTTACATACTGCGTATGATAAAGTAAAAAATCTGATGTGGCCAGGCACATGACTTTATCATACAATATATAAAATTAATAGTTTAGCTGCATGAGAATCTATTCTATTGAGATAAATCGTAGGTATTGTCAAAGCATCAGCATTTGACACTACCTACACTACGTCATCAGAATAATAGTTATTTATGTCACAAATGCCGAAAGTACGGTATAGCGCGACGAGCGGTGATGCGGCGCGTCACCGAAGGCGGAGTGTCGCCGTCGCATATGAGCGAGTCGGCTATCTAGTTTTTGGCAGGAGCGACATCAACGTCTATAGTGTTGCTTTTTAAGAAATACGTATTTAAAAAAAATAAATGATGTCTGTATAGTAAATGCTAGGTTGGTACCACTTAGACGAAACGTCAAGTTTAAAGGTGCGTTCCGATTGGTAGGTAATGGTAGCTAATGGCGGTGGTAGAATACGAAATTATAGTATTTCTTACATATCGTGATAATGACACATATTAGTTTGCATGTACATAAACATGAGTCACTATCAATTTTCTATTGGAAATACTATAACGGCGTCGGCTACCACTGCCATCGTCACTAATGAAAACGCACCTTAAAAAGGTAATTCAAATTGTGACAGATTTATATTTGTTCATGACACATCCCTACCAACATACTAAAATAAAACTACACTCATCGCTATACTTTATTTATAATTTTCTCAATGTATCGTTTTTAGAATTAGATATAAAGACGGGTTGATATTTCTTATTAACAAACGTCAAATTGGTGATCTTACTTTATTTGAAATTTGTATTTTATAATTTGCCGTACTACAGCGGCAACGTTCCATAGTGGTTTTGCAACCTCTGATGAGATCAGCTGTTTTCGAATGTGACAACACAAAAAAATAGTTGTCAACATCCTGGCTACTATGTAATTTCATATCAATGCAGATGCGACCGATCTCGATCAAATAGAATTTGCTCTTGAAGCTAAACTATTAATTTTACCAAAAAATTTCATAGGCATAAATTATTCAAAATTTCCTGTGCTTTAATTTATTAATTACCTAATTTGTCGAAATTACAGAAATGGCGGCTCATTTCCAAAATCCTTCAAATAGGCTTAGAATAAACTGAAAGGCTAAACTATTAATTTTACCAAAAAATGTGATAGGCATAAATTATTCAAAAATTACTCTACTTTAATTTATTTATTAACTATTTTGTCGAAATTACAGAAATGGCGGCTCATTTGCAAAATCCTTCAAAAAGGCTTAGAATAAACTACCAGTTCCTTTGGACCCTTTTCAACCAAAAGCTTTTCAGCTCTAAGTTAGGTCATGAAACTTCTAAATATGAACTTTCGTCCCGATACCTTTAGTAGTTTCTCCGGAATCGTCGTCACAAAAATCGTTTACACACGCACACACACACACACACACACACACACACACACACATACAGACATTTTTTTGTACCTTGGTCAAAAATGTTCAGGGGACCCAAAAAGACCTATTTCCGCTAAAATCTCAATTTTTTTTTCGGCATGATTACAATACTTTATCTTACTGCGTATGATAAAGTAAAAAACAAATCCAATAATCAATCAATTAAATAATACCATCGTCTATAGTCGAATGCGGAAAAATACCTTGGTGTGAAGCTAAACAGTACGCTTCTCTGGAAAGCACAAGCTCCTACTTTACAACCAGATACTCAAACCTGTGTCAGCTTATGGCATCCTATGGCATTCATATTAATTCCTCTGTCTATGTCATTGGCTATTAATTGGCTACTGATTCTCTACTCACTTTTGATTCTGGTTATCAGCTAGTTTCCTGCACTTTTTTGTGGTTATATCATCAGAATATATTCAGTTTGGATCAGGCTTCGATTCAGAAACACACGACAATCGATCAGGTCTACATAATAAACACGATGATAGAAAGAACTTTACAAGAAAATAAAAGGATTCTCCTCCGTATACCTGGATGTAGCAAAAGCCTTCGACAAAGGTTGGCACGTGGACCTAGTCAATAAGCTATAACTATTAAAATAATATCTTTCTGACAGATACTTCCGTACAAAATAAGATAATAAGTAGCCACCTCAACAGTCAAAAGAATTAAAGCTGGAGTACTACAAGGGAGTGTACTTGGTCCAATTCTGTACCTTCTTTAAACACGTGAACATCCGCAACTAGATGGTGTTACCATTGCCACGTTTGCTGATGCTATCATGCTATCATGGTAGTTAGATAAAAGTGTTGAATTGGTGACACTTAAATTACAGAATACTGTCGACAATGTTGGATATTGTGTGCAACGATGTCCAGTTAAATAAAAAAAATCAAATCCAATAATCAATCAATTAAATAATACCATCGTTCTATAGTCGAATACGGAAAAATACCTTGGTGTGAAGCTAAACAGTACGCTTCTCTGGTAAGCACAAGCTCCTACTTTACAACCAGATACTCAAACCTGTGTCAGCTTATGGCATCCTATGGCATTCATATTAATTCCTCTGTCTATGTCATTGGCTATTAATTGGCTACTGATTCTCTACTCACTTTTGATTCTGGTTATCAGCTAGTTTCCTGCACTTTTTTGTGGTTATATCATCAGAATAGATTCAGTTTGGAACAACTGCGATTCAGAAATACACGACAATCGATCGGGTCTACATAAGAAACATGATGATAGAAAGAACTTTACAAGAAAATAAAAGAGTTCTCCTCCATATACCTGGATGTAGCAAAAGCCTTCGACAAAGTTTGGCACGCTAGTCAGTAAGCTATAACTATTAAAATAATATCTTTCTGACAGATACGTCCGTATAAAATAAGATAATAAGTAGCCATTTCAACTGTCAAAAGAATCAAAGCTGGAGTACTACAAGGGAGTGTACTTTGTCAAATTATGTACCTTCTTTAGACACGTGAACATCCGCAACTACTAACACATTTGCTGAAAACACTGCTATCGTGGTAGTTAGATAAAAGTGTTGAATAGGCGACACATAAATTGCAGAATGCTGTCAACAATGTTGGATGACATATGCAACGATGGCCAGTTGAACCGAAAAAAAAAATAATCAATCAATTATATATCACCGTTCTTTAGTCGAATACGGAATAATACCTTGGTGTGAAGCTGAACATTAAGTATCTCTGGAGAGCACAAGCTCCTACTTTACAACCAGATACTCAATCCTGTGTCAACCTATGGCATCCAACTGTGGGGCTGCACTAACTCAAGCAATATCCACCATTATTAAACGCGTCCAGAATAAAGTGCTATGAAATATTGCGGGTGCATCTCCGTACCTACATTAGAAATAGAAACCTCCAAAGGGATCAGATGGTATTAGTAATCACAGCAATAAGAATGTTTGCAAAGTTGTTACTTTCCATCAGAACACACGTTTTTAGCACCCGAAAGTCGAGGCAATCCAGCGCCTTGACAATGGTGCTGGATGCTCCTTTTGAGTTAATGGAGTGATGCAAAGCATAGCGCTATGTGCGTGTTATGTGACCAAAGCAGAGCAAGTTAAAACCTTAAAACGTCAGCATATTAACCAAATTAGAGTTAAATCTCCTATATATCCAGCTATATATCGATTCAGCTATAATGGTGGCTAAATAGATTTCATGTTCCAAATACAGTGGCAGAAGTACACATCGTAAAATAGAATTTGTTATGATTATGATTTTGTATTTAAATAAAGAACACGCTAAATTGTTGATATTTGATTTTTTTTATTAGATTTCTTATAGACGTACATATTTTCGAATTATAACAACTACCAATCTGCAAGAAATTATTTGCCAGCTATCATCTCCGCTTCTGCAGCCATAAACACCGTAATTTCACATGAATCATCTGCAAAACAACATTCATTATTGGTTTTATTAGCAGAACAAGAACAAATTTTACCTTACCATGTAAATGTTCCATTGACTGTTCCATTCAACTGTTCTGTTGAAATGTATTCTACAGGATTTTCCGTATGCAAATGGTTGATACATTTTGCATCTCCCAGCAGATATGATTTAACAAGTTCTTTGTTTGTTTTAAAGCCTAAAACGAGAATTTTGTTTTCTATGTAAGATAAGACAATCCTAAGCTCTATTTTTTTCTCTGAAATATTCTAATGAAGTCGAAAATATCTCGTTGGCCATTTATACTCCCTAGTAATTGCTCACTTAATGTTTAAGTGCCGAGCATTAAGTTTTTGATTAAATAATATGTCAGAAAACGCACTATATCGTGCTAACTGACGTACACTGACCTAAGACTACCGCAACAAATTGGTATGAAGGTAGCTATAGTTCGGTATTATAGTAACTTTGATAACGACTCGCATAAATGTAGAAATATAGCAATAGTTTGAAAATCTGTTCTTACAGAATTAATAAAATTATAAACCCCTAACCACAACAAGTATTTTAGAAACCTAAATACGTATTTCAGCAACTATGTTGCCATCTTCAGTAGAACCTAAAAAGAGGCTTGGACAATATCCAGTAAAGATACTATGAAGTGCTAATCTCTCTTTTCCTCTTTTTAGGTTCTACTGAAGATGTCAACATAGTTGCTGAAATACGTATTTAGGTTTCTAAAATACTTGTTGTGGTTAGGGGTTTATAATTTTATTATTAAGTTCGCCACAGTCTCCAAAATATTGTCATCTTACAGAATTGACAAATCGGAATCAATTGCTACGAAAGCTGTTAAAACTTAAGCTTTAACAATGCACTAGACACTATCAACCGAAATAGCAACTGTGATACAGAATTAGACTCATTATCTGATCTGACAAGCAGCAAAACTATTAGTGGCCGAAAGAAAATTGATTTTCACGTAATCATTAGTCCATTACCATTGTCTCGAAAGTTTATTCATCAGATTGGTAGTACTCAATTCTACATTCAGGTTATGGTATATGTTATATTTTATATATACAGGGTGTTTCAGAAATAACGGCTAACCTTGAAGGACCATATTCATCAAGGACAGAGAAGCAATTTTGGTCGAATAACCTATAGTCTATTTCAAAGTTTTATGTACTAACAAAATTGTATTGAAGAATTCGTCTAAGGCCGGCCCTGGTAAATAGCCGAACGCGCATGACTTGACGACGGTTGCAAAAGACCGTACAAACAATTAAAAAATAGAGAGATTAGTACCTACCTAATCCAGAAATGTGATGCGAACAAACGTTGTGATTATTAAGCGTTATCGCCGAACAAAACAAAGCGACTCAACACAGCAACTAGGCGTCTCGGCCGAACAAACTTATGTCGCATTCTAGCCATAGAATTCCAATTCAATACTACACAAATCACTACACAAATACACCAACATTAAGATTCCAAAATCCAAATGATTTTTATTGTTGATAATCCAACCAACAGCTGACAGACCATGACCACGCTTGTATACGTTCATATCAACCTGGCGAATGTAGGTCATTGTCACGTTCAGCGAGAAAGCCCGCAGTGGGGGAGACCGAATGTTCCCCGCGGCGTTGATTTGTCACCAGTTGCAACACAACTGTGGTGGATTGTGGTCGATTGTCTTCCGCTGGTCAGGGACGGACTCCGTCTTTCTTCATTAATTTTCTCAATAATGCGTAAAGTTAGACCATACGTTATTTGACAAAACATGCTTATTACGTCCTTGGGCATATGCTCCTTCAAGGTTAGCCGTTATTTCTGAAACACCCTGTATATTGTTATATATGTTATATCACTTTCTTTCCTCAGAAGCAAAATAAACCAAATTGTTCTGTGGATTGTTTAGATTACTTGTGTTACACAAATAGTGTATTCCACATACGATAATCTAAATAAGAATTCACTCATTTACGCTGGTTCTGGCATTGAGTTGCAAGAACGGAAATGAAAATTTAACGCATCGAGTCTGGCGCGGTTTTACGATTACCCGCAGTGCCCTTCGAGTAAATTTTCCATTGTCCGCTCGCAGACCGTCTCCGTCGCTTGGCGCGCTCGCGATTATAATGCAAATGTTTGCAGTTTTATCTAGAAAACGGAAAATGCACAACACGGTGTACTCCGGTCGTTATACACAGTTGTTAAGTATTTAAAAGGGATTAAGAGCCGTGTTTTGTTTATGATTATTCATGGCGGCGGCACTTATGCAGTCCGGATATTTGCATAGCAAAACCGCTGCGGCCGGCCGGTCTTCAAAACGACCTCCACGACGCATCTATTCGTGCTATTATGTTCTTCCATCTTTAGCGTTAAACAATAAACCATACAAGTGGTAGGTCTTCAGACCGTGAAATTCGGACAAGATAACATTTTTAAAATTGAATAGTTATCATGGGTATTAGCATTTTTACAGTGGGTATGACTTATGGCTTCCTCGATTGCGGTGTTTGTTAAAAAAATGCGTCCTAATTAAGACTGAACGGGAAATATATTGCTGTGGATGTGTATCACTGGAAAATGCGAGGCGAAATTATTGTTGGTTTAAATTAGTTCGGCGAAGCGATGAAAAAAAAAAAAGGTAACGGACGAGGTTATCAATGGACGTCGGCGTTTTTCATGTACGATAAAGAGATTCCTGGAGTTACTCACTGAAAGCGAACGAGTGCATTTCTCTGTATGTAATCTATGCTAATTCGGTAAAAACTATAATATTCGTGGAATATATGAACAATTACTACGCCGTTATATGATGCAATATCACCTGACTTGATGTAACCTTATTATTATAATAAAGCTTAATAATATTGTAAAAATTCTAGGACATTTCATTTCAAGAACATGGTATCTACGGTTTTAGACTTCGGGCACAAAGCTTTTACAAAAATACAAAAGCCGACCTTGGTCTTTACATATTGTCATTTTTTTGCAAACTACTCACTTTATTTGTAGCTTTAAACATTCATTATGATACAGTAGATACCAGTAAAGAAATGACATATTATTATGTTGGTATTTACAAAATCTGAAATAAAACAAATTTATTAGCTTTGATGTTTTTACGAGCAGTGCAATCCGGCTTTGCTCGTTTACTAACGATTACACAGCAACAAAACGAGTGTGCACAAACTTGAGGAACAAGCTTATTTTTTACCAGCATTACGATCATATTTGAAAAGTCATTCAATCTCTAAAGTTTTTATAAATACCATCCCTTTAGGTGTCTTAGAATTCATTTTTTGTGATTATCTCAGAAAACTAGCGGTAGACACCATTATTATAAAAAAATTATAAATTCATTATAACTTAAGGTTTTTATTTTCTACTTATGACGTTTCTGGTTTTTTAAGGATGGCAGCGCCCTATTATTCTTACCGATTTTATTAGATCTTTTAATTGTTTTAATTTAAGCAGAAAACGTTGATTGCCATCCTAAGGAAAATTTTCAAGAAAAAGAAATTTGTGAAATATCAATTACTATTAATGTACATATATTGCTTAGGACCGAAAACGAATCCAGACTCAAAAATGTCCTATAAAAATTTTGAAAAAAATTTATTCCAGTTGAACCCAATGCCATAGAATCCTCCTAAGCAACACATAGCAAACAATAAACTTTACACTTTTACCTAAAAACGCATAGAAATCCGGAAAGTCATGAATCAGCACACGATGGGGAGTCATACGGTATAGGGGTTTCGGGGCTGAGGCCAACCCTCTTCGCTATGGAATCTGTACAGACAGAAAGACGTGTGCGATTTATTATATTTATTTATTATAGAATATGATGAGGCACCATTGTACAAACGTACAAACCACATCATCGGCGTCTATAAAATTCCAGGACAGTGAATCTGCTTGAATCGATGATATCCTGCAAAATCCACTGGTAATGATTGTGTATTGTTTTGCCATTTTGTTATAACTAACAAAGAAGTTTAAAAAAGTCGGTCATGGGAGTAGTGCAACTTCAAAGCTTGGACTTTAAAGCTATAAAGCGCGAACCCATGTGACGACTCTATGTAATTTACTTCATGTTAAATTATTGCCCTTGCAGTGTTCCATTTTACATTTGGGCAGTGATATCTGGCGAGAACAAAAAACATAAATCAAAAATTAAAGAAAAATATATAAAAAAATATATTACATTGGTGATATCATTGTAAATATAATTGTTATTCAATTATATTTACTCTGAGCTAATATGGTTGGAAGAGACGAACAAAAAAAGTAATACGTTATTGGCACGACCAAAATTCTGCCCAAAACGTTACTGAAAACATATACGTTACATAAACTAGGAACTCGTCAACACTAGATGCACTATAGCTTGCTACTTGCATGCTGATATTCAATAAACTATTTATTGCGCATATAGAATCCCGCGGCAATATTTTAACCCAATCATATCTACGATGTAGGTTTGATCTTCTCCTAACTCCGTATTCATTCGATAGATGTGGTCCTTGTATTACATCTGAAAGGGGAATTGGATGTTTAGTTGACAAGACTGATGCACCATCACTTACCAGTCGCAAAACACCACCGAAAACGTCATGCCGGCGCATTTGATGAACAGATCAAAACTAAAAAAGCCCCAACCCTTTGGCAATAGTATAGCATGCTAAACACGTGTTTAAATATGTATAGAATATGGATATTTAGCAATTTATGCGCTTGCAGGGGATTCTAAAACGGCAGTTTGTGGTTATGTGCGGTTTCGTTTGACATATGGCATTTGATATCAATGTGACCAATCTTAAAAGACAGTTACTAAAAACGGCGTTACCATTTGTCATCTGTAACACCGAAAACAGTGTTGAAAACATTGTGAATGCATAGTAGAAAAATTCAATTGTAGTAGTTCTATAGACCAGCGTTTTGCAACCTTTTTCTTCTGTCCTTCTGCTGACGTCAGGCGTATAGTTCCGCTTCTAGGACTCCGCGGAGCATCGGTTCGGAAACGCTGCTATAGACTACTACCAGTAGAACATACCATAGTTCCTGGCTATTCCCTCCGTTTTCTGCTAAAGTTCCTGGGTATTCCCTCCCAGATCTGATTTCTTTCTTCTTGTGGTTCTTGTGGTAATACCACAAAACGGCTCGGGATTATGAAAGGGATGCCCCAGATCATTGATTTGCAAGGCTGTAGGCAGTTTTATTGCCTTGGTTTCTTCATGTTCAGGCACCCACAGCAGACATGTCAATTTGTTCAGATAGTTAGTCGATTAGATATATCTTGTAGGTGCCAATAAGCAAAACACACGAAGACATGGATGCGAATGGAAGTACGCCCAAGAAGCTGAAAAGGGAGAAGTAGAAGTTATTAGAAGATACCAGCCAGATAATTATCAATCCACAAGGATAAATTATGACAAGCTGACGATAAATCAGCACTTATAGTGGATAATTATGTAGGATTCGTTCAACAACTGAAAAACGCTGCAAAAAACGTTCTGCGACCGACACAAAATATTAATCTGATCGTCAAAACACCTCGTAGGACCAAACGTGGTCTCTCTATTAATTTAGTTGGTTGTGGCAGTGGCGGCGCAGTGGGGCCAGCCGGCAGCGCCGGACGCGGGCGGCCCACGTGATGAAAAATGATATTGGAACAAGATTGATCGTTTTCCGGGGCTTTCCACAAAGGTAAACAGTGATTTGCATACAGCAAATTGCTGTGTTCGTAACCGCACAACAGTTCGACGCGGATGCACATTTTGTTAATCCGCCCGAGTCCGACGCGCCCCCTACATAATATCCGCGCAATGCCGGCCAGTGACGGACTGGGAAAAATCGGTTGTCACTAAAAACTATATAATTTCTATGAGAAATTATCGTAGATAAGTACTAAAGAAAACTTTGTTTTACTGACAGTTATGTATTTTGTAATGATTCATAAGAAGTTTTAACTGGCGTGTTCTTCCTCCAGGTAGCTGTTAGATTGAATTAAAATATGAATATAAAATGTGGTATACTGTCAGAATGACATTTCAATTTCAGTTATTAAGAATAATATCTGCTAATGTACTTACCCTAAAAGGAATAGTAGGAGTTTATTTACTTTTGTAGATGGATTTATACAGAATTGTTGCAATTTAGAATTTTATTGAAATCAGTATTACTTTAACTACTTCTACCAGGCTTTCCTATTTTGTTGAACTAATTGACGTTCTAAAGATACTATATTAGCAAAATATGGCACTGACCATACAATAGACCATACTATACAATAGTATAGACATACTTTGCAGTTAGCATACAATGTGGGTTAGGTTGAAGCGACTACTATTCACCTGTAAATGCTAGTCATTCGATTGATCAAAAAGGAAAAATTCAAATGCTTCCTATCCATTTCGATTTTTATGAAGTATACTTGGTGGTATAAGTTGAGGTGAATAAAACACTTAGTTTGATATTGAGATCAGAATTGTGGGAATGTAATTTTTCAAAAATCGTATTATTTTATAACTATAATAAAATATTAATTATTTTTTTAAACTGCCTTTGTTGGCCATCTAATTGAGCTAGAGCTAGAATGTTCAATAAGGCTTTTCTTGATATTATGTACAAATGAATTTGCAGAGAAAACTATTTCTTAATTTATTTTTTCAAATTAAAGTAGTTTTAAAGTGGCATGGGTTTGGGTATATGTCTTAATGAAAGTTTCTAGACGTAACGTTTTGAAGAAAATGCGGTAAAAGTTTAGTGGTTTACGAGGTAGGATAAGAAACTAATAGTTTTTCTGAAGACATATATAGGAGTATCAATCAACATTTTAACTCAAAAAAATTAAACTAGAAAATGAATATAAGTAATACAGGCATTCATTTTAGTCCGTGGTGTGATATCGTTAGTGAAGAAGTAAAACTCCGTTGTGGACTAATTTATTTGTTTAATCTTAGGCAATTAATTTTGGTTCAAAAGGGTCCAAAGGAACTGGATGTTTACACTTAACATTTTTTAACAATTTTGCAAATTAGCTGCCATTTCTCTGTATTCGTCAAAAAGGTTAAACAGTAAATTAAAGTAGAGGAAATTATGAATAATTTATGTCTACGACATTGTTTAGTAAAATTAATAGTTTAGCTGCATGATCAAATTGTATTTGATTGAGATCGGTCGTGTCTGCATCTTAGTTAGCCAAGATTTGACAAGCAGTTTAATTCTAATGTCAGTAGGTAGTGTCATACGCTGATATTTTGACAATACCTACTCTCAAGAGCAAAAATATCATTTAAAAAAATCTGTTGTGCAGTCTCATATATGTTTGTTTGTGACCTTTGTATGTTCTTTTTTGGAGTTTGATTTGATTGTCAATTGTGTAATTTATATCTCATTTCCTATAGCGCTTGAAGAAGTGACCAGTAGGACACAAAAAATGTCGCGATTGCTAAAATAAAACTGAAATAAGAAAACCGACCACTTTTTATTGTATTAAAATATCTGTCAAATCCTGGCTAACTGCTTTATTTTAATGCAGATACGACCGATCTTGATCAAATAGAATCTCATTTACTATTAGATTTATAAATAGTATGATAAAGTCATTCGCCTGGCCACATCAGATTTTTTTTACCTGAAAACCAAAATATGATAAAATATTGTAATAGTGTCGAAAAAAAGTTTTAAGTCCTTTTGGGTCCCCTGAACATTTTTGACCAAATTTAGAAGTTTCGTGACTAAATTTAGAGCTGAAAGAAGCTTTGTTCAAAAGCGTCCAAAGGCTCTGGATTGGTTAATCATGATTAGCAGCCTTTTCCGTAATTACATCAAAATAGTTAAATAATAAATTAAAATAGAGGAAAGTTTGTATAATTTATGTCTATGATCTATTTGATCGATATCGTGTTTGCAGTAAAACTAGATAGCTAGGATTTGACAATTATTTTCTTTCTAATAACAGTAGTGACCCTACTGTTATTAGAATGAAAATAATTGTCAAATCCTAGCTATCTAGTTTTACTGCAAACATATCGATCAAATAGATCATAGACATAAATTATACAAAATTTCCTCTGTTTTAATTAATGCTGATTTTTTGACAATCCCTATTTTATCAAGATCGCGTGTCTGCATTTAAACCAGTTAGCCAGAATTTGACAGATATTTTGACACTATTGACAGTATTGTCAGAACAGCAGCCTTTGCGCTGGGAAACACTGCTGTATAGAATGATAAAGTCATCTACCTGGCACCATTTTTGTATCGAAAAAACCTATGACTACTACTAGATAATAGAATAGACAATAGTTGACGATTGGAGTAAATCCATTCAAGAATGTAGTATTAATGGGAAGATAATAGTAACGGGAAAAATGTGAATGCACATCTTAATGTAACTAATTAAGACAATTTCCTAAAAATATTACAAAATGATGCAAGCAAGGAACTGAGACTACTTTTTCTTCTAAGCGTCATTAGCGAGTTCTCATGATCATATCTCCGAATATTTAAATAAAATTGTCAGAAAACTTTCTGTAAACATCACTCAAATATACCAAGTTTGATTCACATCCAAGCTGGACCAAATCTACAGCTAATTCATATTCGTATTATTTCTAACTTCATACTCTGAAGTAATAAATATGTAGCAGAATATATATTTCTTGGCTGGTCGAGATGTTTTTCTCTTCTTGAATGATTTCCAAAAAGTTGCAAACTTCTGAAACAAATGGAATAAGCCACAAACAGTCAGGGACCCTTAGTGTTCACATGCATCGGACAAGCTACCACCTAGGCCAGCCCGCCACTGCACCAGCATAAAAGCGCATTTTCCTGTTTATATTTCGACCGGAGTAAAAGCACCGTGCCCAATTTATCAATGTTTTAATATCAATGTGCGTGACAGTCGATGTGCTCGTCCATACTATACTGGCAGGGCCAATGTTACAGCTGCATTCGAAAAGCCATTGTCAACGCGTCCAGTCGGCATTATTAGTTGCCATTAGGCTGCCGTGTTTTGCGGACATTTTGATTACCGCCATTATTATCGTTATTATTATTATTATTTCGACAGGAACATCAGCGTGTGGCTGTTTTTGCGCCGGTATTTTTAATTGAAAACGACAATAAATGCGATGCCGCGTTGTTTGTTCGTTACCAGATTTTATTACCTTAGGGGATGGACTTTTTATACACGTTTTAATCACTTTTTATGTACGGTTTACAGGGCGATAGCGGTAAAAAAAAGCGTTCTACAGCCAGATATTAATTAACCGTTGTATTTATTTAATAAACAGAGCCGGGGTAGGGGGGGGGGGTGCTTGTAGGGTCAGATGATAATTAAAAGGGCATTTCCGGGAATTGGTAAATACGATGCCGGCGGCAAACATTGTTTACTGCAGCGATTTTGGGGATGTTGGTTGGTAAACACACGATTATATGCTGTCCTCTGAATTGACGTTATTGGTGCAAAAATACACGGTTTGATTGGTTCTTTGGTGGTAATATTTCCCAATTTGTCCCGTGGCTACATTTTTGAACACCAGTGCGATTGGGGTAACCGTCAGTGTCCCCAACGCCATATAACAACTTGATTTGATAATATACTATGGCTAGGCTTACCATACGTCCCGGTTTGAGACATCGGTCCCGGCGTCCCGGCCGGTTTGCTATTATGTCCCGGTTCAAATTCTGAACAAACTTTTATATCAGTAATCACATCAGTACTCACAAGAAGTAGCAATATTAAGAATAGACTGTCAAAGATACACATACTGAGTAGATGCTGAAAATTGTTTATATACTTTTTAAAACCGTTATTCCAAACGTCAAAATATAGATTATCTCGATTAGTTAGTCACATTTATTTCACGTTCTATAGTGAACAACTCCTAAATCGTAATAACTTGCATAGACTATCTGTGTAAGTTTGAAATACATTAAGAGACTACGGCTATGGAAAAAATGTTATAACTTTGACCGAAATTGTTGTATGTACCTATATATTTGCTTTATATGTCGAATTGTAGGTAATTAATCTTTGTATTTACCCATAAACTGGAGGTATTAAAATAATAAGATGACTGGTTGCAGCAGAAGGTATTATCATTATTCAAAAATAATTATTACTTTTTATTATTTAAAATAGAGGCAAGGTTTCCAAACGTTGGGATTCAACAGAAACTATTCTTCTTGTGTCGACCTACTACTCATATTTTCAATTCATTAGAACAAACTGTAACTACGTGGGCGCTTTCAAAAGAATCTGCGTATGTAAAACCATACTTCCAAAAAATCTCCGACTTCGGTGTTTCAGTATATAGAAGGTAAAGATTCGGAGTTTTAGTATCATAGTACTTCATGAGAAACATCAATTTAAGATAACTAATATGACGACTACAGTAACGTTTGTTTATGTTTTCGTTGTTATTGATTTTTATTTTGAATTCTTTCCCATAGGATGATTTTTATACATCAAATAAGTCATAATTACTGATAAATATGTTAATGAGTGGAATAACAGAACAAGTTCACCCGATGTTTTAGCTAATTACTAAATTTTTAATAATTTTTAACGTAAATTTAACTTTAGAACAGCTACCAATCATAATTACTACAACTTTTGTGTGAATTATACAGTTTTCTTTAGGTTACAGATTTCGACTTACTTTGTTCTTCAAACTCATGTACTTAAATTCATATTATATTGCTTGTATACACAACTTATTAATTTAAACAAACGAGAATATTTATTAAATAAATAAGTAGCGTCGTTTTTTATATATAAAGGTTTCAGAGCTTTAAAATTGCAACATTTACTACAAATAAAAAGGCGTTAAAATTCGAGTATTCTCACGTGTATTCTCTGGCTAATTTGACTCCACTAGTAAGAGCAATAGTATTCTGCAAAATAAATTTTGGTTTGGAATGCTCCAAATTTTATGAGGTGATTAAAGCAGGTTATATTATAATAGAAAACAGTACCAACACGAAAGCGAAAAATACGAGAGGGTAGACGGTCAATAAGTAACTAAATTGTTTCTGTTTTATTTGTCACAAAAAATAAAGGTGTTTTAGATTATTTTTTGTAGATTACGGACGTGGTGCGCTTGATGACGTCTCTCATTTGGACGATGTTGACTTCTAGTTTGGCATCTATGAAAACAAAATTGACGTAATATGTGACATAATAAGTGTTATCACGTCTTAGTTTTGCACAGTTGTTTTGTGAGAAATTACGTATGATTTGGTATTCGAGTACGTTTAGCATTCCAATTGTTGATAATTCTGATATTCCTGGTGTTCGGATTATATATAAAGATAAAATATATAAAGGAACACATGGAAAGCAACAAAAAGTAAAAAAATGAAGAATACAAAACGCTTTATTGTTTTGCAAGTTTTTTATATTGTATTCCCAAAAGTAATGCTTGTCCCGGTTTGAAATTTAAAAACTATGGTAAGCCTAACTATGGCCAGTGTAAACACTACTAGAATATACTGGTTTTCTGTTAACTTTAGTTAAAAATTATAAACCATTGATAACTCTGAGGAGTGCTGATTTTGTAAATAACTGCATTGGTATTCTCAGTAGATTTCTTCACGCTTAATAATAAGCGCCAGTTTATAATTATGTAAAATTTCAGGATTTACACAGATACTTTCAGAGTGTCAAAAGGGTGTAAATGTAAAAAGTTTGTTGTTTACATTGACTTGAGACGTTGTTGGCGAGTTACTAGGAAGTTGGTTTCAGGCACTATAAATTTGTAAAAATTGCTAATAACCGCATTTTGGCAAAATCAGAAGCATCCTTTTCAGTAGCTAAAAAAAGTGGACTAAGAAATAAATCTGTCATTTAGTACACATCATTTTTGTGCGTTATTTATACACTATCATTTTAGTTCTAAAGCATTTTTAATATTCTATTCAAACCTGTAAAATTTGATCATGGCGTCCATCCAAAATAAACAAATATTTAATATCGCACAGCTGGCGGACAAAAATTATTTCTGATAACAAAAAAAGTTTCATTATATACTCTCTTGTAAAAATACAAAATTTTGATTTTCTTTTTATCCAACTAGCGATGTTATTCGACAGAAAAGAAATTGACGGTTTTTACCTTTTTCGTAATGTCTAGGAACCTATAGAAAAGTTGCCAAATGCAAAAACTGTAGGATGGTTATAAGTTTAATACAAACTCTTGCATGGCCTTTTTTGTACATCAAATGTTAATAATTAATCGGTTAGACACCACTTACCTTTCTGTAGTTAACAATCCCTAAATCGTGTTTACTAAATTTTAATATGTGTTGGCTTTAATTTTTAATTTATTAGAACTGTACATCCCGCCTGTATGTCAGCATTTTCCATACATAAGTATATTTTACAACTATGTTGCATACGCTTGTTGCATTTGATGTACGCATTGTAGTTTGTAATTGTAAAATGTAGTGTTGTATGTATGTCGTAGGCCTCTCAGTGGACATGTAATTTACTTTGGTGGGCTGCTTTAGCAAATGTTTTACTAAAACTATTGCATAACTTTCTATAATATCAACTGGTAGGTACCAATTTAAAAATTCATTCCTCTCATCCGAATATTAAGAAGTTAAGATTAATTAAAAAAGTATTTAATTAAGGAATAAATGCGAGCATTTATTAAATAAACAATTAGCGTAAACTTTTAAGCCATACATGTTTCAGTTTTAACTATACACATAAAAAAATAGTTGTTAAAATCTGAGAGAAAGCCAAGATTAGAGTAAAAACCCAATTTGACTCATCTAAATATATTATATTAGAACAACCAACATGTAAATCGATGATGAACAATATACTAAATTGTCTGGAATACCTGTATTGGATATCAGGTTAGAATACTGGTTTAAACAAAATTTGCAGATAAACTCTTAAAACGTAATTAACTATTGAGTATATAAACGATGAGAGAATAATCCTTAGGCACAAGTTAAAGTTGCACAATGAATAAACTTTTGGTAAGTACAGTTCTTCCTATATGTAATGTTTGTGGGTGTTTATTGTGTTTCAACTCGATATGCAATGATATGCCTTTTCTGTTATACCATAAACTAATATATTTCGTATAGTTTATTGTGTCTTTATTGTGCTCTCGATCCAAAATTTTAATTTTTTTTGTAGATGTAGTCAATAGTTTTGTTTTAGCTGCTAGTTGTAAGTATTCTAAAGAACTCATCATTTCATGGAGCAATTGTACTAATTCATAGACTTCACAACATTGGATGGATTGACAATAACAGATTTTATAACATTATTTCGTATTTCTAATGACATTATGATGAACCATTTTAGTCTAATCTACAAACTGTTTTTCTGTCATAGGTCGCAATATTGCTAGTGGCGCTTTGCGTTGCATTTAGCACCGCCTTGCCGCCCCGCGGCAGCTCCGACCGGGGACTTGAACGTCCTAGAATTGCCAGAGACATTGGCCATGACTTCATCCATAGAGGTGGTTATAGACATAGACGCGATATTGCCTTTGGAGGTAATGATTTTGGAGAACATGGAGGTCACCCTGTAGCATACGGTGGGCATCCTCGATGGTGGCGATAAACGTTATCGTCGTCAACCTGCTGGACGGAAGTACATATACTAACGGTAGACTTCAGTGGCGTTCCTAACATTATGTAAAGAAAACAGAACCGGTCCAGCGTACTCTCGCATTGAAAATAAATATATAAAGAAATAAATGTTTGTTTATTTAACGGATAAAAACTGTTTCTACATTACAACGCATATTACAATAGGCCAGTTCGTTGTAACAACACGTACCGTGTAGAAACCGTTGGTGGACCAATGCATCATTTAGGTACCTATGATGCCACTACGTGTTGTTTCAGTGGTACATCTGATCCATAATACGGTTTTCAAACGATCAGTTTGCTACCGCGAACAAAGATTAGTTGCAACTAGGGTTTCCAGTAGCCGGTCTTGATACCAAAATTTGCTATTGGGACCACAGGTAAAGCCTTGGTACTTTAAAAAAGTAATGTGCAACGGCAATCGGAATCGAATAATTCGCATAATCGGCGAATTAATGAATAATATGCAATTGTCAAGTATTTTAAGTTTTAGTTTCAGTTATGAATTTGTTAATAAAAACAGCATAGGTATTTTCCATAGACGCTGAATAAGAATCCGTTCGTGATTTTGGAAAATTTATGGATTTATATACTTACCTACTTTCAGAGTGCAAACGTAAGGTAAACGTAAAGAAATTCTGGCATTCTTTGAGACATTGTTTGTGAGTTAGGTTTTGGCGTTGGTTTCACCCGCTTTAAATTTTGCAAAATAGTCCAATTGATATTTTGACGTCAATTTTCTAGAACACAATCCTTTGATAGGAGGCTTTCTAACTCGGATTCGTATTCAGCGAAAAGAAGTCAGTTGAAAGCGCCTAGCACTTTCCATTCACAATATTTTAAGTTACATCAATATTCTAAAACGTTCAATTATCCGTTTTTCGACAATATTCTTATGAAAGTCTAAACTATTTAAACATTAATAAGGTAAGAAAACAAGCGTCTACTCAATTTTGGAGATAACTATTTTCTTGGCAATGATTAAACGCAAAATTTTGAAGAAATAAGATGCATCCTGGTTATTACACAAAACTAATTTACTATCATTTAACTTAACCCGTCTTTATGTTGCACGTTGTACATCATCATTTCTAAAGTTCTAGAGCACTTTTAATATTCTATTCAATGTAATAATTCATTTGGCGTCCATAAGAAAACAAATCTGATGTGGCCTTGTACATTACTTTATCATACTATACATTAGTGTCAAGAACTGATGTTTGGACAATACTGTCAATGGAATCAAAATACCTGTCAAACCCTGGTTAACTATTTTCTATGCAGACACGATCGACTCGATCAAATAGAATTTGCTCATGCAGCTAAACCATTAATTTTATCAAAAATGTCAGACATAAATTACACAAAATGTCCTCCACTTTAATTTATCATTTAACTATTTTGACTACATTACAGAAAATGGCGGCCCATTTGCAAAATCGTTGTTTTGTTCCGTTTAACCAACATCGTAGCATGTGTATAAGTTTAGTACAAATTGTTGCATGGCCTTTGTTGTACGTCAAGATGTTAATTCTTAATCGGTTAGACACCACGTAACTTTCTGTAGTTAATAACCCCTAAATAGTGTTTGTTTTTGTGAAATATACACAATCTACAGAGTCATTGATAAGAATTATGTAGAAACAGGAAAATTTTTATAACTTTTACAAATATAACTGAAAATGTACGGACATACCGACAGGAAAAATTAAATTTTAAATAAATTAAAAATAAATTTTTATTTGTTCTGGCTATAATTTTTAGTTTATTAGATCGCGCCTGTATGTTACCATTTTCTATACATTAGTATATTTTACAACTATATTGCATACGTTTTTTGCATTCGATGTATGCATTGTAGTTTGTTAACTGTAAATTGTAGTGTTGTACTTTGGCGGGCTGCTTTAGCACATGTTTTACTAAAATTGTTGCATAACTGTCTATAATATCAAATGGTAGGTAACCAATTATGCTGTCAGTTTCAAAATACATAGTTCATATCTGAATTTGAAGAATTTAAAAATTAATAAAAAAGTTTAATTAATTAATAAATAAATGAGAACATTTATTAATAAACAATTAGCATGAATTTTTAAGCCATACATGTTTTAGTGTTATAACCATACACATCCAAAAATAGTTATTAAAATCTGAGTAGTTCGAACGGATTCCGAGAAATCAAGATAAAAACAAAAACCTAATTTGACTCATCTAAATATATTACATTTTAACAACGCGTAAATCAATGAAGAACTGATCAGAATACAGGTTTAAACATAGATTGCAGATAAACTCTTCAAATGTCATTAAGTATTGGGTATATAAAAGACGACAGAATAATCCTTAGGCACAAGTCAAACTTACAGAATGAATAAACTTTTGGTAAGTACAGTTTTTCCTTAAACGTAATGTTTGTGGGTGTTTATTGTATTTCAAAACTCGACATGCTAGAATTTTTAGTCCTGTTCATCACAGTCTTAGAATATACACAACGGTACATTCACCGACCACCAATGATAATCCTTTTCTATTATACTACAAACTTATATACTTCATTTACTTCATTGTGTTTTTATTGTTCTCTCGAATATTTTAATTCTTTTTTTGTGGATGTAAACAATAATTTTGTTTTGGTTGCAAGTTTTAAGTATTCTAAAGCACTCACCATTTCATGGAGCAATTGTACTAATTGATAGACTTCTCAAGATTGGATGGATTAAAAATAACAGATTTTATAACATTATTTCGTATATCTAATGGGATTATGATGAACCATTTTAGTATAATCTATAAATTGTTTTTCTGTTATAGGTGGTAACATTGCTAGTGACGCTTTGCGTTGCATTAAGCACCGCCTTGCCGCCCCGCGGCAGCTCCGACCGGGGACTTGAACCTCCTAGAATTGCCAGAGACATTGGCCATGACTTCAACCATAGAGGTGGCTATAGACATAGACGCGATATTGCCTTTGGAGGTTATGATTTGGGAGAACATGCAGGTCACCCTGTAGCATACGGGCATGGTCCTCGCCATGGCTGACATACACGTTATCGTCGTCAACCTGCTGGATGGAAGTACATATACTAACGGTAGACTTCAGTGGCGTTCCTAACATTATGTGAAGAAAACAGAACCGGTCCAGCGTACTCTCGTATTGAAAATAAATATATAAAGAAATAAATGTTTGTTTATTTAACGGATAAAAACTGTTTCTACATTACAATGCATATTACAATAGGCCAGTTCGTGATAACAACACGTACCGTTTGGAAACCGTTGCTTATGGTGGACCAATGCATTATTTACCTATGATGCCACTACGTGTTGTTTCAGTGGTACATCTGATCCATAGTACCTAACCAACGGTTTTCAGAGGATCAGTTTGCTACCGTGAACAAAGCTTAGTTGCAACTAGGGTTGCCAGTACCCGGTCTTGATACCAAAATTTGCTATTGGGGCCACAGGTAAAGGCTTGGTACTTTAAAAAACTAATGTGCAACGGCAATCGGAATCGAATAATTCGCATATTGCAATTGTCAAGTATTTTAAGTTTTAAGTTTTAGTTATGAATTTGTTAATAAAAACAGCATAGGTATTTTCCATAGACGCTGAATAAGAATCCGTTCGTGATTTTGAAAAATTTATGGATTTATATACTTACCTACTTTCAGAGTGTAAACGTAAGGTAAACGTAAAGAAATTCTGGCATTCTTTGAGACATTGTTTGTGAGTTAGGTTTTGGCGTTGGTTTCACACGCTTTAAATTTTGCAAAATAGTCCAATTGATATTTTGACCTCAATTTTCTAGAACACAATCCTTTGATAGGAGGCTTTCGAGCTCGGATTCGTATTCAGCGAAAAGAAATCAGTTGAAAACGCCTATGCACTTTACATTCACAATATTTTAAGTTACATCATGATTCTAAAACGCTCAATTATCCGTTTCTCGACAATATTTTTATGAAAGTCTACACTATTTAAACATTAATAAGGTAAGAAAACAAGCGTCTACTCAATTTTGGAGATTACTATATTCTTGGCAATGATTAAAAACAAAATTTTGAAGAAATAAGATGCATCCTTGTTATTACACAAAACTAATTTACTATCATTTAACTTAACCCGTTTTTATGTTGCACGTTGTACACCATCATTTCTAAAGTTCTAGAGCACTTTTAATATTCTACTCAATGTAATAATTCATTATGGCGTCCATAAGAAAACAAATCTGATGTGGCCTGGTACATTACTTTATCATACTATACATTAGTGTCAAGAGCTGATGTTTTGACAATACTGTCAATGGAATCAAAATACCTGTCAAACGCTGGTTAACTATTTTTTATGCAGACACGATCGATCGCGATCAAATAGAATTTGCTCATGCAGCTAAACCATTAATTTTATCAAAAATGTCAGACATAAATTACACAAAATGTCCTCCACTTTAATTTATCATTTAACTATTTTGACTACATTACAGAAAATGGCGGCCCATTTGCAAAATCGTTGTTTTGTTCCGTTTAACCAACATCGTAGCATGTTTATAAGTTTAGTAGAAATTGTTGCATCGCCTTTGTTGTACGTCAAGATGTTAATTCTTAATCGGTTAGACACCAGTTAACTTTGGTCATTGATAAGGATTATGTAGAACCAGCACAGGAAAATTTTGTACGGGCATACCGTCAGGAAAATTTTAAATTTTAAATAAATTAAAAATAAATTGTTATTTGTTCTGGCTATAATTTTTAATTTATGAGAACTTGACATCCCGCCTGTATGTCACTATTTTCTATACATTAGTATATTTTACAAATATGTTGCATACGTTTCTTACATTTGATGTGTGCATTGTAATTTGTTAATTGTAAATTGTAGTGTTGTACTTTGGCGGGCTGCTTTAAAAATGTTTTACTAAAATTGTTGCACAACTTTCTATAATATCAAATGGTAGGTAACCAATTATGTTGTCAATTTCAAATTACATTGTCCATATCTGAATTTGAAGAATTTAAAAATTAATAAAAACGTTTAATTAATTAATAAATAAATGAGAACATTTATTAAATAAACAATTAGCATGAATTTTGAAGCCATAAATGTTTTAGTGTTTGAACTATACACATCCAAAAATAGTTATTTAACTCTGAGTAGTTCCGACGGATTCCGAGAAAACCAAGATAAAACCAAAAACCTAATTTGACTAATGTAAATATATTGCATTTTAACAACGCGTAAATCAATGAAGAACTGATTAGAATACAGGTTTAAACATAGATTGCAGATAAATTCTTAAAATGTCATTAAGTACTGAGCATATAAAAGACGAGAGTATAATCCTTAGGCACAAGTCAAAGTTACAGAATGAATAAACTTTTGGTAAGTACAGTTCTTCTTTAAACGTAATGTTTGTGGGTGTTTATTGTATTACAAAACTCGACATGCTAAAATTTTTACTCCTGTTCATCACAGTCATAGAATATACACAACGGTACATTCACTGAACAGCAATGATAATCCTTTTCTATTATACTACAAACTTATATACTTCATTTACTTTATTGTGTTTTGATTGTTCTCTCGAATATTTTAATTATTTTTTGTCGATATAAACAATACTTTTGTTTGTTTTGGCTGCAAGTTTTAAGTGTTCTAAAGTACTCATCATTTCATGGAGCAATTGTACTAATTGATAGACTTCTCAAGATTGGATGGATTATTTCGTATTTCTAATGGGATTATGATGAACCATTTTAGTCTAATCTATAAATTGTTTTTCTGTTATAGGTTGTAACATTGCTAGTGACGCTTTGCGTTGCATTAAGTACCGCGTTACCGGGTCGCGGTGGTTATAATAAACGCGATACTGACTTTGCAAGTCATGATTTTGGAGAACTTGTAGGTCAGCCTGTAGTATACCATTTTGAACTAGAAAAGGGACATGGTGGTGACGATGGTGGACATAAACGTTATCGTCGTCAACCTGCTGGATGGAAGTACATATACTAACGGAATTGTTCAATGTTGTTAATAACATTATGTGAAGAATAGATTACCGCTCGAGCGTACACTCGAATTGAAAATAAATATATAAAGAAATAAATGTTTGTTTATTTAATGGATAAACGATGTTCCTATATTAGAATGCATATTACAAAATGTAACTGTATGGCGTAGATTGCAAGTAAGGTTTCCAGTCCTAGGTTTTGATAAAAGATTTGGTCACAGGTAAAGCCTTATGACTTAAAAAACTCCCGTAATTTGTTTACTTTCCTCAGTTAATGGAAACGCAAGCAACAGTGAAGTACAACTGCAATTGGAATAGAATAATTCGTATAGTCAACGGGAATTGGTGACCGCATTATAAATATTCACAGATCCATCTGTGGTGATCCTTGTTCCTATCTGTTTAATCAGCTGACCAAATATTTGGAAACAAACAATTACAATACTCCGGTTAAAAATAGTAAAGACTGTTTCAAGGTTATCGAGCATTTTAGTTTCAGTGCTGAATTTGTTCATAAAGAATGCATAGGTATTTTCGATAGATTTTTTCACACCGAATAAGAATCCATTTGTGAATTTGGAATATTTGTATGTATGTATGTAGGTTTTAGAGGCTGGGAAGGCCCAAAGCACCTAGGCCCCACTGGGCCCTTTGTGCAGACCTCTTATGCTCACTCTGGACTCGCAAGCCATCCCAGGCTCTGGGCAAAGGCTACGAGGCACGGTAGAGGAGCATTACGAATACTGTCCATGGTAGGCCATGGGTCCCCAAGAGCACTTACCCTATGGTCTTCTAGGGCGGGGCATTCGCACAGTATGTGTCTTACCGTCTCATCTTCCTGCGAACAAGCTCGGCAGGTGGACGTGTCAGTCAGTCGCATATTGAACATATGCTTCCGTACTTTACAGTGA
Organism: Melinopterus prodromus; assembly: GCA_964023965.1. Classification (NCBI taxonomy): domain Eukaryota; kingdom Metazoa; phylum Arthropoda; class Insecta; order Coleoptera; family Scarabaeidae; genus Melinopterus; species Melinopterus prodromus. The sequence goes on from OZ030391.1 coordinate 11,952,690, forward strand.
CCAGTGAGTAGTCCAGTAATAAGCCGGAGCTTACCTCTGGTCAGTTCAGAGAATTTCCTGGCTAACGTTGTGGATGGATACCTGAGAGTCTCCTTGGCCAACGAACAGCCTGGCGTGGTGTCCCACCTGTGAGTGAAACTGCTGTGGGTAATGTCCTTCACCATGTTCCTTAGGGCAGTGTTTGAGGGAAGGATGATGGGTTCCGGTGCAATGGCTGTGTGACCAGCAGCTCTTCGTGCTAATCTGTCAGCGCACCGATTGCCTCCATTGTTTTTAGAGTGCCCTTTTATCCAGCTGATGGTGATGGTATTTCTCCTGGTAGCCTCCACCAGGGAGTTGTGGCAGTCCAGTACGAGCCCCGATGTGAAACGACACCGTTCGAGGGCCAGGATGGACTGTCTACTGTCAGTGAATATCACTATGTTTTTGCCTGACTTGTTAGATTGACTAATGATGTCTGAGGCTGTTTTGATGGCGAAAAGTTCCGCCTGTGTGACAGAAGGGAATTTACCAAGCGGGATCGACCGGCGAGCCTGGAAGTCGTGCGAGAAGATGCCAGCGCCTGTACCGTTCGGTCTTTTAGAGCCATCCGTGTAGATCTTTAGGCTTCTACTGAGATCAGCCTCAAGGGCTGTGTTGTGGGTTAGATATGGTTTCCTGAAAACATAGTGGGGTGGGATGTAATCTGTAGGACACTCCAAAAAGGGCTTACCCTTGGCGACCTTCCTCCATAGTTCGATCCTCTTGCCACCAACATGTCTGTCCCAGGAGTACCCCACTGTGCGGAGTCTGGATAATAATATTTGGAAACAAACAATTACAATACTCCGGTTAAAAATAGTAAAGACTGTTTCAAGGTTATCGAGCATTTTAGTTTCAGTTCTGAATTTGTTCATAAAGAATGCATAGGTATTTTCGATAGATTTTTTCACACCGAATAAGAATCCATTTGTGAATTTGGAATATTTATGGATTTATGTACCTACATTCAGAGCAACAGGTAAAAGTAAAACATTTCTGGCATACTTGGAGACGTTGTTTCTGATTTACAAGAGTGTCCGTATCAGTCGCTTTAAATTTCGCAAAAATGACAATTAATATTTTGATCTCAATTTTCTAGAACACAATCCTTTGATATTTTGAAACGTTCAATTGTCTCTCGACAATACTTTTACGTAAGTCTACACTATTTAAATATTATCAAGGTAAGAAAATAATTGTCTATTCAATTTTGGAGATAATTATTTTCCTGGCAATGAATAAAAACCAAATTTGGACGAAATGAAAAACACCATTTTTATTACACAAAACTTATTTATTAATAAAAATACTTTCATTTAAGTTAACCAGTCTTTATTTTGCACGCTGTACACCATCATTTCCAAAGTTCTAAAGCATTTTTATTATTCTGCTTAAATCTGTAACAGTTTAATATGGCGTCCATAAGAAAACCAAATCTGATGTGGCCAGGTATATGGCTTTATCATACTATACAGTAGTCTCAAACGCTGATGTTTTGACAATACTGTCAATAGAATTAAAATATCTGTCAAATATTGGCTAACTATTTTTAATGCAGACACGATCGGGCTCGATCAAATAGGATTTGCTCATGCAGCTAAACTATTAATATTATCAAAAATGTCATAGACATAAATAATTACAGAAAATGCCCTCTACTTTAATTTATTATTTAACTATTTTGACGACATGACGACATGACGAAAAAGCTGCTCATTTGCTAAATCGTTGAAAAAATTCTAAGAATAAACCTCCAGTTTGTTTGGATTCATGAAACTTCACACTAGTCCAGTCAAATTGTTTCTGGATATGTATTTTGAGGTGCAGTAGGCGAACATCCCCTAAGTAACGACTTGGTATGTTATATGACTGTAAGTGGACACAGAATTTACTATGGTGTACTACTTTAGCAAATTTGGAAAGTTTTACTAAAATCGTTGCATAACATTCTATCATATAAAATGCAATTATGTTGGCAACTTCACATGTTCATAATTGATATCCGAGCTTTAAGAATTTAAGACTTATTAAATAAACAAATATAGCGTGAGTTTCTATCCATACATGTTTTAGTGTTACATTAAACTTGAAAAAATAGTAGTAAAATACGAGTAACTCCAACACGTTCCGAGAAAAAAGATAAAAGCAAAAACCTAATTTGCCTCATCTAAATATATTACATTTTAACAACGAGTCTATCAAGGAAGAACTATATACTGACTAAATAGTCTGGAATTCCTGTATTGAGTAACTGATTAGAATACTGGTTTAAACATAATTTCCAGGTAACCTCTTAAAATGTCATTAAGTATTTGGTATATAAAAGAAGAGAGAATAGTCCTCAGGCACAAGTCCAAGTTACAGAATGAATAAACTTTTGGTGAGTACAGTTCTTACTAGATGTAATATTTGCGGGTGTTTATTGTATTTCAATACTCGAAAATAGTTAGTTTAGTTTTATATTGATTTAAATAATTTTTTTTCTGTTTAATATATTTTATTCGGTGTTTCATTATTTGGAATTGTGTAAAAGTCCGACAAGCTCAAATTTTTATTCAGTTAATACGTATCTAATATAGTTCGTTTAGTTTATTGTGTATTTATTGTGCTCTTGACCCAAATATTTAATTTTTTTGGAGGTGTAATCAATGATTTTGATTTGGCTGCAAGTTTTAAGTATTCTAAAACACTCGTCACTTCATGAAGCTATTGTACTATGTTATAATCTTCACAAGATATGATGGATTAAAAATAACAGATTCTAGAACATTAATTGGTATTTCTAATGGGGTCAACTATTTTAGTTGAGTAATGAATTGTTTTTCTGTTATAGGTCGCAACATTGCTAGTGACGCTTTGCGTTACATTAGATACAGCCTCCGCGAACCCCGCGAGGAGGCTTGAACGCCCTAGAAGAGACGTCGGACTGGACCTCATCCATAGAGATCTTTTTAGACAAAGACGCGATATTGACTTTGCAGGTTATGATTTTGGAAAACATGGAGGTCACCATGTAGAACACCATCTTGAATTAGAAAGTGGACATGGTGGTGACGATGGCGGACACAAACGTTATCGTCGTCAACCTGCTGGATGGAAGTACATATACTAACGGAATAGTTCAGTGCCATTACTAACAGTCTGTGAAGAATAGAGTACCGCCCGAGCGTGCAATCGTATTGAAAATAAATATAAAAAGAAATAAATGTTTGTTTATTTAGCGGAAAAAGCTTTTCCTACATTAAGTTATATATTATAATAATACATACAGTTTATCCCGATTATGCGAGTGATAATTCGGTATGTTAAAAAATACACATGACCAACACAGCGAAAGAAAATCTACTTTAAACGTCTTATTTTGAAGGAGCATATCACAAAGTTATAATAAACAAGTTTTGTCGAATACCGTATAGTCGATCTTAACGCATTCTTGAGAAAATTAATAAAGAAAAAAGGAGCTCTATCCTGTTTAGCTAAAGAAAAGATCATCAACATCATACAGCAGTTGTACTGCAATTAGTAAAAAACAACGTTGTTAGCTTACAGTGACATTGACCCAAATAAATCGTAGTCAGTCGTAGTCAGCTGTTCGTTGGTTTATCAATTATAAATATAATAAACTATATTCATGAAACTTTTATTACTATTATTACTATTGTTGTTTTATACCATTATTTATATATTTCTTAAACCTCTTCCTGATAATAAAAGCCGTCACCGATGGAACTAACTTTCGATCCCATGTATTGATTCTTTGTCACATATACTACAATGACACTGTATTAATTGTATTTCTCTTTGCAGATTGGTGAGATTGGAAGATATTACTGCGGAGATAGGAAGCACATAAAATTAAGATAACTGTTTAATTCATGGCTGTAGAGTCGAAGTTAGAAATTCAGTCAGTGTAAATTGTAAAAGAAGATTTATTTATGTTGTTGCAGTCCTTGTAAACATTGTGCTAATGTAGGTAATATCGTTAATAAATTGATATATGTTTCTTTTGTACTTTTTTCCTTCAAATGCAACTCCGTCGAAATCACAAAATCAAATTTATTTGGCACTAGGTCGATTTCCACATTCCAGGTAACACTTATTGAAACCTAATAAGCCTACAATTTGAGTGTATTAATATGAAAAACAATTGATCGATAATTTCACATACTTCTTCTGAGTCAAAAAGAGATATGTGTTACTCATCGGTATACTAATTCTAGTATTCTAATTCAAGTATATAATAGCTTACCAAAGCCATACATTCTCTGTGTATAAAACTTTGAGGCTATCTCTAGCCAATGATGTGTCTTTGTATCTTTAATATTTTTCGAAAAAATTGAAAATCACTTAGTTATCACTATAATTTGGGGCTTTTACCATGTTTATACCAAACTTAGGTTCTTATTAACTCCTTTAACGAGCTGGTTATAAAGCTGGTACCATCTTCAAGTTCTTAGTTTATTATGACTTGTGCTTTCAATCCAAGTATTTTCGTTTTTTGTAGATGTAATCAGTACCTTTGTTTTGGCTCCAAATTTTAAGTATTTTCAAGCACAATTTCAAGTATTTTCCAATATTAATTTGTATTTCTGTTAGGATAATGATCAACCATTTTAGTACATATCAACAATTATTTTTCATTTATTGGTCAGAACGGTGCTAGTGACGCTTAACGTTGCAACCCCCATCTTACTTGTGTTCTACTCAACTCATGTAATCGGCCAAGGAATGAATCGTCTCTTGAAACATGCCTACTAATACCAACACGTAAACTAAAAACAAGTAATAGCATAACGGCAAATATTTCGTCAAGATTTTGAGGGCGCATGCGTGGCCGAGGTCCACATTCACCATTTTCCCGTAAGATGGTGCTAGCTTATTTCTGCTTACATGTTTTGTGCTCAAACACAATATTAGTCAATTTCGCGCTCAATTATCGAGGGGGAATCTTTAAAACGGTATTACATGATATTTTGCCATTTCTAAGGTATGTATTTCATAACTGAACTGCGCTGGCGTTCTTGTAGTGGCGCCATCCAGTATGATTTTAACGAACCATATCGAGAAGGGCGACACTAAATTATCAGTAATAATATAACAAGAGAGTGAGAATAAATTGAAAATAATTTGACAGATTGTTTGAAAACTTGTTGCCAGGCAATAGTCACGAGAGCCCGCAGGGCTCGAGTGGCTATTGCCAAATGGCAACAAGTTTGAACAAAATCTGTCAAATTATTTTCTAATTTATGGAACTCTCGAGTTATATTTGACTAGATTATTTTTTGATTCACAAATTTTTACAATAAAAAAGATCAATAAAACTATCATAAAATTATTGAAAAATTTTATTTAATTAATATTACTTACAATATATGAAAATATCGTTGACACATTGTGAATATATTATCTGACAGTTGCTAGACAAATAAAAGCTACAGTGATTATTCCCGAGAATAATCACAAGAGATTTATTCCCACTATAATAATGACATAATTGGTTGAAACTTACCCTTGTGACAAATAAAGAAGCATTTCATTGGTTTTAAGAAACGTCAAAAAATAATCGAGAGAGAATATTTAAACCCGTATTACATCCTCATTCATAAATTAGAGGAATTTATATTATAATTGAACGAAAGAATCACTTTATTATTAATAAATTCTAGTATAAAAGCATATTACATGCGCCATCTAGTATCCTTTAACGCACTAGAGCCGCATCCCTTCCACATCTCTGAAAAGTTGGGACGCCGACATCAAAGGAGCCGACAGTTACTGCACTGCTAGTTTTTTATTTACGTTGTTAATACGGGCTTAGCGTCAGTAAAAATAATTCTTATTGCGATATTCAGTGAAGTTGATATTGCCGTACAGGCGCTCTGCGACTGGAATTTCTAAACGTTACTCAATGTCGCGGCTCGATATAATAAAGGCCGAAAAAGCTAAGATGCAAATTAGACAGTTTCATAGGCAATTAAGTCGGACAAAGGAGGGCATATTTCACGGCGCTAAGTACCCGCCGCTGCCGCGCCGCTCCGCGATATTCTAATACTTTTTAATCCGTCATAGTTCGTTTGCGAAATAAAGGCAACAAAATAACACCGGCCAGATTAGAAGGGATCATCAATCAGCTGTCGAGGAGTTTTGTGCTTCCTGTTCTAGATTTTAAGCGGTGTTATATGGGCGACGGGCGGCGACGGGCAAATCGCTCGAATATAAAACTCTCCGCTCGGAGTTCACCACCACTGCAGAGACAAATGGTAGTTCCTGCGCTCTTTCCTTTTTACATATACGAATAAATCAATCAGGCGACGCTCGACGCCATGGGAATTAGACACGTTTGCGCAAGTAAGTAATTGAACGTATGAACATGCCATACCTACATTAATAATAGCAAAAAAGATAATCTGATGCTACGTAAAGTATTGTGGAGTGAATGATTACGGATCAAACCTGGGGAGGCAATATAAAACTTTTAAATAATACAGCTATAGGTATATAGCGCCAATATAAAACGATTAAAATATTAGCATAATCTGACAACATTATCTGCCTTAATTTTTACTTTATCATACGCAGTATGTAAAGTATTGTAATCGTGCCGAAATTTTTTTTGAGATTTTAGCGGAAATAGGTCTTTATGGGTCCCCTGAACATTTTTGACCAAGGTACAAAAAAATGTCTGTGTGTGTGTAAACGATTTTTGTGGCGACGATTCCGGAGAAACTACTAAAGGTATTGGAACGAAAGTTCATATTTAGAAGTCTCATGACCTAACTTAGAGCTGAAAAGCTTTTGGTTCAACAGGGTGCAAAGGAACTGGTAGTTTATTCTAAGCCTTTTTCAAGGATTTTGCAATTGAGGCGCCATTTCTGTAATTTCGAAAAAATAGTTAAATAATAAATTAAAGTAGAGGAAATTTTGAGTAATTTATGCCTATGACATTTTTTGATAAAATTAATAGTTTAGCTGCAAGAGCAAATTCTATTTGATCGAGATCGGTCGCATCTGCATTGATATGAAACTACATAGTCGCCAGGATTTGACAAATATTTGTTTGTACTGTCACACTGAAAAGCAGCTGATTTCATCAGAGGTCGGAGAACCGCTATGGAACGTTGCCGCTCTAGTACAGGAAAGTACAATATACAAATTTCAAATAAAATAAGATCATTAATTTGATTGTTTGTTGATAAGAAATATCAACCCGTTGTTATATATAATTCTAAAAACGATAAATTGAGAAATTGTAAATAAAGTATAGCGATAGTTTTATTTTAGTATGTTGGTACGGATGTGACATCCACAGTGTCATGAACAAATATAAATCGGTCAGAATTTGAACTAGATTATTAAACTGGACGTTTTGTAGAAGTGGTTTTCTCAAAAAGCAACACAAAAAACGTTGATGTCACTCCTGCCGAAAACTACATAGCGCGACTCGCTCACATGTGACGGCGACGCCCCGCCTTCGGTGACGCGCCGCATCACCGCTCGTCGCGCGATTCCGTACTTTCGGCACTTGTGACATAAATAACTATTATTCCAATAACTAGTATCAAAACATCTGTCAAATCCTGGCTAACTAGTTTAATTTTAATGCAGACTCGATTTATTTTAATCAAAATGATTCACATGCAGCTAAACTATTAATTTTATATATTGTATGATAAAGTTATGTGCCTGGCCACATCAGATTTTTTTAATTTTGCCATTGTATTTGTATGTATTTTGTGGAAATAAATTGAATTTGAATTTGATATCAAACGTAAAGATTTTTTTCTACTCCTATTGAGGAATGCATTCATTATCATGGCAATTTATGATAAGTAATACTAACCATTCCCCACACACATGATAAATATTTCATTCCTGGCTCCTCATACCCCGCCAGTAGTGAGAAATATTTCATTCCTCACGGCTTTAGAACCAATCACAACTCTGGATTTTTAATTTCCAAATTGTTGATACACTGCTTAGCGACATTATCAAGGCATTGACAACGTCGCTAAGTGACAAGGCGCACCAAACAATTTTAATCTGTCAAATTCCTGTAAACCGTCATAGTGACATACAGCTGTCCCTATATGCATAAAAATTAATTTATAAAATTTCGTTGCATAGTCGTAGAAAAAGTATAGTATTCCATTCGCAAGTAATGGCAATTTCTCACTCGAACGTTTTGCAGCACTCGCCTACGGCTCGTGCTGCAAACTTCGTTCTCGTGAAAAGAAAAGTTTTCTATTTCTATTCTTGATTCATTTTTCGTAATTAGAAATTTGTTCGAAGTCAATTCTGATGAAATTCTATTTAGAATGAAAGGTTCTATCGACTTCAAGACACAGGACAAGTATTTAGTTGTAAAATATTTAGCGTTGTTCTATTGCCAGATAGAATTTTCCATTCCAAGTACATCGATTCTCTTAGTGGAATAACCTGTATTATATACCATATTATGGTAACTTTTTTGTATATAGACATTTTCCACAACAATAAATCAACGAAAATAATCGTGTACGTGCAGGCCATCTGAAAAATGTAACCCAAAATATAGAAAACATGTCACAATGTTCCAATAAGAAAATCAAGATTCTGGGGAATAAAATTACTTGTTAGATGTTGTCCAATGTTATAAATTCGCCGTATGGAAACAAAGTGTTCCATGCCCGAAAGCAACGTAAAAAAATCTTGTAGTTTATTTTTTGTTGCTTTTTATACAAAAGAACTCATAAACAGTAAGAATTCAGGAATTCACCTTTACGTTATGCTCTAAAATGCTGCAAATAATTCAAAAATATACAGGTTAATAGACCATTCACGCCACTAGCGCCATCTGCAACAAACTGAGACAGAGTTCCGGTTATACAAAATAAAGTAAAAATCTGATGTGGCCAGGCACATGACTTTATCATACTATTTATAAAATTAATAGTACATGAGATTCTATTTGATCGAGATCGGTTGTATCTGCATTAAAATAAAGCTAGTTAGCCAGGATTTGACAGATAATAGTAATAAAAAATCTTTATTCACAGAAAGAAAAACACTACAAAGTGAAAAACACAATACAAAATGAGCGAATAAAGATCGGTTAGACATGCCACTGCATTGAATGAACACATGTGTGTGGCTTTAATTTAATGAGTACACATACGCTCGAAGCCCAGGAAAAATAAAATTAACAAATAATATAATACAGATTGCAAAACCAGAACAAACAAAAAATATAGGAAAACCATCCCTCCTTAGCACAAACTACACCAACCCATCAATACTCATCGAACAAATATATTCCCTAGTATGGCTGCAAAACATATCTCTGTCCAACGAAAGTACAACCAACACGTTAACCCCCGCTTTCCTCAGATAAACCAGAAACACATTACATATCTTTGGTGCAACACTCAGAAATGATCTCTGGACAATCGACTTTCTCGCTCCATAAGGCAAACCCATATCTCCGCCCCTTGTAAAATAAGAATGTGAATATGTACTTATCAACTCAGAATCCGCATATGAGACCTTCAGTACAGAGTGCAGGTAGAGCTGCCCTAGACTCATAAGATATTATTGATACAATATATTAAATAAATAAAATATATTAATATAATACAAACTGGTCGGATTCCTTAATTTTCTTTTATTTTAGCAATCGCTACATGTTTTGTGTCCCACTGGGCACTTCTTCGAGCGCTATAAGAATTGAGTAATAACTTACAGAATTGACAATCAAATCAAACTCCAAAAAACTCAATTATAAAAACTTACATTTTGTCAGGCGCGGCCCGTGGAGAACTTAAAACAACATACAGAGGTCACAAACAAAGATATATGAGACTGCAGAACAGACTTTTTTTTCGTAAAAATATCTACGATTGTCAAAACATCAGCGTTTGACACTATATCAGTCAGTAGGTGACATTAGAATGAAAATTCAAAATGCAAATCTTGGCTACTAAGATGCAGACACGACCGATCTCAATAAAATACAATTTACTCATGCAGCTAAACTATTAATTTTACCAAAAAATGTCGTAGATATTAGTTATTCAGAATTTCCTCTACTTTAATTTATGATTTAACTTTTTTGACGATTTTACAGAAATGGCAGCTCAATTTCAAAATCTTTGAAAAAGGCTTACAGTAACTACCCAGTTCTTTTGGACCCTTTTGAACCAAAAGCTTTTTAGCTCTAAGTTTGGTCATAAAACTTCTAAATATGAAGTTTCGTCCCGATGCCTTCAGTAGTTTCTCCGGAATCGTCGTCACAAAAATCGAGTACACACATACGCACACACACACACACACACACACACACACACATACACACACACACACACACAGACATTTTTTTGTACCTTGGTCAAAAATGTTCAGGGGACCCATAAAGACCTATTTCCGCTAAAATCTCAAATTTTTTTTTCGGCATGATTACAATACTTCATCATACTGCGTATGATAAAGTAAAAAGGATTTGTATAAGTTCTTATTTTAATTTTGCTTTTCGGATAGTGAAAACTGACTGTTATTAAAATGGCCCACTCTGTATATCATTTTGAAAAGGTACTAGAAAAATCGAATTATTAACAAAATACGAAGCATCCTATATTGCATAAACATATATTATTTTGTTTAGTTTATGACAACAATACCCTACATACAGCACTGTGCCAACTTTTTGACCTATAAAGCTCATCGCAAATTCGTGTAATAACAATCCTGCAGTTTCCAGAAATAGGTTTCCATAACCGGAAACTACGAATGTACAACAACACATACAGTGCTATTTACAAACGACACCCTCGGGCAATGTAGAACAAAACGCGGAAGAACTGCAGATATTTATAATAGCTCTGTATCGCTCCTTCAACACCGTGATATTACCTTATATGTGAGGAGAGGCGTACTCACAACGATGCATTTATACCAGTACTTCTCCCGGAGTTATAAATTCGTATGTCGGCCGTATATCATTCGCGAACAAGGTTTATTGCGGTATTAATTCGACGCCGTATGTATTAAAATAGCGATGAAAAAACACGTACGAGCACACCTAATTAGATTACATTCTTGTAACATAATTAACAAGGCAATATTTCCACTTTTTTTGTGATGTCATTGAGAGTAATTTATATTAAATCAAAGTACAGGACATAACTCTTAATCGTAAGGAAACATAACTGAATTATCTCTTACGGAAGCACGTCAGTAATTAATTTAATTGGATGTTGTTCTAAAATTTGTGGTACTATAATAGAACTGCGAATCTGCAAATATGTAAAAATGGTTGTTGGTGCGGAATGTATGACATATACTATTCAAATTGCTGGGTTTCAAATGAGCAGGAGAAATAAGCAAGATTAGTTTGTACTCACTCAAAAATGTAAATAATTTTTATATTTTATCTCTATATTTTATATATATATATATATATATATATATATATATATATATATATGATTTTTGAATAAAGCGCGAGGTCACGATAATAAAAAATGTGATTTTTTCAATAATTGTTAATTCTGTGCGCTGAGTTTCTGGGATCAAAATAGTTTGCAAGGAACTTACTCAGGAAGCTATGTGCTTTTACATCAAGTCCTGAAAAAAGTATTGCTGAAGGACAGACGAGACAGTACCAAAGAAAACCACGTCTTAAAACCACGCACTAAAATCTAAAATACACTAAAAGCTATCAAATTTCTGATTTAAACCCCCACAATATCAGAAACTTCAAAAACAAACATAACTGGTTATGATTCTCAACTTTGAGAATAAGTGTAATGTAATTAGAAAATAATCTGTTTCCGTTATGACGTTTCGCAAACCATGTTGCTCGCTTCTTCAAAGCTAATTGAATACTGAAGACCTACCAAGAAAAACTCCCTTATATACCGAAATTTACACCTCACTGCGCATATCTGGAGCTACCGCTCTCATGTGGTTTTCCACCTGATCCCGTTAGGATCGATTTCCAGACCTTACTAATGTCAGTACCGTCCTCGCGATTGATGTCAGGATGTTTGTAAATTTAGATGGCGTCACTAATAAGCCTTCGATGTAATTACCCACCCTTGCCAACATCTTCACGTCATGAATATTGCGTAGCCGGGTGTCTCTACTGTGCTCCTTGATTCGACATTCTATACTTCGTCCTGTCTTTCCTACATAGCATGTTCCACACTCACATGTTATCTTATATATCCCTTCGTTCTTCAGGACTGGTGTGATATCCTTTGGGTTAGGCAAAAGATCCTTTACCTTTGCTAGTGCTCTGTCCCTTACCGTGATACCCGACTTCTTCAGTATTCTACCGAATCTTTCTGAAACCCCACTTACGTATGGTAAGCAAGCAAACCCCTGTGACTCTTGCCGCTCCTCTGAGACTTGCGATTTTCTTTGTGTGACAACCCGTATGTAAGACTTGGTGTATCCATTCTGATGTAGGGCCCACTCTAAGTGTTTCCGTTCGTCGTCCAAGGTGCTGGAGTCGCACACCTTGTCGGCTCTGTTGAACAGAGTGTTAACAATCCTTCTCTTCTGTTGGGGATGGTAGTGTGATTTGGCGTTGAAGTACTGATCGGTATATGTATTTTTTACAGTAGACTGTGTATTCAAGAGTACCCGTTGACGTTGTGGATACCAGCACATCCAAGAATGGCAGCTGATTATCGTCTTCTATTTCCATCGTGAATTTGATAGTAGGAGTAACATTGTTCAGGTGGCTAAGGAACTCAGTAAGTTTAGCTCTACCGTGTGGCCAAACCACAAAGGTAGCATCAACATATCTGACCCAATGCTTGGGTTTGTAAGGACTTCACCTACTGGCTTTTTCGTCAAAGAATTCCATGAAGAAATTGGCGATTACCGGTGAAAGAGGTGATCCCATGGCAGCAACCTCTACTTGCTCATACATCGCTCCCGCCCACTTGAAGTATGTGGTGGAGGGACAATACTCTACAAGATCCGGTACATCGGTTGGTAGACCTAGGGGCACACGTGTTGTCCGAAGGCTTTCGACTGCCTCCTTTACCTGAACACACATAAAGAGCGATGTTACGTCGAAACTTTCGAGTATATCCTGCGGGTCAATAACAACTTCCTTCAGAATCTGAATAAAATATCCAGAGTTCTTGACAAAATATATAGTTTGTCCTATAAACGGTTGGATGGTAAACGGAAGTATTTTGCCAACAAATAGGTTGGGGAGCCTATTGCGCTGACGATTGGTCTCAAAGGTACGTTATCCTTGTGGATCTTTGGGAAACCGTAGATCCTCGGTGCCCTAGGGCTTGAACAAAAAGGCTTCTTTGTTCCTGTTCGGGAATCGATGATGATTTAACCAATTCCTTCACTCGTCTTCCTATCTTATCTGTTAGGTCCTTTGCAATTTTACGGTACGTATTTGGGTCCAGTAGATTGTTCATCTTCCGGTTGTAGTCATCCTTGTTCAATAACACCGTTGCATTCCCTTTGTCCGCTGGTAGTACTGTCATGTCCTTGATGGTCTTCAGAGAGTACTTCCCTTCGGTGATAATATTGCTCTTCGGCGGAGTAGCTTTCCTAATTACCCGGGAAACCTATTGACGAATGTCCTCTGCTTGTACACGTGGAATTTTGTACGATGCGGCTTCTACTTCCGTAATAATTTCCTCCTTAGGTATTCTTATCCGTGCGATTGCAAAGTTCAACGTCTTCTTTTGAGATTCAGTTGCTTTGTTAAACTGGGACTCCGCCTTTCTCCATGTGGTGGAATCAAGCTTACTCCAATCTTCGGCTGACAATCAATTTGCTAATTTGAGATGGAGTTTTAGCAATTTATCTGTAGTGTCCTGTAAAGATCGGTACGTAAAATGTACCCTTTCACGTAATAAGGCATTCTCCGTTCTCCTCAAAATCTTCTCGTCGGCAGCGGTGTTGATATGGTGCTTGGTACACAGGAATGTTGGCACCAAACCTTTGTCCCTACACCTTCTCAAAAAAGCAAGATTGGATTACATCTGTAAGTAGTAAGTGTAGCCTTTTTAGTAAGTAAGACTTTAAATTAAAAAAAATTGAATTACCTACCTACCTAATTACTTTTTATGGTTTATATCATGTAACGAAAAGTTTATAAAGTTCAATAAATGTTATTCATTTGAGTACATAACGCATGTATGTTGTACTTAAATAGTATGACATATGTCCCTCAAATATCTTTGTGGGCCCAACATTATTTTCCTTGGGGCCCCCACAGACAAAATCAGCACTAGAGCGATAAGCATATTCACGTACGTAAATTCTCCAGCAAAAACAAAAATAAATAATTAATTGCATCACTTGCTGTAATTGCCCGTTTAGATAACGCTCGCCCTCTTTGGTAATTTGTTTATCAACAAGAGTAGCTTGGAGGTCGCCGTTTAAATAAATTTCCGGGCCCCCAGATAACGAATAAAGAATAACGCTTCGTTTCAAGTGAGTAACTCTCTTTTAAAAGTGAGTTAATTAAAATACATTATTGTGAACAGTCCACATAAGCGAATGACACATATTTATACGAAACGTGATAACGTTTATGCGCAGCAGATTTTCTCGTATGTACAATGTACAATATACATGCACACGGACATTTATTTACATAAGAGATACATAGGAAGAGTACGATAAGTATGTAAGAGCTGATAATGGTGACCTCTATAGATGACACGTTCGGTGTAAGTTGGAAGAAGAAGAATTCGTGTGCAGATGGTTAGTTTTATAGTCCGCGTTTGTTTGCAATATGATAGCGCGAATTTCACATGTCCATCGATAAAACTAATCACAATAATGAATGTAAACACAATCGTAAATCCATATACATATATAGAGTTTCGTAATCGCGTGTTTGAATTTCAAAGTACCAACAATTAATTACCCTAAACAAATGTTACACATGTGTAAACTTCGTCTCGCTGCTGTCGCTATTCGATACGATATGTGCGTCATTCCATAAGATCGCGTTTGAAATGTAAGCACAATAATTGATGGGACCAACGATTTCACAACTGCTACACGACGTTAAGCAACATTAAATTCTGCACTTATGTGTGTAGATTTGTCATCCCAGTAAATTAGTTATTAGACATGATCTTTATCAAATATTCATAAAAAATAAACAAAAGAGATAGATTATTTTATTAGATTGGTAAAAAGTTTTATCGTTTTGAACTCGAACTATATCGAATTAACGATACCTCTGAATAAAGTAAGTAAATGGGTAGTCAACTCTAGTTTACTAGTTTAGTACACAAGGTACTAAACTTGGTACACTATACTTCCTTTATACACGTTGCAATATTAAAAAATGGTGCCACCTTTGGCACGGTTACTGACGACATTACATCATGGTAAAAAATCTGATGTGGCCAGGCACATGACTTTATCATACAATATGTAAAATTAATAGTTTAGCGGCATGAGAATCTATTTGACTGAGATAAATCGTGTCTGCATTAAAATTAAACTAGTTAGCCAGCATTTGACAGATATTTTGATAGTCAATAGTATCAATCGAAGGTATTGTCAAAGCATCAGCATTTGACACTACCTACTGTCATCAGAATAATAGTAGTCACAAGTGCCGAAAGTAAGGAATAGCACAACGAGCGGTGATGCGGCGCGTCACCGATGGCGGAGCGTCGTCGTCGCATGTGAGCGAGTCGCGCTATGTAGTTTTCGGCAGGAGTGACATCAACGTTCTTTGTATTGCTTTTTGAGAAATACGTATTTAAAAAAAATCAAAAATGGTTATATTTCGGTATAGAAAATGTTAGGTTGATACCACTTCTACGAAATGTCAAGTTTAAAAAGCTAATTCAAATTCTGACAGATTTATAGTCGATGGTTCTCCGAGTGTGACAGCGTGGTGACAGCCATAGACATTTCTGTGGTGACAGCACAAAAAAATATTTGTCAAAATCCTGGCTACTATGTAGCATATCAATGCAGATGCGACTAATCTCGATCAAATAGAATTTGCTCTTGCAGCTAAACTATTAATTTTACCAAAAAATGTCATAGGCATAAATTATTCAAAATTTCCTCTGCTTTAATTTATTATTTAACTATTTTGACGAAATTACAGAAATGGCGGCTCATTTCTAAAATCCTTGAAAAAGGCTTAGAATAAACTACCAGTTCCTTTGGACCCTTTTGAACCAAAAGCTTTCCAGCTCTAAGTTTGGTCATAAAACTTCCAAATATGAACTTTCGTCCCGATACCTTTAGTAGTTTCTCCGGAATCGTCTCCACAAAAATCGAGTACACACATACGCACACACACACACACACACACACACACACACACATACACACACACACACACACACACACACACACAGAGACATTTTTTTGTACCTTGGTCAAAAATGTTCAGGGGACCCAAAAAGACCTATTTCCGCTAAAATCTCAATTTTTTTTTTCGGCATGAGTACAATACTTTACCATACTGCGTATGATAAAGTAAAAAGTTACAGATGATAAAATCAGATATCAAATTGGAATGTTGTATAATAGACAACAAAATATTTGGAATCAGGAATTACAACCCAAACAAGATTCTTATTTTGTAAACATTCTAACGGTATTGTATTAGTACGTTACGAAAATCCAGCGTTTAGACGTCGATCATTTGTCTTTTAGTTATTATGATTTACATGGTTACTTCACTTCGTGCACGCGATTTATATCAATTATACGTACGAATAGAATACGTCGTTTTATACAGGGTGTCTCAACAGTGCGATCTCGGAAGATTGTACCTATGTTAATGAAGATATTTTCAAACTGATTTCACTCAAATATACAGAATGCCCAGGTGCACATTTTTAAATTACTAGCGTGTATACAGGCTGTTCCATAAGGTACTACCAACACAAACTTATGCTTTTTAAGTAGAACAACCTATATTTCGATACAATTTTGAACTCCTCGCTAAATTTTACGCCAATGAAACATAACATTACCTACACTAAGCTTTATATTTTTTTAATTATTGGCATTTTTATGAAAAACTGCAGTCTAAGAAAAACTATATCTCAACACCTGTTTTTAGTTTTATTGTGCACGCTTTGATTATGATTAAGTAAGATGCGTTCTATTAGCGTGATTACTTACCATATCCAAATTGTGTACAGGATGCTCATAATCTGCAACAGAATACATATAGCAAACAGATTTTCCTAAGAAAAAAATATTTTTTTTATGGAACTAATTATTATTAATTTTTTGGATTCTACGCATCGTCCTGCACAAACAAGTACTAACACACTAGTGCTAAAATAAACAATTGCAGAGATAAGAAGTCTCCTTCATAAAAAAAAGATTTTTCTATCGATAAGTGCATCTACAGTCTACACCTAAATTAACTGTTAAGCCATCTAAGTATTTACTTAAAGTAGGTACTGTTTTCTCGCATGATTTCATCTTTATCTTTAATAAAATAAAACATTTTATCATATCTGCAATTTAATATTATAATAAAATTAAAATTTGCTTCCACCCTGTAGGCTACGAAAAACTGTGCTAAAGAAGTTATTAAGGTATCTATCTGTCAGTGGTTTTTTTGGGAAATATTGCAAACTTTCCCCAGGAACAAATTTACATGGTGCGGGTTCTTGGCGAATGCAACAAATATGTTTTATTAGCAAGTATAGAGTTGACAGATACCACTGACAGATAATAACGCAAACTGTCAACTAACTGTCAACCACGTAGGTTTTGAGAGTAGCGTTGAATAATAATGGCAGTTGGCAGTTGCGTTGCTAAAAAATAATTAATAAACTTGAGCATGGATATGAAAACAGTTAATAGATTTCAAATATTACTGCCAAAAATTGAAATTAAATGACTCTAGAGTGTTTTTTTGTCAAAACTGAATTTGAAAACAGAAGTTGAAAATTACGATTAGCTTTTGAACAAATCTATGCCAAAACTAGGCCAAAATTCGTCAAGCAACAACAATTAAAATTCTGAAACCAGATATTTTTTATATATTCGAATTTTATAACTCTATAAAAATCAATCTGACAAAAAACGACTTCAAGTTGGTCATATGTTAATAACGAAATTATTTTTTACGAGATAGTCTAAAGTCTTGTAGTATGTTTATCCTAATTCCTGATGTTCAAATTCCAGATATCGATGATACACTTTATTAACACGTTTTTAAACTTGGTTTGTTATGATTGATACTGACAAGTGATAACATATGAACAGATACATTGAATAAAAAATATAGAAAGCATTTTTCAGTTTTATTTTTGTGATTTTCGGCGTTAGGTCGTTCTTGTTTTCTTCAGAACCAGCTCAATAATTGCAGTATTTATTTGAAATTACTATTTTTAAAAGGTTTTTTAGCCGTATGAGCCTATGTACCGACTGGTTGTGTACTGGTGCATGAATTTAATGATTTCTTTTCGCAACTATTCTATATGTTAAATCAAAATTCCGATTATGGGTACGGCATTTCATAACTTCCAAAACGTTTTATAAAGAATGGCTTTTTCTCGTGAAATACAAATATTCAACCCCGCAAACACGTGTGCAAGTCTCATCTCATAACCACAAAGCACAAGCTCGGTAGCATTAAATTCCCCACTAAACTGCAGGTTTCTATGTTGCAGTTCGTTTATAGATTGAATTATTAGTCACAAAATAAACGGCCGCAATTCTCAGCTCGCGCTTCTTCCTCGGAATAAAGGATACTTATATTTAGTTCTATTTTAATTAGCATTTAGACCACTCCGCTTCTAGCTGTCACAAGATGTGCGCAGTAGTTTCGGATATTTTACATGAATCACCACCACCTCCTGGAGAGTTGGCCTCGCCCGGCTCAATTTATCCACAGGCCATTCGACGACACGTTTAGAACGATAAAGAGGCGAACGAGACCGCAAACGAGGACTGAGGAGGAGGAGGAATAAATGACGAACAAAAAATAATCTAAACAGCTGTGCGCGTAAACTGCGTAGTAAACGCTTTCTCAAAGTTTACAAGTGTCATCGACTCCCCAGATATTGGCTAATGATGTTTTAAAAAGAGCCAGCCTGCAGTCGAGCAGACGCCATATCAACCGTAAACCAGTGGACGTGCGTAAGTTATGGGAAGCACCGACGTACAGTGGTCGACAATGCAAATCTACCCGTCCAAAATTAGTATACCTCCCATTTTTTAATTTTTTTGTAAACATTTATGCAAATTGTTTGGGAATCGTTAGGGAGGGTTTCGGAGTACGCTTTCTTCGTTTGGGAGTAGGTACATGGTTTTCAGGAAATGATATTTTTTTGTGCTGTCAAACTTTCACATTTTGAGTATTTTTTATTGGATTGGTTTGGAAATCGTTGGGAAGGATTAAGGAGGCAATAGTTATTAGTTGGATCGCAAAACATTATAAATGCTTTGTAACTAACCTCACTTTTCAGGTTACCGGCGGAAAGTTACTCTAACTGCTTTATTCTGCTATACATTTTACGCAAGATTGCAGACAGTCAGAATATGGTTAAAATAATTTAAAAATTCCACTTTTCATATGAGGTTATGAGTTCATAATTTGACCGAAAATCAATAGCTTAGTTTGAGTACGGAAGCCGACATAATAGCTACAGTCTACCTGAAATTACAAGAGTTACCAAATCTAGTCAGTAAGAAACGCCTAAAATATACTTTATTGGACAATATCTTTTACCCCGAAACTTGATCAACGTTGACTAGATGAAACTTGATCAAAAAATTTTACCGTAAGGTAGAAAACCAAAATTGACGGCTTAAAAGGTAAAAGGTTAAAACATATTGACATCAATAATGAACAAAATTAATACTCTATTAGAAAATAACTTGCTCTCGCATCTTAAATTTTGTATTTTTGTAAAATGTTTCAATTATAGTCACGGCAAAAGAAATTGTTTCATCGACCCAAGTTTAAAATTTTTCATATTGATGCCAATAAAACATATAGACGAATTTTTGATTTCTTCTTTAAGATAAAATTGGATAACTTTAGAATTCATACGTCATGGAAGTTTATTCAGATAAGACGTAATTTATTGTTCAAAATTGATAAAATATTCAGTGTAACTTCTTCGAATATTACATATTCAACTTCCAGTAAAAAATATTATTATTATTTGTACGACTTTCGGTTTTCTCAAATACAGTTCAAATAGTCTAACATTCACATTATAGATTTTTTTTTAGCTAAGTGCACTTTTTGAGAAAACTTTTCCACTAAAAAAGCGAGAAAAAGCGAAAATTGTGCAATGAAGAAATGTAAAAGATGACCATATTACCACTGTCACAGCTCTTCACAAACTCGAGATGCTTCGTACCGAAATGGCAGAATCTCTTTCGCTGTATTTTACTACCTGTTTACTAATTTTATATTCTGTAGTACATCACTGAGTCCAGGTATAGAAATCCGTTACACATTTTCTTATATATATTTTTTTGTATCGTAACTAAAAGGAGTTTACCAGGTTGAAAACTCTCATGTTTGTCTTCATATTGAATGAAATCTAATTCTTACAAAATCTGCTATTCCTTTTATAGCACATGTTGGTGTAAACAATTTTATGCTTGATACTTAATTTAATCAGAAAGGGAGGTATTATAGACTGATATTTATACTTAAAAAATAGCAGTTCAATTGATTTATTGCTGGTCAGTGCCCACTATTCGTCAAGTAACAAAAATAGGAAAATAATTTAAATTTAATTTTTTAGGATTGCGGTATTTAGATTTATATTCCCTGGAACCCGAAAAAGCTCTAAAAAAGCTATTTGTAATCCCGGGTACATTCTAGTACATACTCAAGTAATATATTTATTTGGGAGGATAAGGGATGATATTTTTAGGGAGTTTTAGGGAATTCACTTTGAACGTTTGGGAGTAGTTAGTTTCATCCCAAAACACTATAAATGTTCAGTACATGATTTACGAATATTTTTCACACACAGTCAGAATATGGTCTTTATTAGTTATTTTTTAGCGGTCAAATTATGTAGTCCATCATACCAAAGTTGAAATTTTTAATCCTTCCTAACCATATCCTAAAGGTTTGTGACATGGGTGAAGTTTATCGCAAAACAAAGTCGTCAGCGTAATTTTTCGCTGGTAAACTAAATAGTGAGGACATTTAGATTGTTTTGCTGTCAAACTAATTGCTACCAAACGTCGACTACCACCATAACGATTTCATAACCAATCCAATAAAAAAATACACAAAATGTGAACGGAAAAAAAGCAAATGTCATTTTCTGAAAAACCATGTAGTCCCAAAAAATACTCCCAACCCCACCCTTACGATTCCAAACGAATGGCAACAAAATTTACATCAAATTCAAAAGCTAACTTAACAATGCTTCCAATTTAATTCAAAGTGATACAAACATGTTCTTAGATATCCATATGACTTAAAACAAATCATCTTGTTATGCTGGAAAATTTAGATAACCTAGACTAGTCCGATGTAGATTTTTGTGCTAATTTTTCCTTTCTGCATAAATTGTCGTTGGTCGTGTTGAACAATTTGTTACCAAGTAATTGCAAATGTTGTTAATATAAATTGTAATATGGCCGGATTTCCCTAGTATGAAACTTGATTTTATATTGAATATTTATAAATGAAAACAAGAAAATTTAATTAAGCCTACAGTGTTTTTACAATAACCAAAAACAAATTTTGCTAAATGTTCCCGATTGCTCAGTTATTTGGCTACAAAATATATCATATTTTAAGCCCGTCTGAAGTACATATTCAACAGTTTTGATTTTCGGACACAATACCGAACTGCACTAGGGTGGAATTTCAAACCAGAACCTAGGTCGTGTGTGGTATCACTGGATAGATATCTTATCAACTAAAATTTTCTTGGAAAAATTGTTTCGAAATCATACTGTCACGAACCATAATCTGTTATGGCATCTGCATAAGCTATCTATATTCATGGTGAACATTACAGGTAATTGTTTTGTATTTAGTTAATTGAGAAGACAAGTGATATTATGTCTACAGTTGAAGATTTAGCGCATATGATGACGGCGATAGTAAGCCCTAAGGGCTTACTAGGTTTAGGCAGTCAATTGTCAAAAACATAAGTTTGGTAATTCAGTAAGATAGTTTTATTTTAATATCCTAAGTTTCTGAACATTAAAACTAAATTTTTTGTAAGCAACCCACAAAACTCACCATATGGGGTGGTTTCTTCCTGTATTTGCAAATATCATACTCAAGATTTCAGAATCTTCACGCCAAACATATGTTTGAACCCCTCAGAACATCCTTCTTATTATGAGCTTCTTGTCCCTATTTTTCTGCCTATTTAACGACTATTTTAAGTTCATTTACGAAAGAAAATAATTTTGATCAGCTAAAAGTGCAAAATTGACCACTGTGCGGCGTGGCGGCTTGGAGTGGAAAATAAAACAGGAAAGCGAAGATGTTTAAACTCAAACAGATGAATAATAGAATCGGAGATGATTATCCGGTTGTTTTCCAGCGTGCTGCGGCCGTTTACCTGGCGAAGAGAAGGAGCGCCCGTCAGTGTCAAGTTCAAACATGTTTTGGCTTGCGCCCAACGAATATGTGACACATGTACACGACACTCTGGATTAGAATAAATTCGCGCGCCAAGGATTCGTGTTGACGTCTCCTATGCATAATCTCGTCTTATTTTACTGTTTCCATATATTTTGCAACTTTGTATTAATTCTGAGAGGTATGGTTGTACAATTTGTACAGTAAATTGTCACTGATTGATATTAATATTAATCACCAAGAATCTAAAATTACTTCTTTGGACTCGAGCGACGTTTGTAATATCCAGAGCAACAGGCAACAATATGTGAGCAGATATACAGGATGTATCATCCGTGTTCTGAATATTTTAAGGGGCAGTATGGAGTCTCTTTTTTTCTTCAGAAGGTTAAATCCTTTAATCGTTTCAGTTTTCAATCTCAACTCAACTCAACTGTTTTGTCCTGAAGTAAGTATTCAGTATCTATTCAGTTTTCAAAAATGTAATGTGATGTTAGAATTCGCTAAGAAGACTTAAATAAAATTTTGAATACCTAACCTATAAAACCAAAAATTGCACTCACAGGCAAATGAAAAGTCTTACCAAATATTTACCTAATTTGAAGATTATTTTAGCACTTTTTAAGTAAATTCATCAAAATTGTCTAATGTTTTTGGAATTCTGAAAAAGTAATGCTTAAAGCACATCGGAGACACTACGTGGAATTACAACCAGATAGGATTTCAAGTACTTGCTATTTAACTGATCCCAATATCTGAAATTCCGTTGAAAAAGAAACCTTGAAATTTTAGCGTTGATTATCAATAGGTATCCTTTGCAATCTTTCATCCCCTATCATGTTTTATCGCTACAATGTAGGAAAATTCATTAAGATTACCACATGCCTTTGATTTTTGGAAAACAAGTCTCAAAGCTTGTTATACATGAAGAATCAAATGCTGTTTTGGTGGAAAAAGATTGACACACTGTGGTCAGAAATAGTAACTTGGTCAGGGTTTACTGTACTCCTTCCATATACATACCAATTCTCAACATTTAGTTTTTGTTTCATCCTAATTTCTAAATGTGTGTAAAGGATACAGTTACGAGTAAGAATTTGGCATTTTAGTTTTAATGTTCAATGACTTTAGTTGTCGTTGACCGATTTTGTTAATTTTTTTCTCCGCATTGTAAACATCCATCAACATAAAAATCGCCTTAATTTTTTCTTTCATTATCTTTGCGGCGATATACTCTTTTGTTTTAACGACAGACAACAGGCATAAAGAGGAATACATAAAACGATAGGCAGGAACTTAATTAAACATTAAGAACTGATATTTAATCTTGGTGTTAACTGATGCAATAATAGCATTACATACTACAATCCGACTCATTTTGATAACTTTTACACGTCTTCGGTTGTGAAATGACTTTTGGTAAATATTGGACCATGTCATCTTTGATGTGTTTGATTAGCAAGAATCCATAAAGAAACCGATTATATATAACAAAAAAAAATTGCAAAGTTTTACATGACACTGTGTATATTCTACATAGTTTCGGATATTAAATTCATGTTTTTTGTTTTTATTTTAAGCCTTTCCTTTTTTAAGGCGTGTGAAAATGTTGATGATTATGTTTACAAGGAGGTGACCAAAATGGCATACTTGGCAAAATATTACAAAAGTTATTGAACATAAATGACAAAATTGGACTGTTACTGTGAATATTTTACAAACAGTCTGTTATTGAGATGAATTGAAAAACAAATTGTTGGGAATTTTTTTACCAAACCTTTTTATAGCAGGCCGTTAGAGAACCTGTTCAAGTTCCTTTGTTACTCCATAGGATATCTACTTAGACCACTAAAACATCATATTGGTTCATTCAATTTAATAAACTTAAATGTTTCTTTTTAAAAATTCTAAAACCATGAGAATGTTTGTTACACACCATCTGAATTGGGCAAAATCTTAATTGAAGAAGTTTGGTAAGAAGTTCAACCAGCTTTCATCAGCCTACGTAGAGAACACGAGTTCTCTTGTTCCTTTTGATATTTTGGGTAATTTATTTTTAAAAAGTTTCCGTCATGGAATGCTTGAAATGGACCCAAATGAAAGATTGACCCTTGAATATTTGAAGCAATATGACAATTATTTAAACTTTGGTTGGATCTTGCTACAACATTTAAAGACTTTTTATCTCATCAAACAAACTCTTTTCAATATCTTTAAAAAATTTAACGCAAGTTGACAGAATTCTAATGGTAGGCTGAAATAAGAGGCCCTGTTAAAAACTAGTCATACTTACGCAACTTCATTATGTTATCATCGAGAATTCAAAAAGCTGAAATGAATCTACTCATTTAAATCAATGTTTTTTTGAGAATTTACATACATTTTTTGTCTTCTTGATAAGATTACTTTAGGAAAGAAGTATTTAAATAGAACCGCAGTCGTAAAATTAGTGAGTAAAGTTACAAACAAAGTTGGGTCAATTCCGTGAAAATCGTCACAATTATTGGAAATAATTATGTGGAATTGTGTTGAAAGGTTTAGCATGCAAGATTACACTAATAAAAGGGACACGTACATAATTGGCTGCCAATTGTATTTCTACAGTACCACGTTTGTTGTTCATTAAATTCTCGTGAATTCCAAGACAGTGTACAGTTTTCCGCGAAAAACTATGACAACGTCAAACTTACAATGTGCAAGCAGAAACGCTTCATTAATAATAATATGAGGCCCGAGCTTCTCGGTAATATTTTCCCATAAATTTCTTCTAAGCATGAACTTGGACATAAATAATGCACATTACACAGAAAACCCAGCAAAACGCGTTCCAATTTCGGGTGACATTCAAAGTTGAATAAGTACGCGTCTAGTAACAAATAAATATACGGAATCAGCTGTTTTCTAGTGCACTAACTCCACAACGAGTTAATCAAATTAGCGGGAACGGTATATTTAGAGCGATATTACGCACACACGTACAGCTGCACACGTATTCATTACGGTGAATTTATTATTTACGCCATCTGGGGGCCAGTGCGTGCGAGGTCAACATCATCCAGTACATTGCCGAGCGACAAATTATCTCTCGCTGATTAAATGGATAAATTCTCGTTGAAAATCGCATAAATTTCTATAACTACTTAGAAGACATTGGTTAAAATTAAACTTAGATCTCTGTGAAGGTCAAAATGATGCCTGCACAGAATATGAAGCTCCAGTAGAAAAGGCTAAAGTAAGCAAATTTTTACGAGATGGGATTTCGACATTGACATTTGCGTCGCTTTAGTTAGTGAAAACAGTTGAATAAATTGCAGTAGAAACGATGTTGGAAACCAATAGCTTGGAAAAAGTAAATAAATTAGAAATGTCTTTCGAATAGTGACCTGCTGGCGTGACGCCAAACCAATGAAGCATTGAAATCCGATTTCTGAGAAAACCGCAAGAGGGCAAAAATTATTAATTGGGCATATAATGAACCCGTCTCTTCTTTTGATTTATGCATTCCTCCGGCAATTGTTGTTCGATTATTCTCAATTTTCCATTTGTTTTTTATTTGACAAAGTGCAGAGACACCAAGCTATTGACGTTATTAATTAATAATTATATGAACTTACAGTATCTTTTATTGCTTGCAGATAGTTATCTAAGCAGATTATTATATCTAACGAAAATAATTTTCAGAAATGTATGTATGGGCTTTGTACTTTGGCAAGCAAATTGCGATAATCGGAATGTTGTGGTAATCCGAAGCGTGTTTTGGTAGTCCATAAACTTTAAGTTAAACGATGATGTTGGTTTCTAAATATTTGCATTTAATTCCTCATGAAGTAGGTTTTTAGTTTAATTAGAAAAATTGTACCAAACAAAGCAAAATTATTGAAAATGCTACAATACCGAAAGACAAATCAATTTTAGAAGATGCATTAAATGTCTAGAAAAGAATTCAGAAAGATCGAAGCCAAAAATTAAGTAAACTTATAATTTATGCCTTGAGATTCACATTCTATGGAAAAAGGCATCATTTGTCCAGTTTTTTCATTAGCATCACAAGTTGAAGTTCTCAACAGATGACGTTATGACGATGTTTTATTATCATATTCACGTGATAATTTAATATTTTGCAATATGGTTTTCTACCACTCTTTGCCATCATAGAAGATCAAATACCCACGACTTTAGAATATGTAACTTACTAAAATCCTAAATGAAGGTTTATTGAGAACTGTTATTGAAAGAATTGTTTTGAAAACATTACCGTCAAACCATTATACACACTGAGGGCCAAAAGAACGGTACACAGTTTTAATCACTCGTATTTCCAATAATATTGAGTCAATGCAAATATAACTGTAAAAAATGAATTGCTTGTAATGTGAAGACTGAAACCATACTATATTCGCAATAACAAAATGTTTCAGTCGAAAGTTATGTTGCTGTATGTATGTATAGATTTTGTATCGTATACAGGCTAATTTCTTTATACATGTGATATTTTTAAACAATGTTTTTTATTGTTTTTACTAAACAAACAAGCGGAATAGGTTTTTTGAAACAAAAACATTGCAACGGCACAAGCAATCTAATTGTGTACTATAGTTATTTTTTAAGATTATCCACCCATTGGTTTTGTTATGGGCGACATGTTTGATATTAACATTTTACGAGCTCTTTTCGTCAGATTAAATTATGATGTATCAAACTTGTTGTTTAGCTGTAAATTTTAATGAATGTTACTTATTCTTGATCTTTTATTGGGTTCTGCAAAGATTGAATCGGAGCTGACTGAAATCAACTTTTTTTGAGTATGTCACTTCGCTTCAAACCAAGTTATCTTTTTTGTTTTTATGTCCTGTTTGAATGAAGAGCACTTCCAACGTCACTGTAAACCCGAAATACATTGTGTTGTTCCTCTTTTTTTTCGATATTTTTCTTTTGAAGATATAATTTTAAGGTGAAAAACGAACAGCAAAGCCCTGATCGTCAGACAAGTGAAAGCAAACTGCCATCGTTTTAGTTCAATAAAAAGCGATGTTGATTTTAGTTCCAAAACACTGCAAAAACAAAAACATAAAAATTTGCAAAAATCCACAGGTAAGCTAAGAAAACAGCTAAGAAAAAGCCTTAAAAGTTTTAAAAATTAAACTGTGCGCCCGTAAGAAAACTAAAAGTTGGACATAGTTTCTCAACCATCTTTAAAGATAATTCAAATAAGCAATTGGCAAAAAACGTTGTTTAAAAATTTCACCCTTTATACGAAAATAATAACCCTGTATAAAATCTCTACTGTTCATTTTGACAAAAAAAGAACAAATTGACGCGATATTATCAGATATGTTGCATATAGCCATACATAAAGCAACACAATATTGGATGTTATTAATTATTGTTAAATCGTTGCGAGTATGTTTGGTATGTTTTCAATCTCCACAATGTTAGCAATTTGTTTTTCAAATAAATGCTTGCATTTGCTTAATATCTTGGGAAATATCAGTACCTAATTGTAAATATATACCGTTTCTTCTTTTGGCAGACAGTGTATAGTCATAATTTAATAATTTTGTTGACATAGCGTTTGTCAAAGAACGACGGAACGACGGTTCATTTTCAATTTCCTAAACGAACAACCTTCTCAAATATCCAGGTTTGGACGTGTTTGTCAATGATAGATGATTTTTTTAATATGATTTGGAATTTTCGAAAGTGTTTCCGTCAGTTCGCTCAATTTCACTTAGAAATTCTAGAGCCAAAGTCACTATTATACAGGGTGTTTCAGAAATAACGCCTAACCTTGTGGAAGAATATCCGCAAAGGACAGAGAAGCAATTTTGGTCAAATAAAGATATAATCTATAGACTATAGTATATTTCTCAAAGTTTTAAGTACATACCAATAAAATTATATTCAAGAAATCGTGTAAGGCCTGTCCTGGTGAATAGCCGATGCCGCATGACTCAATGACGATTGCAAACTTACGTAGGAACACTTACCAATTCAAAAGTTTTTAAAAAAATTATAACGGTCGTAATCCGGAAATGTGACGTGGATTTACAAAAATTGTGATTGCAAAGTGACTCCTGTCGGAAAAAGACAAAGCAACTTAACAACGCAACAGCGCGCCGCGATCGATTAAAATTATTTCACATACCAGTCACCCATCGCAAACAGTTGCCATTCGTCCGTCTATGGTACTACACAAATCACTACACAAACAAAGACACATTAAGATTACACAATCCTGCAACACAACGTTTTATTGCATATAAACCATGGAACAGCTGACTACGATGGTATGAACAGACTAATGTGGGGCAATGAAAAGAATAGGCATATGATCCGTCAAGGTTAGTCGTTATTTCTGAAACACCTTGTATTTCAATACCAATTGAGAAGCTCATCTCCCTACCATAATTTTAAAGCACGAGTATGAAACAATTGTCAGAACTCAAGCACTTGTAACGCAGTAAATTTGTCCTACTGAGCGATTTAAAACTTCACACATTTTCTTAGGAAATTTCATTCATGTCAAACACATAATCATCAGTCTCTTTTCTGAAATGCGTTCATTTTCCGTTACTGTCAAAATTACAAGAAATACAATTGCACAAAGCGGATATAAACACTGGTGCACATGTCTATACACTCGCCTACTCGGCTAGTGTATAAACAACTTCATGCTCGCAATTTATATCCTCAAACGGGTAGTGTGATACTGCGTTGTTAAACTGAATGAACCATAGAAGCTCATAGCTTCAATTAGCGTTACAAATAAGCGCAAAAAGCCCGTATATTTTATAGAACAGTTCGGTTTTTATCGCACCTTAAAAGATCATGCGGTTCGGTCTGCGCGCTCGGTTAAAATGCACAAAAAAAAGAACGCGCACCGTTAAAACGAACAATATCGACCGTACGGGAATGACTGCCACCGTTCCATTATAAACTAAGATTAACCAAACATAATAATAAAAGTTAATAGGTACTCTATATCAGTTACTGGTGCATTATGCATTTTACATAAATTCCTATTCTCGGTCTCGCTCGGGCCCTACGTGTTCAATGCAGATGAGAGAGTCTGCCAGTGGTAGAAGAGGCGAAGCATCGAAAACACATGTATAAATCGGTTATAAAATTTAAGCTCCGGAGCCGTTTGCGTCTTCCGGTAGAAAAGGCTTCGATGGCAAAATAATCAGATATTTACGCAAACGATCGGACCGATCCGACCGTTCCGCCGGACCTACGCCGTTCTGTAACAAACTGTTGCTCTTTTTCTGCACGATTTCCTTTTTCCAACTGCAAATGCTACGTAAAAACGGCACTAGTAATGAGTTTTACCGCCGAATTTATCTGAACATCGTCCGGAATAGATCGGTTATTTGCTTTTGATGTTATTGTAGGTATGGTTGCGGTTTGACTTCTGCTCAGTTAACCTTTGTATACGAAACAATCACTGAAACTTAACGTAAAGTTAAGACTATTGTTCTTTTTTTGCCTATGTATGTACGGATTACTTTCAAAACTCGTTCTGTATATGAAATTTGTTTCAAATCGAAGTAATACTGCTAAAGTTAACTTGTAAAAACGGTTTGTTTTGAACCAAATTTCTTCATATTTGAAAAAAAAAAAATCAATTAAAATATTTTTTTATAACGGTAAAAATATTTCAAATTTTTCTTTTACTAAAAGACAAATTCCTATGTGATATTAATTGAATCTTGCAATTATTTTTATCTGGTACTGTTTTGGAGGAAAAAGATAAAATACAAATGGTTTCATTTAACTAAAAGATATATAGGATATAGATATGACGAAAAATTGCTAAAAAATATCACATTTGAATATCTTCAAATTTGCTATCTCTTATTAAGCCTAAAAAAGTTTAAATCTGTTGACACATTATTGTCAATACGTTTATGAGATTTAAAAAATAAAATATATTATACTTATA
The DNA here is from genome assembly GCA_964023965.1 of Melinopterus prodromus. Taxonomy (NCBI): domain Eukaryota; kingdom Metazoa; phylum Arthropoda; class Insecta; order Coleoptera; family Scarabaeidae; genus Melinopterus; species Melinopterus prodromus. Next base: position 11,983,199 of record OZ030391.1, read on the forward strand.
ACATTTTTATGACAGCTTCCACAACCACTAAACCCTCCCTAATAATTAGACTGAAAATTACCCAATAAAATATTCTTTAATTTATTTTTGGTTCTTTTATTTTCTATAGCATTATGTAGCCGATAATTTTCGACTAATCTAACTTTTTGACAATCAAATGTTTAATTAAAGTTTGAAACAAAGAACAATGTAGTGCTGCTCGCTATTTACTTCGTCCTTTGTGTTCATCTTACTTTTGAATTTAGATATCAAATATCCTATGTTCCAAACTTATGCAGTTTGTAAAAAATACAATAATGAATGCTAAATAACTAAGCTTGCGAAAACAAAAAATATTCATGTGACAAAAGTTTCTGAGAAAAACAAATCGCAGTTGAGTGACGACACAGACAATTAATTGTCAAACTTATAACCTTGATCGCCAATAATTGACATTGACGAGTGAGAATACAGTCATTTAATAGTCAAACTTATAACCTTAATCGCCAATAATTGACATTGACGACTTAAAATTTACATTTTGAATGACAAATATTTGATATATACCTATGGCAACCCTTAATGCCCGCGCGGGCGTTCCTCGCGGGCGTTAAGAACCAGTTTTGCTCCGGTATCTAAGATGTAAAATGTCACTTTATGATCATGTAGGACATAAAATAAATTACAATATATAAAGCGTGTCCAAAGTTTATTCCTGCAAAACTGTTTTTTAGATACCTACTAATTAAAAAAATCATGTAAACGTGTTTGTTTCTTCTACTCCTTTAAAAAAAGTTAGAGCTGTTGTGTGAAACTTTAGCGAAACTGTTTATATATAAAATGCATTAACTTCTTAAGGAATCGAAAAAAAAAAACAATACGTCCGAATCTTTTTACACAGAATGACAGTTACTATCGAAAAAAAGCTTTAAACAGTTTTATATTAATTTACTTATTTCCTTGCTTGTTTATTCAATGTTGTTTTATATTTATTTTTTAATTAAATTTATTTACTTTGTGTTATGTTAATGTCTACTGATAATGTTCTTTCTTCGTTTGATTTATTTAATGTTTAATATTTAATATTTCTTTGTTTTGTTAATATGTCAAACGGTTGTAACTTTTTAAGGAGTCGCAAAAAGAATCAGGTCCATTTGAAAAACTTTACTCAGTTTGACATTTACTTTCCAAAAAAGGCTTTTACAGGAAATAAATGAGTATAAAAAAAGTTGTAGAGTCCATCGAATTACTGTACACCTGTATACCACAATTTCAAAGACGACGTTATATGGTAGACCATGTGGATGGTTTGTTTTTCTACGTTCAAACCGAAAAATTATATTTTAGTATGTAGGAATATTTAAATGATTGCTATTTATTTATATTATACGTTTTATTGGCATTGAAAATTAAGAAAAGAAGAGGTAAACGCAATCCAACAGCAATTCTTACATAAGTAAAAAGTCCCTTAACACTTTCCATTCTAAAAATTTTTGAATTGCTAGCAATAACGTAGCAGGTATTGTAGCTAACAATAAAAATATTCTAATAGGCAACCATCAATTGTGTAACTATTATCATTTCATCCAAATAACAAACTGCAAATATACACACACACAAATAACATAATATTTTTGCTCCACACTTTTTAATCAATATCAAAATAGCCACGCAATTTGTCACAACAATTAAAAAGATACGAGCATTTTACATGTCCCATGCTCTGAATATTGTGATCATATCAAAACATAATTAAATATGAACTAGTGCGTGTCTTATCTAATCTATCCACAAATTATCTTTATTTTTTCAATTTGCTGCCTCTAATTTCCCAGAAAATACACAACAATTATCCACACCATTAATTTATTTACTATCCATCATTTCAGTATACAAGATAACCGTTTAATGCCATAAAAACGTCCCAAAACCACCATTTTGCATCATCGAGATTTTCTCTGCTGATTATTGTACTCAAGTGTGGTGTGATTCAAGCTATAAAACGCAAGAATACTGGTTGTATGCGCTGCCTTGGTAGCGTTCATGACCTCTTGTCGATAAAGCCGCAGCGGCGACAGGCTTTCTGCTGCAGCTGCTCACCGATAACAGCTATCGCGACCGCTGCTGTTATTTGTAGGAAAACCGTTCTGTCATAACATAATCGACATAACTATTGCGCATTTGAAATAAACACTTGAGATAAGACGAAAGAAATGCACGCACACATTATGACTAATTATTGTATGTGTTATGCGAAAATGTATTCTAGATGTGTGGTTGTGAATTTGTAAACGTATCGATAACTTCTGTTTATACTAGTAATCGTAATGTGTTATTTTGCAACACATAGGCATCTACAACATTATTATTGTGGCAATAAGCTAATGTGTATGAATCCAAAGAAGGCACCTGGATATGATCTTATCACAGGAGAAGTTCTTAAGCCATTATCTAAGAAAGGTATTGTTATCCTGGCGTATCTAATAAATGCCACCGAACGAGGCCAAATCATATCACCCAATATCACTGTTACCAATGCTCTTTGAAAAGTTGCTTCTTAACAGAATTGAACGTATCATTGAGAGAAAGGAACTAATTCCTCAAGTCCATAGAATAACAGATATCATAGAGAACCATTAGAACCATTAGAACCATTAGAACCATTATAGAACCATTAGAAGAAAAGCTTATTTGCTCAATAATCTTTCTTGATGTGACACAAGCTTTCGCAAAAATTTGGCACGAAGGATTGACACACAAACTAAAGAGTATGCTACCTTTACAATACGTCGAGCTGCCAACATCCTATGTATCTGATCGACTATTCAGAATAAAAGATATCGATGAATACTCGGAACTAAAAGAAGTAAGAGCTGGTGTACCCCAGGGTACACTTGATGTGACACAAGCTTTCGACAAGGTTTAGCATGAAGCTGCTAACATCGCATATATAAAATACACATAATAAAACTTACAGATGAAAGCTCGCATCTAAAAGAAGTAAAAGCAGGGGTACCGCAGGTTAGTGTTTTGGGACCAATTCTCTATCTACTATATACAAGTGATACCACAGCTGGAAAGTGTAACAGTCGCCACATTCGCAGATGACACGGCTCCAATAACAGTGGGATCAACTATTGGAGAATCTACTAGGAATCTTCAATAAGCTAGTAATAAAATATATAAATGGACCAAAAAATGGAACACCAAGCTCAACGAACTGAAATCTGTACACGTTATCTTTACAAACAAAAGAATCGAGGACGTACCTCATGTCAAGATTAACGACGCCATAGTTCCATATGCGAACACTGCAAGGTACTTGGGTATGACTCTGGATACAAAACTAAGGTGGAAAGAACATGTTAAGAAGAAGAGAGTACGCCTCAATACCGAGAAGTGTACTGACTTCTGGGAAGAGACTCTCAGTTATCAGTACAGAACAAACTAGCAGTTTACAACCAAATACTAAAACCGATGTGGTTATACGGCATCCAGCTTTGGGGTTGCGTGAAAAACTCCAATATACAAGGAATCCAGACTTTCCAAAATCAAGTACTAAGGAATATGGTTAACGCTCCTTGGTACATACGGAATAGTGACCTGCATCGTGATCTTGGTGTCCTGCAAGTCATCCAACAGATAAAAATATTCGCCACTAAGCATGAATCTCGCCTAAGCCATCTCGTCAACTTAGAGGCCATGCAGCTACTGGACAACCAGAATCTAGTAAGAAGACTAAAAACAACTAAACTCTTCGAACTAGTGAACCAGTGAAATGTGTAAAAAGTAGAGCACAGTGAGTGAAGTATTAGTGCTTCTTGTTTAGGACAAAGAAAATATAGGACATCAGTGGATAGCCTATAAGAGACAAGTACCTAGGTTTAAGAATTCAGATTTAAAGTGATGGTTAATCTTTTAGTTTAGTTTCAATATGATAAGCACTCTATACTTATTAATAAAAAAAATCTGCATAGTTACGTTTTATTTCAAATATTTTCTACAGTTCAAGTTTATAATTTTAAAAGCCCAGGGAAATAATACTTACGAAAAAAATATTTAAATCTAATAAAACTTTTTGCGGCCTGCGACTTGCATGATGTCTTCAGTTCCAATAATCTCTGTTTTATTTATTTCAAAGTAGTTACAAACAGAAATTCTTGATTTTTATGTCATAGCGAATTTAATGTGCAAAATTTACACAATTTTCAGTAAAGATCCGGCCGATCCGGATTGGCATAATGGCCGGCTAACCGGTATCCGGCCGAATCTTCGCCTGATCATGGCCGGATAGTTCAGTAGAAAGATGCTGACAATGCTGTTTTACAAAATGGCCGGATACTCCTGCAACCAATATTATGACAAAATGGGAATGTAGTTAGTATCAAAACATAGGCTAAATCCTGACTAACTAGTTTAATTTTAATGCGGGTATAATTTTAATTCGCGCGCTCTAGCGGTCAAACCATTCAACCAAAAAATAGACTTGAGGGTGCCCTTTATAGGAAATTTAGTGTACATTATTTTTATGTATAGTGGTCTACGTCGAAAAGTGCATAGTTTTATGACTATTTCGCAAAAAACTGAAGATGAGCCGAAAAATTTTGAGATTTTTTTGCGATTTTCGTTGTGAAGCCATATCCGTGGGAAGTAGCAAAGTAGAAATTCGGATTCAGCACCCCAAAAAACATATAGATGAAAGAAAAAAATACTTCTATACTTTTTCCTCGAACAGACACCGTCGGAAACGATTTGACTGGACTAAATATCAAAATATATTTTATATCTACTACTCCATGGAAGTATCAAACTGACAAAGTGTCAGTCAGTCATCATTCAGTGTCATTCTTCTCCTAGTTATTGACGTATACTGCTGACTCCCTAAATATAATGGGATTGGGCTCAAATATTTATAACGCGATATTCAAGAGGGCTTCAACTATGGTCGTATCAGCAAGTTTGTTTGCATTTTTCTTCGAAAGAACTTTGGATTTCACTGCAGAGTACATCTTTGAAACTGTCAACGATGGGAAGTTATGGACTCACATCAAACACAAATACGTTGATCCACCACCACCTCCTCCACCACCTGAACAAGATACATAGTTACAGTATTTACCGATTGTTCTTGTTGTTGTTGATTATTTAAATAAATAACAGAGTAACTCGAACAAGATCTATTATTTTGGTGCTTTATATTTGTAGTGCAAAATAAATTATGACTACAGTTTATTATAACTTAGTTTGTTATCTATTAAATAATAGAGTTCGACAAGCTCAATTCTTTCTACTCTATGAACAAAATTTTATACTAAATATACAAGGAGTTTAACATCAGGATTAATAGTTTGCAAGGGGTGTTATAAGAGGTCATTAGTAAGTTATATAACTAAACATACTATTATAAAATGTATTACAGATTTCAAGCTTGGCTAATTAAGAGCAAATTTGACCAATTTTACAGAATAGTCACAATAGTCTCTACTATATCTTATACGTTAACTTGAATTCATGAAAATATACGTTGCAAAAAATACACAGAAATCTATCAAAATCACCAAATTAATACTTATCAAAAAGACACATGTACATTATTTGTAAATACAATAATACTGTTTCTGTCTGAAACCATTCTGCTAATCAGCTTTACAATAAAATAGGCAGTGCATATAGCATTCACGATTTCATGCTTTCATTGCTTTCAAAAACATGAAGTGACATTTGAGTTACTTTAATGCGCAAGTTTTGTTTGTGGACAATTCATATGATTGTTTTGTTTTGATTTTAATAGAGGTTTTTAATTGAATTATCAATAATATTATGGTCATTTTTATTAATGCTTGGAAAACAGTTTAAAACATAATTTTAAACAAAAAATAACAATAAAAAGTATAGGCCATTTATTTTGAAAAGTCGGGATTCCTTGCATATTGGAGTTTTTCGCGCAATCCCAAAGCTGGATGCCGTAAAACCCAATCGGCTTAGTATTTGGTTGTAAACTTAAAGTTTATTCTGTACTGACAACTGAGAGTTTCTTCCCAGAAGCTAATACAGTTCTCTGTATTTGAGGCCCAGCTCTAGTCTTTTCTTCTTAACGTGTTCTTTCCACCTTAGTTTTGTATCCAGAGTCATGCCCAAATACTTTGCAGTGGTCTCATATGGAAGTATGGCGTCGTTAGTCTTGACATGAGGTATGTCCTCGATTCGGTTTGTAAAGTTAATGTGGTCAGATTTCAGTTCGTCGAGCTTGGTGTTCCTTTTTTGGTCCATTTATATATTTAATTACTAGCTTGTTCAAGATGCCTAGTACATTCTCCAATAGTTGATCCCACTGCCATTAGAGCCGTGTCATCTGCAAATGTGGCGACTGTTACATGTTCCAGCTGTGGTAGGTCACTTGTATACAGTAGATAGAGAATTGGTCCCAATACACTACCCTGGGGTACCCCAGCTTTTACTTCTCTTAGTATTCGTCGATCTGTTTTATTCTGGATAGTCTATCAGATATATAGGATGTTAGCAGTTCAACGTATTGTAGAGTTAGTTTATGTATCAATCTTTCGTGGAAAATCTTATCAAAAGCTTGTGTCGCATCAAGAAATATTGTTGAGCAAATAAGCTTTTCTTCTAATGCTTTCTCTATGATATCTGTTATTCTTTGAACTTGATCTATTGTGGAATGCTTTTCTCTAAAGTCCTAGGGGATACTGCAATGTCACTACATACCGGAACATTTTTCTTGTTTCAATTACCGGTATACCATTCGAAATAGTCAAAATATGGTGGATATTTGAGAAAGCTGGAATACAAATCCACTACTATTACCTCAAGAAATTGTGTTGATGGTTCAAGCTCTTTTCATTACTTGGAGCCCAGTTACGTCTATTACAACCTCAAGTACATACATTGTATTTCATAATTAAATTTCACCGCTTCAGAACTCGCCTCATAAGTACGTACTCGAAGAACTCCACATCAAATCACCTTATCATCAAAAGAGAAAAAAAAAAAAAGGAATCAAGAAACAATTAACAGGAAGTGAGTGAGAATCGAGAATATGATTAAAATCAGAAACAGGTAACGCGTAAAGACTGGGCCATCGGCCGAATCCGTCGCCCGCGGCCTGATATCCAAAAACGGGGCCGTGTCGTAATCTTATAAAAGACATCGTTATGTTTATGGTTTTTTATTGAGGAGCTACCGGTATTACGCCGAACCACCGGGCACGTATAAATAAGCGGATTTAGGCACGGCATCTCATTCTTTTTCTTCTTCTTCTTTTTATTACTACTCCTCCCGCCCGTCACCCACCATCAGCCATCCACGTTCTCCGTCTCTCTCGCTCCCTCTTCTTCATGCATGGCCCGATTTCGGGTACTATTTGTCCGCTGTCGTTCGTTTTCTTTTTCTTTTTCTTGACACCCGGGCGGAGATGAAGCCGAGGAATCGAGGCCAACGGCACACGGCTTAAGTCGATTTTAATGATTCCCTCCTCGGCCGAATTAAGCCGATGCCACCGTTCGAATATCACGTGTGATCCAGAAATTTGCTGCTACGGAGAGACGGTGCGGCGACGGGGATCAAATAATAACTCCCTCCGTATCTGGGGCGAAGTAATGATGCTTTATATCAATACGATAAGAAAAGTTGCTCCAATAGGTACCTACTGTAGGTATAGTGAAATATTGTTGTTAAATTCATTTATTATTTTGATGAGTATAATATCGTATCTTTGGGAGCCTATTTTTATTGTTCTTTGTGTCTTATTTTGTCTTAATTTATTTCGTGACCAGAATTTTATTGAGGCAAAGCGGGACATAAGCGGAGTGGAGTACCAATTAAAACCAATTAGTTGCGTTGTAGTAAAAGTCTAAAATCGACGCACTCCAGATTTTTAAAAAATATTTGTATTATCAATATGATTTTGAGTTTGGTTGAATACACAGATATAAATTTACGTTAATGTGTTGCTAATCTAAACATATCTAATTATTTATATAGTCCATAAAGACAACATTACATAATAATTTTTATAACTTACTTGATTTGAAAAATAAACTGTATTTTATAATTCATCGTCAACTTTTTTAATTTTCAATTCTCTTTAATTAGTTTTCATCAATCTTTTAAATAATTCATGTAGCACATTTTAACTCTCTTCCTTACCATAATTTCTTAAAATATACGTTTTTTGTTCCAAAAGATTTACTGAGGATGTAAATACATTTTTATCCAGAAGTAAATATATTCTTGCCTCTACAAAGTATCCCCGCAGTGTTGATTGTTTATTAGGAACACCTAAATGGCTAAATGCTAAATTTGTGGTGGAGGTATGATGATACACTAATAATTCTTTAAGTTCCAAGGAGATATTCAACAAATGTTCTAATTCTTGGGTTTGAATATTTTTATTACAGCAAAATATTCCAAGTTGAAAAGTATGGTCTACAAAACGGTAAATCTTTTTGTCAAATTCCATTACAGATTAACTACAAAAGAAGATGAAAATATCAAAATTTTACAAAAAAATTGTTAAAAAAATCTATAGATTATCGCCGCAATTTCAATTTGGGTTTAATATATGACAGGATAACAATAAAAATAAGTCAATAAATTGTTTATTCAAATGTATAATATTACAACCGTAGATTTACTTCAACTTAATATGTCAATAACAGTGGCAGAAAAATTATGCTAGCAAGACTGAGAAATTTATTTACCGCTGACTGCTATCTATTTCATAAACAGTATCAAAGCAAAGCAGTGAAATAAAAACTGAGTCGGCTGTGTTTTTGTGAGATAAGAAAAAACAATGCGTTAATTAAAAATGTTAAACCATATTCTTGGAACACTGTATGTGTATTATTACAGTTTTGTTTAGTTATTTTTGCAAATTTTACCAAATTGCTACGCCTGGCTTTTCAATCAAATGATCGCTACGTACAAAAGGAACGTGAAGTTTATAGTCAGCCATTCAGCCGAGAGGATTTTGGATTTTGACAAAGTAACCAATATTAACTTATTATTATTATTAATATTAACCTATTGTGCTATGTACGAGTAATTTAAAATTTTGTTTGAAAAACATTTTAAGTACAAAAGTAGATATGTCGCCTTATATATGGGAAATAGTGCTATGCAATAAACATAACAAGAAAATACAGAAGGGGTGTAGCTACCCCCCTTGCCCCCCCCCCCGTCCACGCGCATGTCTTCTACCACTACTGTTGTGGAGATCATGTACTGCCACAATTTGGACGAAATATTTTCAGATCTCCAAATGATCCCCAAAATGATTTCACACCATAATATGTTACTACTTCCTGCTGTGAAAAAATGGACCAATATTGTAGCAATTTATAAGCTGTTATAAAACTTCATAAATCAACAATTTCAGAAATTTTTCATTATTAGGCAAAAAAATGTACATCCTTCATCTTTATTTTATTTTATTATTTCATTTTATTATTGCATTACTGGTTTGTCCTAAAACAAATATTTGAAATGATCTATCTAAATTCCGACGAGAGCATTTCTTAGGTATGGCCAGAATTGTTATAAAAAAAGTTTTTCGTATTATGTTAGATAAAACAAAATGTTTAAATTGTTTTTTAATAGCTTAAACGGAACATAATTTCCAATAAAAACACAATGATTAAAATTGGAATAGTGTGATAAATATTTAAAACACGTTTTATTAATTTAAATCAAAACCAACTCAGGTTTTCACTAATGTACAACGCAAATTTTCATATTTTGTAGGATATGTTTCCATGTACACTAGGGTGACCAACTTTTTAGTACTCCAAGGCTGATGGGGAGAGGGGATATATAAATATTTCAGTAATTAAATTGTCATCGTGTTTCTTTACTGCTTCACACCCAAAGGATAGTGTTAATTTTCCAGAATTTGCAACGTCCAGCCATTGTTAAGGCTTATTAGACAATGGATAAAAAAACTTTAGATTCGACTGGAAATGTAGTCTATTGCCCAACAATGGAATTTTGTTTCTTAAAATTCAGTTGAATGTGCATTTTTGTTTTTTAAATACATTTGTCCATATCAGATGATTTCTTTTAGATAAAAAATAAGCCGTAAAATGTGTGTTGCCTAATCCTAAACCAGTGTTTACTGGAACAATACAGTTTATGATTGTTTATGATTGTTATCGGATTTCAATGAAATCCGATAATAACAATTTACTGGTTTGTTTTTTGTGGTCCAACACAAATATGAAATTTTTTATTTGAAATAGTATATATCGATTAGCGGCTAAAATAAATAAATATCTTTTATGATAAATTGCAAAAAGAAACTTAATGTACAAACAATTAAAAATCAGTAATTGATCATTTATTATTTTTCTGGAAGTACTTTCTGCATTTGAATGAATATGAAATCCATGCATTCAACTCGAACAATTAAAATCTCAAAGGCCTCAATGTAGTTTCTCAAGTAGATACAAGCTTGACTAGATTCATGCAACGTTTTGTAAATAAGGCAAAATCGTTTGAAAAAACATTTTGTAATTAAAAGTTTCCTATAAGAGTTTCGTAATTTCTCTACTGACACATAAAAATCAAACAATTTTTTTAATTTAGAAGCTATTTATCCTATAACATTGTACAAAATTCCGGAAACGTTTGGTCACCGTAATTTAGAAAAAGGATTCCTTAGCTTTTCCGTGCAGCAGAAGCCTTTACTTTATTGTGGCTTTACTTTATCGGTTCTTAAAAACTATAAAAAACAATATTTTTGACAACTTTTGCTTAAATCAGTTTACTTTGACAACAAATATGTGATAAAGAACTGATAAAAACGAGTGCAAGAGCTGTACAAGTCTAGAAAGTTATTTTAAAGTTGTTATAATATGTCCTCTTTTAACAAAAATTAAAAGTTTAGATCAAGTACGAAAAAGATTTCCTACACTTTCATTAATCTTTTTACTTTATCATACGCAGTATGTAAAGTATTGTAATCGTGCCGAAAAAAATTTTTGAGATTTTAGCGGAAATAGGTCTTTATGGGTCCCCTGAACATTTTTGACCAAGGTACAAAAAAATGTCTGTGTGTGTGTGTGTATGTGTGTGTGTGTGTGTGTGTGTGTGTGTGTGTGTGTGTGTGTGTACCCAATTTTTGTTAATTCATTTCCGGAGAAACTACTAAAGGTATCGGCACGGAACTTCATATTTAGAAGTTTCATGACCAAACTTAGAGTTGAAAAGCTTTTGGTTCAAAAGGGTCCAAAGGAACTGGGTGTTTACTCCAAGCCTTTTTCAAGGATTTTAGAAATCAGCCGCCATTTCTGTAATTTCGTCAAAATAGTTAAATAATAAATTAAAGCAGAGGAAATTTTGAATAATTTATGCCTATGACATTTTTTGGTAAAATTAATAGTTTAGCTTTTTAGTTTATTCTAAGCCCTTTTCAAGGATTTTGGAAATGAGCCGCCATTTCTGTAATTTCGACAAAATAGTTAATTAATAAATTAAAGTAGAGGAAATTTCGAATAATTTATGCCTATAACATTTTTTGGTAAAATTAATAGTTTACCTTCAAGAGCAAATTCTATTTGATCGAGATCGGTCGCATCTGCATTGATATGAAATTACATAGTAGCCAGGATTTTGATAAATATTTTTTTGTGTTGTCACATTCGAAAACAGCTGATCTCATCAGAGGTTGGAGAACCACTATGGAACGTGCCGCTGTAGTGCGCAAAATTATAAAATACAAATTTCAAATAAAATAAGATCACCAATTTGATTGTTTGTTGATAAGGAATATCAACCCGTCTTTATATCTAATTCTAAAAATGATACATTGAGAAAATTTTAAATAAAGTATAGCGATGAGTGTAGTTTTATTTTAGTATGTTGGTAGGGATGTGTCATGAACAAATATAAATCTGTCAGAATTTGAATTACCTTTTTAAGGTGCGTTTTCATAAGTGATAATGGCAGTGGTAGCAGACGCCGTTATAGTATTTCCAATAGAAAATTGCTAGTGACTCATATTTATGTACATGCAAACTAATATGTGTCACTATCACGATATGTAAGAAATACTATAATTTCGTATTCTACCACCGCCATTAGCTACGATTTATCTCTATAGAATATATTCTCATGCAGCTAAACTATTAATTTTATATATTGTATGATAAAGTCATGTGCCTGGCCACATCAGATTTTTTTATTGTTTACTCTAAACACATTTAGTAGCAACAATAAATTCAGAAAAAATACTATTCAACATGTGTTATTAAGTGGTAATTATTGAGTATATATAAGAAGGTAACATTCTGATTAAACAGAAACCACCAAATCGTCAATTAGAGACAAAATTATCCCCAATATCTGACAATTCTAAGTAAAATTAAATAAATGGTGATAGAACACATTTCTTACAAATATTTAGATTTTTATATGATAAATTATCTAGGTACTACTATGTGTTTCAAACGCTAAAAAGTTGGTAGTAAGATATACATCGCACTTCAAGTAATACCTATTTAAAGCTGACACAATCTACAAATTTAAAAATACAAATTTTAATAGTACACATTTTATCTTAAGACTTATCTGAACACATAAGTACTTATTAAAGCATCACTCACAAACTTATTATTCTTATCAATCTTATTTTTGTTTACAAAAACGACGCCAATAAAACTATTTTCGTTTGCTTATCTCTGATATATCAACATTTATTTAGGTCAAAATATTCATTTCAATACGATAAAAACAAAAAAATTAATAAGCGTTCGTCGTCGTCAATAAACTGCCAAATCTGTTACCGGAGATAGGCAGTATCCAATCAGACCGACTAGTAAATTCCGAATATTTATTAGTTCAGATCAATTCTAGATGAAAATAGTTCTGGCAGCGAAACGTCGGTTCTCTCTAATCTGCTAATCTGTGCTGCGTTGCCCTTCCCTCCGGCCGTCGACACGGTCTTTTGCGTCGATTTTTCTTTATCAATTTTATCGGTTATTACCTCTGCCTTCGGATCAGTCAACAAGTCTATTTTTATTCTCTTCTGCGATTTCGTATCGTTTGTGACCCAAAAAACAAACTTTTATCTTAATGCTAAATTCTAACTGCGATCGTAATCGAAATCGCAAGATTAGTTTTAGACTTTTATTATCATTATGTCACAAACAAATGGTGTGATGCAATACACTCGGTAATTTAAAATAATGTTTAATAGTGCTGACTTACGTGTTTAAAAGAAACTATTAGAACATGCCAAGTTGAGAGTAACAACGTATAGTAACACTACTGTTGAAATTAAAATTAACTTTTTTTACTTTATCATACGCAGTATGATTTTTTGACAATACTTACTGCCAATATTATCTAAATATCTGTCAAATCCTGGATAACTTGTTTTATTTTTATTGCAGACACGATCGATCTCGATCAAATAGAATCTCTTGCAGCTAAACTATTAATTTTATATTATATTGTATGATAAAGTCATGTGCATGGCCACATCAGATTATTTGGTAAAAGCAATAGTTTAGCTGCATGAGAAGATTATATTTCATCGACATTGCTTGTACCTACTGCATTAAAACTAGTTAGCCAGGATTTGTCAGGTATTGTCTCCGACATTTTTGGTAAAATTAATAGTTTAGTTGCATGAGCAAATTCTATTTGTTGGAGATCGGTCGGGTCTTCATTAATATAAAACTAGTTAGCCAAGATTTGACAAATAGTTTCATTCAAATGACAGTAGATAGTGTCACACGCTGGTGTTTTGACAATACCTACTGTCAATAGTGTCAAAACATCTAAAAAAACTGTTCTGCAGTCTCATTTTTGTGACCTTTGTATGTTGTTTTATGTTCTCCACAGCCCACGCATGACAAAATGTAAGTTTTTACATTTGTGTCTTTTGGAGTTTGATTTGTTCGTCAATTGTGGAATTTATATCCCATTTCCTATAGCGCCTGCAGATATGCCCAGTAAGGCACGAAACATGTAGGGATTGCTAAAATAATACAAAATTAAAAATCCGACCACTTTTAATAGTATTAAAATATCTGTCAAATCCCGGCTAACTAGTTTTATTTGAATTCAGATACGACCGACCTCGATCAAATAGCATCTCATTTACTATTAATTTTATATATAGTATGATACAGTCGTGTGCGTGGCCACATCAGTTTTGAATGTGCTAAAATGCCGTAGTGAGAATTTAAATTTCCTCCAAACAAGAAATTGTTAAATTTGCCATTACCCAACAATTTCTGACAGATGAAATTAATGTTCTGGCTATATACAAAAAATCTAATGTGGCCAGACATATGACATTATCATACTATATATAAAATTAATAGTTTAGCTGCATGCGATTCTATCAAGATCGGTCGTGTCTTTATTAAAATAAAACTACATAGTTAGCCAGGATTTGACTGATATTTTGATTCAAATGACGGTAGGTATGGTCAAAAGATCAGCGTTTGACATAACCTACTGTCATTAGAATGAAAATATCTGTCAAATACTGGCTAACTAGTTTTATATCAAGGCAGACACGACCGATGTCGATCAAATAGAATTTGCTCATGCAGCTAACCTATTAATTTTACAAAAAAAAAATCTAGTGTTTGTGGTATAAAAGCAATGCCAAAGTTGATCTATGTTTAATTTGGATAATACTATGTATTTTCCACAAAAATTCTGTCTCAAACGTAGACAAAAGGATAATTTTGTTCTCTGAATATAATCAGCTGCAGCACCTTTTTTTTTTAATTTCCAAGGATTTAATCTTAGTTAATTTCTTTGCAATGTTACACAAAAATAACTAAAACCGGACAAAAGTTAAAAAAATTATTGAACGTAGAAATGTAGCATTATTGGGTGAGATTTCCTTTATTTGTGCCTGTCAGTGTATTTGTTGTATATTAATATAACAATAAAGGCTGTAGAAATTTTATGCTAAAAAATTAAATTCTTAATTTTGCATGCCACAAATATTTAACTTAATAACAATACAATGCAAAACCCTTTGAATTTAAATATCGAAGTATTACGCATATTTCCAATTATCAATTTAATTTAACAATAGTACTACAGATATTTTTTTTGTAGCTAAAGTACTAACCAAGATAACAGCACAAACATTTGCGTTGAATCTGAACGCAGAAATTTTGAATTGTAGCTCAAAACAAATGCGTTTTTTAGCACTTTTTGCTTCAATTCTCTTCGAAGCTGAGTAGATTTTTTGTGTTCTGAAACATATTCTACCTACGAAACGCATAACGTTATCAGATGTTACTTATTTGTTTTTTTGCTGAAAGTAATATTAAGTATTAATTATTGTAAAGTAGAAAAAACAGTCATTCACTGTTCGGAAATAATTTTTTATTTATATTTCTGCATTTTATTAATTATTGTGTTTTTGACAAATTTAATAATCGGAAATCTGAAATGTACACCTAAGTATCCACTGATTTAAACATTAAAAAATAGTCATTTTCTGGTCATAGAAAGCTTTTAAAGGATAAAAAGAAAAACAATAAAGTTAAGGATATTTAGAACATTTTAACAAAAGTGCACGCAAAAAAGCGTAGCTTGTTACAATTCATTATTCAAAAGCAACATCAAATTTTCATCTGAATTCGGTTCGGTTAAAAACATCAAAAGTTTTGGGACAAACTTTTAATCTTTTAGCATGGAAAATATAATTTGTTTCTCTTACAATTTTATTCTTATAAAATTGAATAGTGTTATTGAATAGAAATTGTAAGTAATTTCAATCAATCTACGATGGTACAGTTGACTCATATATCCTACATATAACTAGCTCTCAGATATAGATTAGATATTAGTAATACACTGAACAACAACAAAACGTTTGAACAGATAAATTTAAATATGCCATAACGATTATAAATGGCATCCAAATTGCGCAAACACGTCGACTCGCTACACATGTATATCGAAAAAAATACCTCGAATATCTCGGTTATATCGGGGACGTTTTCGGAAATTAATTGCGACTAATTACAGTAATTTCCCGGCCGAAGAATAAGATAATTAAGACGGCGACAATTAAATCAGTGTTACCAGTTTGTCTTGTTTATAATTTCAAGGTAAGGAACTGGAATGATTGATGTGCACAACGGCGCGCACCGCCAGTGTCCAAGCCAAAAACCCGCGGCCAATTGTTGCCAACAGAATTGCGTCAAAACTTTAATTTTGTAAAATTATGTAATGGGAAAATTTAGACGTCCCGTCTACCGATCTCGCTTATTAATATAACTAACGATCTCCGTTTCGAACTATCATTAAATAATAACCAAAATTAGGTCCACTTAAACTCACGGATAACCACAGAAACTTTCAAATTACCCAAATAGAATAATAATAAAGTAAAACCAACGGAA
Source organism: Melinopterus prodromus (assembly GCA_964023965.1). Classification (NCBI taxonomy): domain Eukaryota; kingdom Metazoa; phylum Arthropoda; class Insecta; order Coleoptera; family Scarabaeidae; genus Melinopterus; species Melinopterus prodromus. The sequence goes on from OZ030391.1 coordinate 11,999,578, forward strand.
GATCGTAAGCCTAAGATCGTGAAAAATCGCGTGTCCTATCGCGGTCGAATTGTTATCCAATAACCGTCGTCCAATTATCTGTTTTACCGAAAGAAAAATATTAAATATTTATACGCGCGCTTAGGTCGGAGGACACGTTTCACAACCAAAAATAATCCAGAAACCGTTCAAGGCCGGCCGCGATACGCACGGTTTAAGAAAAACAATATAATTGATAAGAGAAATTATAGCTGGCTGTATATCACGAATGGATATTTTAAGCGGATGTCAGGATAATTAAATAAACAGGCTTATCATTGTGCAGCATACGCCGTATGTTCTTCGTTGGTCTCACTGCGATTTGTGTAGTCTATTTATGATAAAATGCGCCGATATGTTTGTGGACAGCAGAACCGATGTTGGCAATATTTATTTTGATAAATGCGAATAAATGTCATCGTTTTCGCAATATTATGACTTTATCTAATACATGCATACAACGCAAAATAAATATTAGCTAATATTCTGTTAAGTTTTATCAAACAAAATTTTGATTATGATAATGGAGAAGTTAAACAAATAATCAGAGAGTAGAAAGAAGAACACGTAAAATACAGATAAGAGATTTATAAATATACAAATGGTATAAATAGTGCTTTGAAAATAAGGAACAATAAATATCTCGAAATCACTTTGATCATACATTGTGTAATAATGGGAAATGATATTGAAAATAAATGTGGAAACGAATAAAGTACATGGGAATTTAGGAATGTGGTAAAACATCTCTTGCTATATTAAACTGAACGCACATCTACTATTTCTACTCCAAAAAGTTTATTGTTTTTTATTAATTAATTTACTTTATTTAATTTGCTAAATAATAGCAAATTTAGGAAACTAGAAATTTATTCTGTTTATAGATGGTTTATTTTAAGTTTGGAGGCTTGTTATTTTCGAGATTACTATAACTTCCTGGTTCTCAGGAAATAACGTCACGTTTAAAATTTTAAATAGCACTATATACTTAATTTGTTATTTAGAAAACTTCTTGATTATGTTGATTATAAAAAAAACAAAATACACATTTTTATATAGAATTCTATTCCCGACTTTCAATTGTTACAGGCTTACGACTACATTTTTATAAAATTTTTGTAAAATGGCAGCACAATATTTGTTTTAGTGGTTTTGGTAGAGCTTTCGAAATAAATTTATTTGTCCTGAAGACGAATTGGGACTAAAAAATTTCCTATCACGTAAGGTTTTCCGAAAAACTTAGGTCAAATGTGAAAAAAACGTAATTTTAGCCATGTTTGCAAATTTATACAAGTTTACTCAATGTCCTAGAAACCTTAGTTACAACTGTCTCATAGTAAACCTTAAACTTTGTACTGTTGCCAGAAATTCTGAGCTTTAACAGTGATTTTGCGTGCGGGCGGGCCATCCATAAAAGAGATAAAACAAATTCAAAAACTTGTGGTAACAGGTAACATTCAAGATGCCGAATTTTCAACTTCTTATTAATTAATAGAAATGTCAAGATCAGTAAGAAAAATATGGAGTTTGCCATTGCAAGAAAATATCCAAAGTGATTCATAAGTGAAAATAAAGATCGGAAATAAAAATTAAACACATTCAGTTCAATTAATATCTTAAATTTTTTAAACTAATGGGAAAATTTTTGTTATTATTTATTTGTGAGTAGGCCATTTCTTTATCTTCAAAAAACAAATAAAGCAGTGGAAATTTATCCTGGATTTTAGTGGAAAAACTGGAACCTTGTTTTTGACTCACCCTGTGTGTTCTTTAACAAGAATTTTGTTTTTTTATTCATTGATAAATCACTAAAATTATCCGAATTACAGCTTTTATGCTGAACCCTTACGTTTATCCCACAAGTTCATTTCATTGTAGGATCACATGCCGTTGAAAAACTGTTGCCATTGCCATAGCAATAAACAATGTTTGGTGATGACGAAATGGCCTTAATAATTGCCTGTAACATCGTGCTGCTAGAGAAAATTTGGGATATTCCTGAGTGGTCGATTTGTTTTATTATGGATGAGTCAAGGTTTTGCCTTAACATGGTGGATGAAAGAAATAAAATTTTTAGAAGGACTGGTGAGAAGGGTGCGTTGTCGCGAAAGCCGTCAGGAAAGTCTCGCAGTATTGTAAAGATAAGATACCTGATTTTCAAAAAAAGCTATAATTCGGACAAATTTAATGTTAAATCAATAAATAAAAAACGAAACATTTTCGTAAAAGAAGTGTCTTTCATATAAAGTGTAAGGCATTTTGTATACCATTATTTGATCAACACATAGGGTGAGTAAAAAATATGGAAAGAACATGGTTCCAGTTTTTCCACTACAGTGCAGGATACAAACAATAAATATTCACGTCTGTAATTTTTTATGAAAGACGAAAGGAATTAGAAGAAGTTAGATCAATAATCAAGTTCACTTTTTTAGAACTGAGTGTATGTGTATTTTGATCATTGAAAATCATAGAAAACATAGAAAAATTAATTTGACATCTGGTAGCAACATTTAATATATTAAAATTATTAAAAAATTCTGTAATCACTTCGCGGATCATTGTAGCTTAAAATAGAAATGTTTGGGCCAGCAGAGTACTTTTTACAAAAAGCAGATATGTAGTGGAAAAAGTAGTATCATTAAATAACAAAACAGATATACTTTCCACTTATGTATTATTATCGTGTCCTAAATAAACAAGTGGAATTAAAAATACATTATAAATATAAAAAATATCTTGGTTTAATAACGATGATCCAAAAAGTATCAAATGTAAAAATAAATTTAAACCAATAAATATGTTGGAAGTATGATAAATGAAACAAATTTGTATTATATAACGTAGAATAGTGCTTGCCAAAGTAATAAAACTAACAATCTAATTTTATTTTTTAAGTAATAATATATTTCCCACCAAAATAACTTTCCTGTGTACAGCAAAGAAATAGGGATTTCCCCATGACTGAAATGGAACTATTTATACTTTCGGTAAAACACGATTTACTAGCATAAAAAACACATATTAATTCTCACCTTAATTAAGTAATATCTTTCGACATGTACTCATAATCTCCTCTCAATCATTCTAGAATTTTCGAATACCATCTAAAATAACAACGTAATCATTGTTTTGATCGTACTGACGTATACGGAAATTTTGCTACTCTCCTTATTATTAATAACCCTATTTTTATGAATGGCGACTCGATTTATTATCATCACGTCGATAAACCCATAATCTATCATCTTTAGATCAACTTGAGCGATAAGCGGTTTTAAGTGGTACGTATGTGCGGCGTTCGCAGCAAAAACTCCGGCCACGTGTCCGATATACGATTTTTTGCGGACGGCCAAGTGTTTACCGTCGATTTACCTTGATTGTTTCCTTATTCAGATAGCCATAAAGATACCGAGAGTAATCTATCCATATATATGAATAGCACATTAACATGTTTATGTAAACGGTATTGATCATTTTCAACGCTATACGGAATTCGACGTTGTTATTGTGTGCTATTTAACGCTTTCCGCAAATTTATAACAATTACATTTGTACGCAAATCTTTGCAATAATACAACGCGATAAGTTTTATTGGCGTTTATTAGTAGCTTGATTATATACGGATTCGAAGTTAATTGTCAATAATTAAGGTTTGCTTATATTGTGACTTATTATTTTGTGATTATTGTTAGTTTATATAATAGTAATTTAAAACTTGTAAATTTAATTAATTTTGTAGTACAGATAGTTAAGCCATATTATGTGTATTACCTACTCTACTGAAATTCATGTTTAACAATGCCATTAAAAACTTTTATTAAATTTATTAAATTTAGGTGTTTCCACTTAAACTGATAACCTTGAACTTGAACTGTATTAATGTCAAACGTAATGTCAATTACCTGGAAACTATTGGTTTATGGTCACTCGTTGATTTCTGTTAGATTGTGTAGCCTAATTTATTACTTTAGGCATTTTATTTTTGTGTGCACAACTCATAACACGCTGTTTTTTTAAAGACATGTTAAATAAGTGTCAAGCGCCGGTACGTCATACCAAACATCTGACAATAATATGTTGATGCAGATAGCGTTTTAATTTTTATTGGAACGTATTTCCCTCTTTGTAAATGTGATCTTGGCATTAGTTCCCTCTGATGCGGGTGTGGTTGTGTGGGTGTTGTACAGATTTTATAAAAATCTGATGTGGTCAGGCACATGACTTTATCAGACTATATAGCAGTGTCAAACGCTGATGATTTGCAAATCCTGGAAAAATAGTTGTAATGCAGATACGAGCGATCTTGCTCAAATGGAATGTTTTGATTTGTGTAGTATATACGTAATGCACGGAGCGCTGAGCGACCAACAGAGTCTGCTCTACATGACATTCAAAGTTAAATATTTTCTCATGCAGCTAAACTATTAATTTTACCACAAAATGTCGTAGACATAAATTGTACAAAATTTCCTCTACTTTAATTTATTATTTAAGTATTTTGGCGAATTTCCAGAAATGGCCGCTTAGTTGCAAAGTTGTTGAAAAATGTTAATAGTAAACCTACAGTTCCTTTAGGCCCTTTTGAACAAAACTTCTGCCATCGCTAAGTTTAGTCATGAAATTTATAAGTTCGTAATACACGTATGATAAAGTAAAAATAAGACAAAACGTCGTTGTTAATCATTCGACAGATGTACCAAAAAGTACATATAAGTGTTCAGTGCAGTAAATACAGTAAATCCATTGTAACTTCTGGAAAAAAGTTATTCATTATAAAGATTTTTAGGTGTTCTAAAAAGGCCAGGTTGGTAAAAAAACATGAAATTGTTAAATTTGTTCAAGAGCAAACTACCACTTATACTTTTAAATAAAAACTGGTGTATAGTTGTTTGAAATGTAATTACATTTGCGGTCTTCAAGGCGAATCTGTAACGTGTCAACTAAACAATAAAAAATGACCTAAGGAATTTTGCATGAAAAGTAAAAAATCATAGTACTTGCTCTCAAAACACTTTACCAGAATCTTAAAACGAATACACCAAATTAAAATTATAGAATGTAAATATAATTTTTCGTCTTATAGTGGATTTTGGATACTTTTATCTGTTTTTAAAATATTGTATATTGTATAATTGTATATTGTAACTTCAAGAATTTCCATAGTTTGAAATTCTGCCTACGGTTGTGACGTTTTTAGGACTTCATAAAGAATAACTTTTTCTTGCTTTGATCTATCTGGGGACACATTGTATAGTATAATTAGCAGACTTAGAATCCCCCTAGCCACCATAAATTATACAGGGGTGTGTAAACTTTTTTCCACGCTTTTCAAATGGGATGGTATCTTTTTGTTTTGTAGAATATTTACTTGACGATTTATTTCTGATATTTTTTAATAAGTTTAATGTGCTGACATGATTCTGGTGTAGATAATGTTTAAAAAGTGTAGCTGGAAAATATTTTCTTTTCTTCCAATTGTTTCTTATCACATCCACCACCAGAATACCATCAATTTTGAAGAACTTGTTGCGTTAAAGCATTAATTATATGTACTTATTAGAAGCAATACGTTCATTCTATTACACTTCCTTCGCTGATAGAAAAGTACATCAGAGTTATGATTAATTATTTGAAAATAAGAAACTTCACGAATAACTATAAAAGGTTTTACAACTAAGTAATCTAGTAATAAACGTATAAGAAAATCAGTTTTTTTAATGAGTAAATATCTGCACTTTTCTCGATTTCTCAACCGTATTCACTGATTCTGCAATTTTATGATCATTATTATTATGTTTAAAGCCGAAAATGCAGATAACATAATGACAAAGCACAAGATGATAGATTCTTAATAAAAAAAATAATGAATAATAGAAAGAAAACAATATTACTTGGAATTTAGTCACTCAGTTATCTGGTGAAAATGTTGAAATCGAAAATACATCAAAAGAACTGGTAAATTAAAAAATTTGCGAAATCAAAAATTCTGGAATCGTATTCATCGAACGTGCAATAAAAATGCCTTTCTGCATTTTACAGTTTTTTTTTTGCTTTAAAAAGATAAACTTTGACCAAATAATGAACAATTACTAAACTGAGCATCAATAGTATGCTATCTTGTTTAAGGTTCCAAGGTTATTTAAGGTCTTGATAGTCATCTAATAGAACCTCATTGTCCTGTTAAGTTTCTAAAAAACAAACAATAAGGTCCGCGAGTTTTGAGTACTGGTTTTAATTCTAATTAAAAATTCTGTTATCAACCAATTACCCACATTGACTGACACCAAACGTCAACCAGCTTCGTGCCACTCGCGCAACAATATCATCTTATTAAGCGGCATCTTAAACGTCCCCGCACACGCAAACCCGCATTCATAGATCAAAGCACGGCAACAATTCTCTCCGCATCGTCGTTTTTCCGCGATCAATTGAAATATTTGCGTCCAATTAAATCCATTACCGCGCGATCGGCAATTTTTTACTTATACCCCGACAATAAATAACGTCAACATTGTTAACCATCTAATGTCACGTAGTATCTCAGTCCGCTTGTCGACGCTCGACATTTTTTTCCGTTTTTTTTTCATGCGCGGTGCGGGCGACGAGAACAGCTAACTGTTCGTGGAAAACGTTGGAAGGCGCGGGGCCGAGCGGGGACCGCTGAGGTACATTAGTAACATTTGACCTTGGCTAGTCGCCCGCTCGCACTCCGCTTCCTCTCTACTACGATCGCGGTACACACAATCATAGTATGCCAAGCTCGCCTGACAGCGTCGAGCAGTCTGGCCTGATATGTGCCGACGTCATCGGGCGGCGTTTTTTTCTCGGTAAGCCATGCGCTGACCGATCGCCGGACGGACTGGCCCCAATCTGAAAATGATGGCTCGATTTCTGTTGTAATTCGGTGGATAAGCGGAATTACCTAACTGATGGATTATTAATCCGATAATAATTATTGTAGCCGTTGATACGGTGGGGATAAAAAGGCTACTTATTGAAAATGTCGATACCAGTTGCCATGATCTTTTCACTATTGATAGAGTTTAATACAGGTAATTTAGAAACTGTTATAATATTAATACGTAGGTACATACCTTACAAGCAAATAATTAGGCTCGTTATTTGGTCGTAGTTTCGTAATTATTAAGAAGTTTTTCTTCAAGTTTTGAGTCTAAAAAAAGATTTTTTATGAATATACACAATATCGTGTTATATCAATAAAAACAATAATCAAAGAATTCATATTTGTTATTTTGAGACTTGAAAACACAAATAATAAAATAAAATAAAAGTATTACTCCTAATTTGAGGCTACACCGAGTATCCTCAAATGAAACTAAAAAAATAAGGTTATTCCTTGTAAATAGTGTAATCGTTACAAAAAAATGCTGAACATTTTTGCAAAAGCTGATCAAACGCCTTTTCTCTCCTTTCGTCAAAATAGTTAAAAAATAAATTAAAGTAGACGAAACTATGTATAATTTGTGTCTATGACATTTTTTGGTAAAATTATTAGTTTTGCTGCATAAGCAAATTGTAATTGATTGAGATTAGTCGTGTCTGCATTAATGTAAAACTAGTTAGCCAGGAGTTGACAGATGTTTTCATTCTAATGACAGTAGGTAGTGTCAAACGCTGTTATTTTGGCATTACCTACTGTCAATAGCATCAAAATATCTATCAAGTCCTGGCTAGCTAGTTTTATTTTAATGCAGATTATGATTAAATAGAATCTCATGCAGCTAAACTCTTAATTTTATATAAGTATGATAAATTCATGTGCCTGGATACAGCAGATTTTTAAATTGTAAAATTAAATAATAACTGTATTAGGGAATATCCGATTTTATGCACAAATCTAAAATTGGTGAGATCTGTGAAACATCTGTAATAATTAGAGGAATAATTAGAGGACAGAAATTATTTGGTAAAAATTGACTGTAAGTAGTTTTTATTGCTCAATAAGTAGCATGTTTTTTATAAAAAAAATCAGCATTTATGTATCAAGATAGGAAAAAAACTGAGAATTTTGCCCATGTTACTTATTATTCACGGAATCTTGAAGGCAGTACACTTAAGTATTGGGGCATTGGTACATAATAAACAATTTTCCGTCTTATAGTGGATATTTGATTTTTTTGAGTATTTCCAAAATCTGTAAATATATAACAAAAGAATTTATTTATTTGAACATTTAATTTTTATTGAACACAAGGTTATTGCGATTCGGTTAATACTAGCACAGTACATACATCAAATGCAACTGTCATAATTGATAGATTAAGCGATAAAAAAGAACAGATAAAAGCAAAAGATGAAACATTAAAATTGACATAAAATACTGACAAATACTGAACTACTAAATAAGTACGTAGGCTTTCACGGCCAGAATCATTTAGAAAATAAACTGCTTCCGGGTTATGCCGTGTGTCAAGATTTGTTAATGCTGACGTTTCGCGAACCATGTTGCTCGCTTCTTCAGTATTCAATTAGCTTTGAAGAAGCGAGCAACATGGTTCGCGAAACGTCAGCATTAACAAATCTTGACACACGGCATAACCCGGAAGCAGTTTATTTTCTAACTGAACTACTAATTTAATATCTGACATTAAATTAAATGTAAAGCAACCTTTTCATATGATATTTTATATTTAATTGTGAAATACTTTACTGTTCAGAAAATTTAAAAATTTCTTAGTTTGTAACCATACTGTAGGTTAAATCACTTTTAGGAAAAGTTTTTAAAAGTATGACCTTGAGTAAGTATGACCTTGAGAAGAAGTATACGAAAAACGAAAATATTGCTCGATTATAGGTGCAGTTGCGTCTGAGGACGCAACTCAAAAACTTTTCTGAAGAGCATAGAAAATATATGTGAAAGTTGAGCTCAACATTCAGGTTGATATTTGCCCGTTGTTTCTTTGCCTTCGAGATGTTTTTCGGTTACCTATACCGCAAAATCGTTACTTAATTTCATTTGCTACATTTTTGTACCTTTTCTAGTAAATAATATT